>CM068380.1:18529446-18971946 GCA_034770075.1 Aralia elata | reverse complement strand
CTAAGTATCCTATACTTCACATATGTTTTATCTGGTTCTGCCCATAACACGCAGTATTCCCTTGCAATTGGGTGGAAGAATACTCCATATATATCCCCCTTGCGATTATAGAACGTGAGTTTATCCCGTGTAACAGGATTATAGATAATCGACGTTCTTGATTTTTCAAAACCTGGAGACATGAAAACAAGCAGGCCATCGTATGAATATGCAAGCAGAGGCCATCTGTCCCTTTTATCTTCCAGTAGGAGTGCAGTTGAGCAAATACTGCTCCTTGTTCTTGGTTTGGTCTTCTTGCTCGCATCTCCCCACTCATCAACCAAATAAAGTTTTATGTCCTTTCTAAAATGCCGGTAGGAAATAACGAGTAATGGATTAGAGCGCTTTAGGTGCGTCTCAGTGAAATATGGGGTTGAGGCTAAGGACATCCATTTCTTGCACACACCTCGGCATTTAAGAACATGTTCTGCTGGGAGTCTGCTGAGGATGTCAGTGATGATATCATCTGGAAGAGGTTTACAGTGCCTCCTGGGTTTCAATGCACCGACTAGCTGTTGGCAAATGACCCCGATCAATGAAAAGCAAGGGGAGATCATTTTATCAGCCTACACCATATAAAAATTTATATGATAAGGTTACCTCTTAATTGTTGCAAATGACAAAAGCACAAGCAAGAGAGGAAATCTGCTATTTAAAAAGAGTCTAGGAAGCAGGGATTCTTCATTAGCCCGACGAATTGACGTATCGTATCCCTGCATTGGATACACCGATTCTCAGGGATTCTTGGGATTCTTTCTTCCTTTATAACTTATATGTTTTGACTACTATGATTATATTTGTTATTTTTATGACTTCATAACGTCAAAGTTATACTGTTTGTTGGATGTTTTTTGTTTTTCTCTTGTAATATCTACTTTGTTGAATGTTTTATCATATATATATAATCATTTAAATACTTAATAATAACATATATGCCGAATCCCCCCGCACCCGAATCCCCATATTTTAAATTTTGCGAATCTTTCATATCCCCGATGCACCCGCATCCCCGCACCCGTATCCATGCTTCTTAAAAAAAACAAAATGATAATCAAAATATTGAGTAATATATACATATGAGAAAATGTAATACAAGGTATGCCTCAGCCAAACTAATGATGTCAACGAGACAAAACCTATTATGTATAGTAGCAATAATTGTAGGCATTAGATCCACTAGGCTAAAGAGACTTATTTTTGGCAGTTTCAGACTTTCTGTGTAATCGGAACTCTAGAATACTATCTAATTCATATTGTATTTATTTCTATACTGTACCTAGTTTTATTTCTATATAATCAAAACTCTAGAATACATAAAAATCTGGGACCTAGAGTTTCCAAGGCCTAGTCTGAACCATTATCATAATGCATAGATTTAACCAAAAAGAATAAATATTTTACAAATACACCATTAAATAAGCTAAAACCATGTAATTGTGGCAGCTTGTGTTATTTCATCTTATCATTAATGCAGTTTCACATATCTCTACTGTTTGGAATCTGTTTGCTTCTTACAACCAAAAAAAAATAATGTAAATCTCTTTAAACTCGAGCAATAAAACTTAAAACACAATTTAACTCAAACAAATTAAGCTTGGACAAATTAAGCATTAGCAAGACCATTACAAATTAAAGTCAAGAACTTAACTCCAAACACAAAAAATAAAATTGATGGGTAGGAATCAAATAACAAACCTCACCTTTGAAGCAATCGATAACAAAGTATAGAATAAGGACGCAGCTTATATAGAGAGGGAGAGAGAGGTAGACGTAATCCATAGCCATTTGGGATTTGGAATAAAACCCTAGAAACCAATCCCTTTTGGGGTAGGAATCGAATAACTTCAACCGGACTCTAGGAGGAAGTATCCCAGGGGTAGGCATAGGACTCCTCAAAGTTTTAAAATTTGCGATTTCGACCCAAATGTTTTAAAACTTTCGATTTCAGCCCAAATTTTCTAAAATTTGCAATCATATACCCCGTTAGGCCTGTGAATATGCTCCACCAAGTATGATAATAAATTAAGGGAACACTATTTTCACATGCAATTTTAATATTTTCACGTGGTCTTTCCTCCCAAGAGTAGGGTGGGTCACGCCTTTACGTGAGGTGAGCATGGTTATCAAGTCGTCGCCTAGACGTCGCCTAGGCGATGCCTAGACGTCCAGTCGGTGCATATTGGGAAGGCGTCGGGGCGACTTGGTGGGAGGGGAGAAAGTCGAGCGACTTGGTGGACGACTTGGGCGACTTGGACGACTTTGTGGTTGAGCAAATTTTATTTTATTTTTTGCTACTTTGACACACACACACTCCTTGCTGCCACCAAGGATTGAACCCCCAACCTCATGTTTGACATGGGTTGAGTACTGATGATACTTGGTGAAGACAAACCTTAGTGGGCAGCCTTAATGGGCAGCAAAATTTATATATACACACATATATGTGTGTATATTATATATATATACACACACACATCCCCATGCTCCACATATATATATATATATGTGTGTATATATTTTATATAAATATACACACATCCCTGTGCTCCATTAGCAGCTGCCCCTCCACTAGCTTGTGATTTTGCTGTCCCACTAAGGTTTGTCTTTACTTGGGAGAGCATAAACCAAGTAAAATATATTATTTTGCTCTCACTCTTTGCACTACTTTATATGCTCAATTTCTTTTATATTGTGTAATGACAAAGTAAACATCAGACAACAAAGTTCAAAGCTCCAGACGACCAGGAACTGATAAACTTAATACGCTAAGAATACCAAAACATCAAAACCTTTATGAACTGTAAAACATGTAACCTTTTTGAGACATATGAATTAATCTATTATACATATACATATATATATATATACACATATACATATACATATACATATATATATATATATACACATATATATATTCCCCAACAATTACCCATGTTTAAGAGAAAGAACTTGCTTTAATAAAGTATATTGAATTAAACTAAATATTACAAAGGTATCACCATTTATATAATTAGGAGTTGTACAAGTTCAAAAAATTACAAGTTTACAACTATAATAAAATTATCCATTTTGACTTGATCTTGTTCACTTCTTGTTGTGATTTGATATGCTACATGTAATATGAATATGGTAAATCATTAGAAAAATAAATATATCAATATTAAATATATATAATTTTATTTGTATAAAATTTACATTGTTAACGACTTGTCGACTTGTGGACTTGTGAACGACTAGTCGGGCGCCTTGTCGCTTAAGCGCTTAAGCTCCCGGCTGTCGCCTCCTCGACTTGTCGCCTTGATAACTATGGAGGTGAGCACATGTAGAAAAATCAAAATTATATATGGAAATATCATTTTCCTAAATCAATGATCAGATTCATTATTTAATAGATCATTTATCTATTCCATGACCCACTTGATTTAACAATAAAAATCATGATCTAAATCCATCCATTTCAAAAAATAATATTTTTACAATTATATTAATTTATAAAATAGTATTAATTTTTATATAAATTATATTAAGTTAGGAAAGAACATCAGTTAATATCTCTAAAACATTTTATTTTCTCACTCTAATTTTTTTCACCCTTCTCTCATTAAATTTTTCACAATCTCTATATAAAAAATTCAATACTTTTATCTATATTTCTTTTATTATCTAGTCCCTAAATTTTATGCTAAAGTTATCACTTCCTCATAAGAATCCTTTAAGCTATCGATTTGAACTAACCTCTTGTCCATGTAGTGATGTCTGAATGTTTGTTTCACTAGCTCAATTAAATATATTAACTATTAGCTTCTTTTTCTTGTTTGAATTGACTCATACTTTTGTAGGTGTGATTAATTAATCACCACAACGATAAGATAGTCGAAAGTCAAACGTAAAGTGAATTTAGGCTTGAGGATTTATTAATGGTCCAGTCTTGTGTTTTATCAATGTATTGAGTCTTATGGGTTTGAGCCTAGGATTTAGGTTTTCTAGCTTCTATATTTGGTGTGTGGATCATAGTAGAGTATGTGATACATCGAATGACTATATCAGACCAACAGAACTAGCCAAAAAATTGATAAGCGTGAATATATCATATGTTCTTATTTTTCCCGTTCTTCATCTAATTTGTGTGATTTTGCTATACTTCGATCTTAAATTCTAACAAGTTTAAGCGTTGGTTATATCAACAACAAAGTAAAAAATATGAACATAGCCCAGTGCAAAACAGAGAGCATGGGCATGGGTGTAGAAGATAATAGAAACTCACCATGAATTGCTAAGCTTATTAACACAACAGATGATCACAAGAAGATGTTGAGTACCTGAAGAAACTGAGCATCATTGCAACACTCAGTCACATCTTAAGGATGATCATATCAAGCTACTGAGTACCTGAAGACAACAGAGCTTAAATATCACCTCAGCAACACCTCCAACAGCTATCAACAACAAACTAACATCCCGAGACTTAGTGGCTCGAAGGAATCATAGGGATTCATAGGACAAGAGTATCTTTGTCCAAGGGACTAAATATCCAAGTCTACTGAACTTGAAGAAGGAAAGAGTGTTCTGGTCTGTATGACCAAATTTATAGTGGATTTTCTACTTGTCGAAGTAGAAGAATGGAGTAAGAGTTGTTCAGTCTCCGAACCACTTTAAACTCTCATTGGTTATTTACTTTATGTCTTTTACATTCTGTAATTACTTAATGTATTTGAATGTATGTAATGAATGATTAACTTCAACATGAACTAAATTCAGAACTGAGATTTCAACAAATCTTTAAGGAGAGTTTTCAAACTAACATTCCGCTGTGCAAATTCAATGTTGATTAAATGAATTACTTGGTAATACTTTTTTAATTAATTAAAAAATTTTAAAGATCCATTCAACCCTCTTCCCCTTTTAGATCCCTATTGTGCGTCTGGGAAATAACAAATATGTTTATGATCCTCAATACATAGATTACAATTTACATAGTTATAAAAAGTTTATTTTATTTCATTATATTTATGGAGAGTGCGAGTTATAATGTATGTGTGACAACTGACAACTAGTTAATTCAACTTGATCCAAAATTTATCTTAAACTTACTTTAAATATTTGAGCTTCTAATTTCTAAATAATTGGGCAAATGAAAGTGATAAATACTCCCTCCACTTGAAAATCCATAAACGTGAATTAATTATTCAACTCCCTTCTAGATTAATTCTAAATTAATTCGGATCTAACACATTTTAACAATAAAGTTATATTGTTCATTGTTCCTGCCTCCCAGTATTGGAAGTAAGTTTTGAAAGTAAAAAACTTATAACAAGTTAATAGTTTTAGTTTTATTCTTGTAGTATATAATTTTCTTGTTAAATGATACATTTTAGATATTTTAACTTTATAATAGTAAAAATTCATTAACTATAATTAAATCAATTTATTTTAGTTTATTAATATTATAATAAAAGTGTTATTTCCTACTTTTTAGAAGTGAAATGACATTTCTAAAATAATTTCCGTATGGCAGTGAAAACTAATTATTATATAAGGAAGGTCACTTAAAAAAAATATTTTGCTTATTATATAATAATTAATATATATATATATATATATTTACGAATTCCGGATACGGATCCGAATCAAGATATCCGCTATCTGTCGGATATATTTACGGTCGGATGTTAAACGAATACGAATACGCCTACATCCATATTCGTATCCGTTTATTTACGGATACCTTTAAACCGAATACGAATATATCCGATTTTTTTCGAATACGAATAATATCCGTTTTTTTTAATACGAATGTGGACAAATACGAATTTTTCGGTTACCGTTTACCGTCCTAGCAATAAGCATCATGAGGCTGCAACACTTCTTGGGAAAATGGTTGGGAGGGGTTTCAAACCTGATTCCTCGACTTTTGAGATGCTATTAGACATACTCCCTAGTGAAGGACAAGATTTCATTTTGATTAATATGATTAAGAAGTTTGTTCCAAAGTATAAAAGGAGTTGCTCAAGCTCCAACATTTGAGAAGAATTGTAGGATGGTATAATCATTGTGTTGTATGTACTTGTTTAATCAAATAGCCATTGGGGCCCATTGATTTGAGATTTCCCTAGCTATTGGTCCAAGTCGATTTGAGAAAGAGTCCTTTTAGTTTTAGGAAGTCCGGGGAATGGAAACCGGTCTGGGGACCCCTTTTTTATTTTGGGGGGGGGGGGGGATTTGTTTTGACTCTCAAATAATTTATATGATTTTTTGGAACTGAAATTTAAAAAAAAAAAAAAAACAGTGATTTAGGTATGATTTGGATACATATCAAAAACAGAGTTACATAGACTGTGTAGATTTATTGGAACTGAAATTTAAAAAAAAAACAGTGATTTTGGTATGATTTGGATACATATCAAAAACAGAGTTACACAGTCTATGTAACTCTGTTTTTGATATGTATCCAAATCATACCTAAATCACTGTTTTTTTTTTTTTAAATTTCAGTTCCAATAAATCATATAAATTATTTGAGAGTCAAAACAAAAAGAAAAACCAAAAAAAAAAAAAAAAAAAACCGGTCCCCGGACCGGTTTCCATTCCCCGGGCTCCCTAGAATTATTGTTTGAGAAAATTGGTAGTCTATGCGTCACATCCACATACATCAACAATTAATACATGTATTTGGAATCTAATTTGATCCAAAATTTAAAATTAAACTAAAGTATATGAATCTATTCATTCATATATATTATTCATTTTCTAATCCAAATACTTTAATTTGAATATTACTATTTGTTTTTGGACTAATGGGGTAAAATTTAATTGGTAAAATTATTTTGAGATTATTTCTCTTTTCCCCTTTTAAATTCAGTGTGTTTGTTTGTAATTATACTGTATAGGATATGACAACTTATTTCAGCAATAATTTTTTTAATTCTAAGGCATTTATGAGTACAAGCTGGGATTAAATAGTTTTTCGTTTGAGGGGCCTTACGACTAAAACCATAGTCCAGTCCACTGGTTTTATATTGCTAGATTGTTTCTGTAATCACATTTTGTTCAACTTTATGATTGTATATCACAGATTACAAAGCTAAATACAAGATACCCAAAACCGATGGCATCAAGCTACCCCCCTAGCACAGCCAACGAGTCATGTTTCTATATGGTGTTCCCCCCCTTTCCACCTTGTTCCTCACCCTTTGTATTACATTTAACTTTCATGGTGTATAACTATCCAACAGCAAAATCATCTAACCATAAGTCAAACGACATAACTGAAAATGACGATGACCACCACCGGAATCTCATGGTTTCCAAGGAGCTGGTGGCAGTGGTGGGGTGGGAAACATAGGTGGAACTGCAGAGAACATGGTGTTTACATGAATTCCTTTTGGCATTTTGGCAGATTGACTACATCCTTGGCAAAAACCCACGAAAGATGAGTTATCTTGTGGGTTTTGGCAATCACTACCCTAAACATGTCCACCATAGAGGTGCATCCATCCCAAAGAACAAGGTCAAGTATAACTGTAAAGGAGGATGGAAGTGGAGGGATACGTCGAAGCCCAATCCTAATACTATTGTCGGGGCCATGGTTGCTGGTCCCAACACCTTGTGTTCACCTGACAAAGCCACCAGGGCTGCCACTAAACCAGCATTGCCTGCAAGTGTTGGCTCCGTGTAATTGTAATTAGTACGAACGTCACGGAAACCATCATGCCTGTTGGGACCAGCAACCATGGCCCCGACAATAGTATTAGGATTGGGCTTCGACGTATCCCTCCACTTCCATCCTCCTTTACAGGTATACTTGACCTTGTTCTTTGGAATGGATGCACCTCTATGGTGGACATGTTTAGGGTAGTGATTGCCAAAACCCACAAGATAACTCATCTTTCGTGGATTTTTGCCAATGATGTAGTCAATCTGTCAAAATGCCAAAAGGAATTCATGTTTTTGATTAAAAAATTGTTTCAAATTTTGCAGCGACAAACATCTTTTGAAATGATTCTATCTAAAAGTATCGGAAAAAACAATTTAATATCGCAAAAGTCGTCCTAATTAAGTGAAAGTCAGATGAAACTATCACATACCTGCGCCTCGGCAAATTTACGCATGGTATCGGTCGAGAAGAAATTAGGACCACAATACCATCCGGGTGTATCTGCAGCATCAAGATAGTCACTATACACTGCATCCAAAAAGGCAGCATTGACTACATACTGAAGAGGCTGAGGCCTTCCATGATTTAACCGGAAGATCCTGCAACATGGGCCCAACAAACATTAGATGTCATTTTTATGTTTAATTTAAATAAGGAACTATAAGGGATAACGAAGCAGCGGGATTATACCTTTTGTTCTGTTGAAGCTTGTAAAGTATGGAAGGAATGAGCACATGAATATACTGGTCTGATTGTGAAATGTCTTTAAAGCCTCTTCATATGGGTACCCAGGGCTCAAAAACAATCTCAAACGAGTTAGAAGCACCTAAAGATTTAGGAAAAAGATCATATCAGTAATCAACCAAGAGGTCCAAGACCAGTATTTGCAAAACTTATGCGGAATAAAATTCGTGAACCAGGTTAAATCAACTATTTCAGATAAGAAAAAAGGACAAATTTAACCATTTTCTTCCAAATAAAAGTGTTTTTCCATTTGAAATATGACCAAGTGTTGCAACTTTAATACTTATAAGCTGGTTGGCATGAATGATATAATTGTATCTGATCCTCAATAGTTAAAAAATAAAGGATAAGAGGATTACAAGCGACAATAGAGTAGAAATCAGATATAAACAGCATACACGTAATCAGAAAAATAGTCTCTTAACAGTTTTAACTCTTTCCACTTGAATGAAACAGAATGGAACATTTAAGAGGAAAATTACCAAAGCAACTGTATCGCTATTTTATTGGTGCTTATGAGTTATGATATAGCGAAACTAATTAACCAGTTCAGTTCCTTGACTGCCAATAGAAGATTAGTTGCATTTGAAATGTAAGGGTAAAATTAATGTGAAACGGAATGGAAAAGAATATTAGAACATGACCCCATATAACTGAGCACTCATCAAATTTAAGTATAGTGGCTTAGGAGTACACTGCACATACATTTGAACAGACGCGTACACACACAAAGTGATTATGCAGTAACAAGAAGAGTTAAAGCAAGAGAACTCCTTCAACTTACTTGAGCTCCGGCAAGCTTGTTGTCCTAGCTAAGTACACCATAATCTGGGCCTCCCCAGAAAGCACCGGCATGTGTTGCCATTTTGATATTCGTAGCAAGTGAAAGGTAAGAATTATTCCCAGTAGCATAATACATCCAAGCTCCACCCCACACAAACTCATCCCAGTAACTAGTGGAATTATAGAAAATTGCGGCCACCGACCCCGCGCTATCTTGGCCGCGCTGATCCGTAGCAAACTTAAAGAGAGTTTTAGCACCATGGACAAGTTTCTGTGAGTAAGCCTTGTTGTCCTTAAAAACAATTGATGCAGAAGCCAAAGCAGCTGCCATCTCTGCAGCAAGGTCTGAGCAACTATGACATTCAGTTACTGGCCGAGGGTAATCAATGTCCTCAGGACGCATCCAGCAATAATGATCATTAGGACTTCGCCCTCCGGAAGTATCTCCCACTCCCACCTGTCAGATGAAAGAAAAGAAAGCCTGTTGATGAGAATTCCCGATAACATTCAAAAGTTGATGCAAGCATGAAAAGAGTATATCATGAATAATTTGTTAGGTAGAGAAAGAATCAACCAAAAGATGTATGATATCTACCTGCGCCACAACACGGTCTATGGTATCAGCAGAAGAATTGCAAGTCTTAAGAAAATAATCAGTACCCCACTTAATGATCTCCTTGACATGGTTGAGCTCCCCTGTAGCATCATATTTGGCACTATATTCGATTATACTCCAGCTCAACATAGTCATCGCAAAAGATGCAGGGAAATTGAATTTGATTGCATCACCCGCATCGTAATAACCACCCACCAGATTTTATCGGACTTGCCGTCATTCAAACCAGAATCCCCCTCCACGTAACATTATTGTGCTCGGGGAGTTTTCCAACTGCAAACACTCAAATTCAACATTAAATTAGATATCTCAACAGAAAGGGAATGGAAATTAAATATAAAGTGACAATAACTAACTACCTAGAAACAATTAAATTTTAGAGAACCAAAAGGAAAACCAGAACATAACAATTTATAAAACTATCTAGCTAATAAAATGAAATAGCAAAAGGTAAACAAATAATAATGTTAAATGATGACAACAAAGTGTATTCTTTAAATGACAAATAATCACAGTACAGAAAGATTTGAGTTTTTGTGGCACAAAATGAAAGATCTTTTCACTGATTAACCCAATTTGATGGTTCTCATAAAAAACAATCTTTCTCCCTTTCATTGTTAAACTTAGTTAATATTCACACTAAAAATTGCACCCTCAATTTCCATATATAAACATAATTTCACACATCCTACATTAATAGAAGCTAAAAGAAAATCATCAAATGACAATTATTATCTCAAAACTAAATTAGATCATCAGATCCAAGAACTAAAACTAACCCAATAAAGCAAAACACATAATATGAAAGTATGATTTGTTAAAATGAAGTAAAATTCGAATCACTCACAGCGCTGCGCTGGGCATTGAAGAACATGAGAGCTTTCCTCATAGCAAGAGTGTAATTATCCGCCGCCGCCAGCAGCGGACGGTGGTTGTTCATCCCCGTGAAGTTGAGAAATGCAGCTAGCAAAATTTGGAGTTCATCATTGGAAGCTTCGTAACCCAACGCTTGGGATCGACCCCGGCGGCACCAGAAAACACATTGTATTATTGAGTACCACAACCAATCCAACCAGATTACCCATAGTAATCAGATCAGTGACATTTGGAACTTTCTCTTTCAATTTTTTTCATATTCCTCTCAACATCAAATCCATTGTCGAAATTTTTAACGCGCCAAAAAACCCCTAATACAGAGAAAAAAATTAGGGTTTGAAATTGGGGGAATCGGAGAGAGACACAGAGTTGTAGAGTGGGAAATGTGAGTCAAAGAGACAAAGAGTCAAAGACACCCTCTCAATTATATATATATATATATATATATGAATTTCAATCCATGCCAACCGATTACGAGGAAAACTATTTCAGCAACCATTATCCGCACCCGCATCGTTGATTAATATAATTAATGTAACGGCAGCGATAACACTTGTAGCGACACACTAATTTACTAAAGAGTTCTCTTTTTGATCAAACTATCAAATAAAATAATATTAAATGTATTTAATAATTAACCAAAGGGCCTCATAAGAGACTCATGCCGCTACAATTTGTAGCGGCTGATTCATATTTTACCTCGGGAATCGGGAATTATATGTATTTCATACTAGTGTTTAGATGCTTAGGACAAGACATATTAATTTAGTTCTCAAGAAGGAGAAACTGTTTAAGAGAAACTTATCCAAGCCCACTTTTGTGTAAAAGCATTTATTATGATAGAAGTTGTCTTAAATATATTTTACTAGTAATAAATTACAATTTAAGAAACATAAAAGTAAATGATAAAGATATAAATAGGTTTTCATTTTACTCAAATTTTGAACCCCATATAAGTACACAACAATTTTTGATAAAAAAAGAAAAAAAGAACACAAAAAAATCTTTCATTTTTTTTAAAGTAGTGGACCATATATACTTAAGTACTTAATTTGAGGGTGAAATAGATTTTATATAAGTTTTAATTTGTTCGATTACTAAGCGTTTGCCGCGATAATTTGGTATGTTTTGACCTATAATTTCATAATATTATTTTTGAACCGTTGTGTTTTAGCGCTAGACGATACATTTGTAAATTAAATAAGTTACACTTGAAAATAATTATTTTTAGATGAATAAAAGGGTGTTTAAGTTTACAAATGGTTCTTTAATCGCAATAAACTCTTCAAACATTGTGTAATTAAATGTACATTAATTTTTTACTTTTAAATTATGTATGTTAGACATCTTTTGTGGAATAATTTTTTTCTTACTTCACTCGTCGGAGGAAGTATATATGTTTAAGAATTAAGATAACTAATAATATTTGCGCTCTAGATTTTAACTTTTGAGCTCAATGCAACTTTTCAGAATGGAGCAAATGATATACGAAACCCTCACAAGTCATAATTCTCTTTTATTTCACCAAAGTATGAGGGACAAATATGTTATATATTACACGGTAAAATGACTTATTTGGTCATATACTCATGGTTTGATTTTATTTTAATCTCTGTATATTTTTTTTTTACTAAAAATCTTTATATATTATTTTTTAAAGTATTAATATAGTTTTCAACCATTGCCACTTCATTAAAGTAATTCTATATTGCATTTGAAAATGAAAATAAATTAGAACAAAATTTTTTTATAAAACAAGTCAATTATTATAAAATAAAGGTACTAATTTATTACTAGTAAAATATATTTAAGACATCTTCTAACGTAATAAATGCTTTTACACAAAAGTGCACTTGGATAAGTTTCTCAAACCTGTTGCTTTGGACAGGTGTAGTTTCTTCCTTCTTGGGAGCTAAATTAATATGTCTTGTCCTAAGCATCTAAATACTAGTATGAAATACATATAATTCCCGATTCCCGAGGTGCAATACATATAACTCCCGAGGTGCAATACAAGCATCTAAATACTAGTATGAAATACATATAATTCCCGATTCCCGAGGTGCAATACATATAACTCCCGAGGTGCAATACAAATGAGTCAGCCGCTACAACTTGACTGGCTATAGCGATGATTTTTTTGGGCTATATAGATGGTTCACTTGTTGCTATAGTCCAAAATATCTATAGCGACAGGTGAACCGTCGCTATAACCCAAAAAAACCGTTACTAAAGCCCGACTGTGCAGTACATAATTGTGTACCTACATATAACCCATATATATATATATATGGGCAATGATCCTTAGCATGAATTTGCTATGGACTAAAAATGGGCAAATACCATCTTCACCTTACATTACAAATATCAAGCGCTGAGATTTAATTACTGAACTCGCCGCCCGCTAGAATTTCTAGCGGACTGGATTAATGACTTTATTGGACCATTATGTCCCCCCCCCCCATCAGACTAAGTCAGCGAGGTAAACAAATTTAATCACCATGTCCGCTAGAAGTTCTAGCGGACGACTTAATTACATGCCAAACAGCAATTCGGCAACATGCCAAGCCAACAACAATTCGTGCCAAGCCAACATCAATTCAATACAGCACACATGCCTAGTCAACAACAATTTGTGCCAAGCTAACAACAATTCGTAGCAAATAGATGGTTAAACTTGCCAAAAGCAAATTTGCAACATGCCAAAAGCAACATAATTACTAAAGCAACAATAACATGCCAAAAGCAAAGTTTCAAATAAGCAACATGTCAACATAATTACTGAAGCATCAGCATCATGCCAAAAGCAAAATTCAAAATCAGCAACATGCCAAAAGCAAGCTTCTCAAATTCCAGTGTTGTTGGCAATTGAAGGGTTTGCTCGGAATCGCATCAAATGGTTTAGTCGGAATCACCTCGAAAGGTTTGATCGGTTTGCTCTCGAAAAGATCGAAATGTTTGCTATGAATCGCCGATCGGAATGCTCGGAATGCTCGGAATGCTCGGAATCGCCGAATGGAATGCTTGGACTGGTCGAAATCGCCTAGAATCGCCGAAATTCTAGCGGACGACGAGTTCAGTAATTAAATCTCAACGCTTGATATTTGTAATGTAAGGTGAAGATGGTATTTGCCTATTTTTAGTCTATAGCAAATACATGTTATGGATCATTTCCATATATATATATATATATATATATATATATATATATATATATATATATATATATATTAACGATCCATAGCATCTATTTGCTATGAATCAAAAACTGACAAATAGGATCTTAACCTTCCATAGCAAATATCAACGGCCCGGATTTAAAAAAGGATCTGCGCCTCCGCTAGAAGTTCTAGCGGACTGGTTAAAACATTTTGTTGGACGATTAAGCCCCCACCAAGGCCAAGAAGTCAAGTATTGTAAAATTGACCATACTAGCGGACAAACTGTTTCTAAGGCTTCGATTTACTTAGTCCGCTAGTTATTCTAGCGGACGAATACACCTAAAGCAAAGCAAATACATTCTGCATGTTTAGGGGTGAGCAATTCAGTTATAACCGAACCGAATAGCTTATTCGGTTATAACCGAAAACCGAAATTACCACACTTTTGATATCCGATCTGTTAACCGAATTAGTAGATAACCGAATTACTGAATAACCGAAAAACCGAATTTACTATTCGGTTATTCGGTTAATAACCGAAATGATGGCTTTCATACTTAATAACATCAACATTACAGTCCACAGCAGGAATAGGAGATCATTAATGACTTGAGGATTGACATGGCCAGGCTTCACCAGAGGATGAACAGCATGCAGGGGATGTTGGAAAGCCTGCATGGGTATGAGACTTGAGTTGCTGCCTTCAGTAAGGCATGAGATTTCTACAACTCTGAATAAGCCATCTAGATCAGAAAGTTTGTCTACAACCCTTAAGCAACCAGTTTTTATATTTCTTCCTCACATCTTCTCCCTTCTCCCTCCTTCTCATCTGGTTTTTCTTCATGAAGACGAAATTGTTTCTCGAGGTTAAGGCCAAGTCCATTCTAATTAACCCGTTTAGAAAATTCTTTTACTCGAGTATATTCTATTGTTTTCCCTTTTCATACTATCAAATGATCATTCAATGTGAGCCATTTGTTTGATGTAGAGGCAAGTAAGGACAGTTTGGTACAAGATGAATCTAAATGGAATCATGTGAAGAATGGTGTCTGTTGTATATTTGGTTATTCGGTTAACCGAATAACAAAATTTCTATAACTAAACCCGAGCCCGAAAACTGAATATTAAATCGGATATAACCGAATTTCAAACAATAACCGAATAACCGAAAAAATTCGGTTCGGTTCGGTTATTCGGTTTTATCTGTTTTTTGCTCACCCCTATGCATGTTTCCATTTCCAAATTTGCTTCCTGCATGTTTCCAATACATTCTGCATGTTTCCATTTCCAAATCTGCTTCCTACATGTTTCCATATCCAATTCAAATCTAAATTAAATACGGTACTTCTTTTTCCCAGTTAGTAAGCAAAGTTATGATCAAAAGAATTAGCCTTGCATAAATAGTGCGACAATGAGTCCCGTCCAGAGTCCCTGTAAACCACATTTGGAACAACAGAAGATAATATAATGATCACTGCCTCCTTGCGAAAACATTACTAGATACCTAAGCATACATGCAAGTTAAAGATATGTGTGACATTACCTTCCCTCCACAATGTGTTACAAATCCTAATATTATACTGAAAGGAAAACCAGTTAGATAATAAGCTCCCAAATTAATAATAGCTCCAATCTTTTGCCAACCACATGCTCTAGCAATTCCTGAAAATTAAGGTTTATGAACTGACATTAAGATTATCCATAAAGATTTTATATCATCATTATTCTAATATTCAGAAATAAAATCTTTGTTAATAAGCATAATGATGATTAGAATTTCGGATAGCACAATGTAATGGTTATTTGATACTAATTACTTCATTTAATGGCAGCATATAACTATTTTGAGTTGCGTTGTAGAGTTTGATTGTATACAGAGGGTAAAGTAATTGTTTTCCAAACTGCTAATATAGATTTACTAGTATAATTGATCATTTCTAAGAGGTGCATCGAATAAGTAAACTTTATGATCAAAAATCAAGTTGTAAAAATATTCTTAATATTACCCCTCAAGGCAATAACTAGAAGAAGTGAATTTTGATACATACCATTAAGCACAGCTTGAATACCATCACCCAAATGGATTACAGCAAGAAGCAGCATCATTTTGTGGCCAATCTTGCCACATTTATAACAAGTTGGTGGCTTGGAAGTAGAGGACTTTCTTCTAGATTTAGAAGACTTCTTTGACTTAGGCTTTTCATCAGAAGAACGTTGTTTAGACGATTTGCGTCTATTCTTCTTGTGACTACTAGATTCTTTAAGAATCTCTTTTCTTTTGGATTTGTGACCCTTTTTTGGAATTTCAGCAAATCCATATTGTTCACAAAAATCACCTAGAGCTCGTTTTCCTTTAGCTCTTTCTTCAGAAATTTGTCTTTGAGTTTTGAGAGTATTGCATAAATCTGCTCCCTCCGCCACTATTTCAGAGGAAATTTCTCCATAAGTATAATTCGCCCAAGGAATAACACCATCATTCTTGTTCTTTAGACGAGTTTTAACTCTTTGAGAGAATAAGGTAGGAAGACCTTCAACAAATTTTTCTTTCCAATAGTCACTATTGCAATCAGTCCTAGCAAAAACTTTGGATAGAAAAGTATCGCGATAGTACTTATATTCAGAGAGCGACTTGCACATTAAGTTGCTCAGTTGCTCATATGTCTTGGAGAGATGTAGCTGGTTGTTACCCACAAAGTGGCATAAGATGGTATATAACAAGGTGTTGACCGCATCTTCAGCCAAAACAGGGACATTCATGTTATCGACTCCCTTTTGGACCTTATAATCAAAGATCTATTCACGTGTCGATGGAGTCAAAAGATTATCCCACCAAGATCCTAATTGTCCCACGAAGCCAGAAGCCAAGGCTTGAGCAATTCTTTTTTCAGAATTTCCCTTGACACGGAGAGCTTGAGCATATATCGTCATATGCTTAAGAAGGATGACAATTTGGTAATCTGTGAGGCCGTCAAGGTTCCACTCACAAATATGTTCACCATTAAAACTAACGCCATCATAAACAGACTTGTTTTCAAACTGGGCGTCAATAGGTGATGGTCGATGATAATAGGGTTGGTTCTTAACTTGTCCCCACTTGATCCTACTGATTTGAGGATCCTGATTATCCTGAAGGTTTGTTAAGATCTTGTTAAGATCTAAACCTTGACCTTTTATAACTGAAACTGAAGGATTGATAGTGAGCTTGCTTAATCGATCCTTAAGTTCTTGAAACATTTCATTCGACGATGATCCCATCTTAAAGTTTTCAGACAACTTTGGAGGAGGTCGGAATGGCACAGATTGTAAAGTGATGTCATCAAAATTGTGAGATTTCGATGTTCCTTCCTTTGAGGTAGAAGCTTCGACCGGAGTTGCCTTTAAGGCAATGGAAGACTGGCCCTTATTTTTGACCATTTTCTCAATACGTGTCGTTTGAGCTCCTAAGGATTGAAGAAATAAGTTGGTATATTTATGCTGCTCAATCATCTGGTTTGCACATAACATATCCATTTTGTTTCCTTCAAAAATCTTGGGACACTCCTTTTTGTAAGGAGTTGCTTTGGTCGTTCCTCTAACATAAACAGAGATAGCAGGTGGATGGATGGCAGAGACAACGGTATGTTCAGTGCTCACCGCTCGATATGGTTTGTAAGGATTATCAATAACATTTAAGTCATTGGTTGATAATTCCTTGTCGGTAGGAAAAGGAAGACCTTTAACCTTTGACCAATGCTTTAGAAAGACAAAGAAGTCCGTATTTTTCTTGGATTCCTTTAAGAAATCGAAAAATACTTCACGAATCCAGGACTGCTTTGCAGGTGAATACGTTTTAAAGAACCTTTCACGTCTCGTCTGATTATTATCAGAATTAAACCATAAATTGAGCAAAGTATGATCCGGAGTGAAGATCTGATTGTTCAGAGTGTAGAGTCCAGTGTACTCGAAATCAGATGCTGTAGGACTTGTGGGTCGAGAACCAATAATAGGACTTTGAGCCCTTGGCAATTCTTCAGGCTGCACAACACGATAAGTTGGTCTACTAATCGGATCTGCTGCCAGGTGGACCACTCCTTCAATTGAGGAAGTAGATCTTCTGGATGAAGCTGTGGATGAAGCGTCTCTATTCCTTTGAGGAATGGATGATGCACTTCGTCTAGGTTCGTCACAAGGATCAATTCTGATAGATCTGCTATTATTAAATCGAATATTGACAGAACCATCGGTGTTTTCAACCACCTGTTGAAGCGTTCGTTCACCGCCAGGTACCCTTTTAGGTACTTCATTGATAAGCTTCCAATCTTCGGGAATGGTGATGTTTTCCCATTTAAGGGTGGATGGAACTGAGATCTGTGCCTTCTTCGGATTTACCTGAAAAACAGTAGTTTCTCCTCTCTTGTCTTTGATAAATTTATTTTTTAAATTAATATCAGGAGTGAGAGTATTCATGACTTTAATATAAATCCGATAAACAAGTGCCAGATTAATGGCCAAAGGATCCATGTCAAACCCTGCTGTTTGAATATTAAGGGTTAGAGTTTTCAAGATTGTTGGATCAAGGAGAGAAACAGAAAAGTTTGGAAAGCTATTGAAATAAACGGGTCCTTCTGATAGAGTCGCAGTAATACAACCTAACAGAGAGTCGTTAAATCTCAAATGTCGTTTATCCCTTAAGCACAACAAAGAGGATGTATTTAAACCTTCTCTGGTTAACGGTTTGACAGCTACTTGAACTAGACCGATGTGGAGGAATTTGAACTCTCGTTCAACAGCTTCTTCAAGCAACCTTTTAGGAAGCAACTCGACATTCATATGTCCTTGAGTAATAGGAAGTGTTTGCTCCACTGTTTTAATAATATAATCTGATTTATAAAGAAAACTACCCTTATTATAAATTTGAGAAACAGGGGTTTTAGGTATAGACCAATTCTGTAAATGGGTCTCAATATCTTTAATAGAAACAGTCTGCTTATTAGCAGAGGTATCTAAAGAAGTAGAAGATGAAGAAGAGGAAGAGGTACTCAAGGATCTAGCTAGGTTTCTTAGCAAATCAGCCATTAGTCGTATAAACGGATTAAAAACTTCTATGTGATATGCAGGCAAAGTTTAAAAGACGGGAAGTACACCACGGGATTTACGTCTGTAACGACAATAACTCAGGGCCTAAGGATGACAACCGACTAACCCAAAATAGAACTTTAAGCAAAATCACAAACAGTATTTTAATGATGTTTATAACAAAATGAGCTGAACTGGTAAGATGAAAGCATAGACTAGAGTAATCTTACACCTTCAAATCTCTATCTTGGCTCTGATACCATTTTAGCGCCAGTGATCATATAGAGATGTAGAGATAATATAAAACAAATTAGAGAAAAGCAGAAGATTTTATAAACTGAAATTCAAACTTACATAGATCCAAGCTTGAGAACTTAGAACTTTCACACTAATACAAACGATATTTTTAAAACTGAAAATTCGGATGCCTAAACATAATGGCATAACCTCCTTATATAGTGAGGAAAAGGAAAACAACATAATTGCAACCGACAGAATAAAAGCGACTTAATAAAAAGCAATTTTAAAAGAACGGTTCTTTATGCTGAGACGTGTCCTGGAAACAGTGGAGTCGGTTAATCAGACATAAAGAAAAGGGACCCATCAGAGACTTTAAGCCTTAGCTATTTTGCACAAGAAGCACGCCTGAATTATTGAGGAAAGTGGCCGACAAGGGACCCAGAAAGGACAATTATTGGGTCTGTGAGCAATCACCACCGAGCGGATCACTAGCGGATGCATCATCATCGCTATCAGACATAAACGCTGTTTTGCCATGTGTCTTTAGAAATTCTAAAATATCACTTCTGGCAATTCCTTTGAGGGCAGATTAGAGTTTCTTTTGAGAAGCTTCAAAATTATCAAGACCGTCGAAATGAGGCTCAACCGGGACAGAAATATCTTTAACAGAATCATCATTAAATTTTGGCCACCATTTGATAGAAGCTTGTCTAAGAAGACGGTAAACTCCAGATCCCACATGTTGATTAATCACATAAGACCACTTAAAGATCCATGGTATTTCGTAGACACAACAAAAGGTGATCATGGCCTGATTGAGATTAATGCTGCTGTACGTCTGGAAATATTTTTCAAAAATATTACTAATCCTTCGAGGAAAGTAATCAGCAACTGGTCCCCAGTAGTAAAACCAAGATTGAAACCAAGCAGGGAAATCAGTAAGCTTCAAGCTCTTTGAGAGCTTTGGGTGAAAGAACCAACTGTGAGAAAACCTGTCATTCTGATAAAACATAAACTTTTCCCAGGCACAAATATAATCAAAGTAATTGTAAGCCTTAGGGAACATATTAGGATTATCAAAGTTTTTATGCTTCCTCATTTCCATGCCCCAGTCATTAGGAGTCAAAACATTTAAGATTTTGACAGTGGAAAAGGCTAAATTGTTATGATCACGAGGCTTGTGTGAAACTCTGATAGAACCTGTTTCGACCAAGATCCTTTCAAAGAATTCTCTGGTTTTTGGGAGCACAATTGGAAGGTCATGTGAATAGGTCAGATAGATATTAGCCACTTCTTCTGGAGTACAGACTGAATCAATATCTTCGATAACTACAATTTCCTTATGCATGGTGTCCATATATTGTGGTTCCTCAACTGCTTTAAATTTAGGAGCCTTTCCTTTATCTTTAGCCATAGATCCAGAGGATTGTTCAGAACGCCGGGAAGACCTGTCACAAGAGAGCACATAAATATTAAGAGTGTCTTGAAGGAATTCTCGTGTAAGGAAGTCAGGCAGAGAATTTGATTCTCCTCTTATGAATTCAATGTCAAAATCAAAGACTGCTAAAAGAGCTTGCCATCTAGCAAAGATCTGCTTAGATGCAATATTTTTAACATCTTTTTCAAGAACTTCTTTGGCTGACTTGCAGTCAACACGAATAATGAATCTCTGATTTAAGAGATCATCTTGGAATTTGCTAACACAAAGAACTATAGAAAGGATTTCCTTCTTAATCGTTGAGTAATTCATCTGTGTTGGATCCCACCCCCCGAAGCAAAACGTACAAGAACCTCGTTAGAGTTTGAAAATTTGCTTAAGGATACCACCATAACCTTTATCGGAAGCATCGGTTTCAACAATTTTGGGAGAATCGGGGTCAGCAAAATGGAGACAGGGAAGAGATTTAACTTTAAGTTTAATCTTTTTAACCGCATTTGTACATTCATCAGTCCAGGCTATAGGGTTTTTGTTAAGCCTTTTGAAAAGAGGTGCTGCATCAAGGGCAAGCTTTTGGTAGAAATCAGCAACGTAGTTTAGACTTCCCAAAAATCTTCACAGCTGGGTAGTCTCTAAGATTTTGTCAGGAAATTTAGTAGCAAAAGCTAAAGCTCTATCGATAGGAACGTATCTTCCTTGTGAGATAGAAAATCCCAAGAAACGTATTTCAGATTGGAAGAGTTGAATCTTTTTGGCAATCCAATCATCGATGAAGTCGTCTATACTGATTTTGAAGTAGAACAAGTGCATGACTTTGCGATCCAAGATCGAAGGACTTTCCTTGAAGTTGCCAGCAGCACTAATGGCTTAAAGGCCAGTACCAGTGGTATTCATATCAATCTAATTGATAGAATAATCACTCAAAAATGGTACGTTCTTATCACCATACTCATTGAAAATGAGTTCTCTATAACATCAGAAGCCTTAATCGATTCAGGCGCAGACTTGAATTGCCTCGCTGAAGGATTAGTACCTTCACGCGATTTTTCCAAGACAGCTCAAATGCTGAATGCTGCTGATGGGGGTAAACTACAAGTAGACTACAAATTATCTGACGCTGTGGTATGCAATGGCGTATGCTTCGAAACACCGTTCATGTTGGTTAAAAATATGACACAAGCAGCCATTCTGGGAACACCATTTATTAGTTTGCTTTTTCCCCTATCTGTTGACACTAAGGGAATCAGCACTACCAAGGCAGGAATTGAGATTCGATTTGACTTCATTTCTGAACCTCGGTATCAAGGAATTAATCACCTCCTAAAACAAAAGGAGAATTTTCTTTTCTTCCTCAAAGAAGAAATTGATGATCGACGGCTAAAAGAACATCTTAAAGATGACAAGTTTCGACTCAAAGTCGATCTCTTTCGTAAAGAATTCGAAAAGGAAGTTTGCTCTGACATTCCTACTGCTTTCTGGGAAAGAAAGAAGCACACTGTTTCACTTCCTTATATCGATGGATTTGACGAAAAGCTTATTCCAACCAAAGCTCGTCCTATACAGATGAATGACAGATACTTGAAACTCTGTCAAGAAGAAATTACCGATTTACTCAAAAAGGGGCTAATAAGAAAAAGTTTTTCTCCCTGGTCATGCCCTGCGTTCTATGTTGAAAATGCTGCCGAACTTGAACGTGGAGTTCCTCGGCTTGTCATAAACTACAAACCTCTCAACAAGGTCCTCAAGTGGATCAGGTACCCCATCCCTAATAAAAGGGATTTGATCAATCGATTGCTTAAAGCAAGAGTCTTCTCCAAATTTGACATGAAAAGTGGTTTCTGGCAAGTAGAAATCAAAGAAGAAGACAGATACAAAACAGCTTTTACTGTTCTATTTGGGCATTACGAATGGAATGTTCAAGCGTTTGGGTTGAAGAATGCGCCGTCTGAATTTCAAAACATTATGAATGGTATTTTTAATCCATATATGGATTTTATCATCGTTTACATTGACGACGTACTCGTGTTCTCAAAGAACATCGACCAACACTGGAAGCATCTAAAAGTTTTCCAGTCCGCTGCAAAACGTGAAGGATTAGTTGTTTCTGCCAAAAAGATTCAACTTTTCCAATATGAAATACGTTTCTTGGGATTTTCTATCTCACAAGGAAGATACGTTCCTATCGATAGAGCTTTAGCTTTTGCTACTAAATTTCCTGACAAAATCTTAGAGACTACCCAGCTGTGAAGATTTTTGGGAAGTCTAAACTACGTTGCTGATTTCTACCAAAAGATTGCCCTTGATGAAGCACCTCTTTTCAAAAGGCTTAACAAAAACCCTATAGCCTGGACTGATGAATGTACAAATGCGGTTAAAAAGATTAAACTTAAAGTTAAATCTCTTCCCTGTCTCCATTTTGCTGACCCCGATTCTCCCAAAATTGTTGAAACCGATGCTTCCGATAAAGGTTATGGTGGTATCCTTAAGCAAATTCAAAACTCTAACGAGGTTCTTGTACGTTTTGCTTCGGGGGGTGGGATCCAACACAGATGAATTACTCAACGATTAAGAAGGAAATCCTTTCTATAGTTCTTTGTGTTAGCAAATTCCAAGATGATCTCTTAAATCAGAGATTCATTATTCGTGTTGACTGCAAGTCAGCCAAAGAAGTTCTTGAAAAAGATGTTAAAAATATTGCATCTAAGCAGATCTTTGCTAGATGGCAAGCTCTTTTAGCAGTCTTTGATTTTGACATTGAATTCATAAGAGGAGAATCAAATTCTCTGCCTGACTTCCTTACACGAGAATTCCTTCAAGACACTCTTAATATTTGTGTGCTCTCTTGTGACAGGTCTTCCCGGCGTTCTGAACAATCCTCTGGATCTATGGCTAAAGATAAAGGAAAGGCTCCTAAACTTAAAGCAGTTGAGGAACCACAATATATGGACACCATGCTTAAGGAAATTGTAGTTATCGAAGATATTGATTCAGTCCGTACTCTAGAAGAAGTGGCTAATATCTATCTGACCTATTCACATGACCTTCCAATTGTGCTCCCAAAAACCAGAGAATTCTTTGAAAGGATCTTGGTCGAAACAGGTTCTATCAGAGTTTCACACAAGCCTCGTGATCATAACAATTTAGCCTTTTCCACTGTCAAAATCTTAAAGGTTTTGACTCCTAATGACTGGGGCATGGAAATGAGGAAGCATAAAAACTTTGATAATCCTAATATGTTCCATAAGGCTTACAATTACTTTGATTATATTTGTGCCTGGGAAAAGTTTATGTTTTATCAGAATGACAGGTTTTCTCACAGTTGGTTCTTTCACCCAAAGCTCTCAAAGAGCTTGAAGCTTACTGATTTCCCTGCTTGGTTTCAATCTTGGTTTTACTACTGGGGACCAGTTGCTGATTACTTTCCTCCAAGGATTAGTAATATTTTTGAAAAATATTTCCAGACGTACAGCAGCATTAATCTCAATCATGCCATGATCACCTTTTGTTGTGTCTACGAAATACCATGGATCTTTAAGTGGTCTTATGTGATTAATCAACATGCGTGATCTGGAGTTTACTGTCTTCTTAGACAAGCTTCTATCAAATGGTGGCCAAAATTTAATGATGATTCTGTTAAAGATATTTCTGTCCTGGTTGAGCCTCATTTCGACGGTCTTGATAATTTTGAAGCTTCTCAAAAGAAACTCAAATCTGCCCTCAAAGGAATTGCCAGAAGTGATATTTTAGAATTTCTAAAGACACATGGCGAAACAGCGTTTATGTCTGATAGCGATGATGATGCATCCGCTAGTGATCCGCTCGGTGGTGATTGCTCACAGACCCAACAATTGTCCTTTCTGGGTCCTTTGTCGGCCACTTGCCTCAATAATTCAGGCGTGCTTCTTGTGCAAAATAGCTAAGGCTTAAAGTCTCTGATGGGTCCCTTTTCTTTATGTCTGATCAACCGACTCCACTGTTTCCAGGACACGTCTCAGCATAAAGAACCGTTCTTTTAAAATTGCTTTTTATAAAGTCGCTTTTATTATGTCGGTTGCAATTATGTTGTTTTCCTTTTCCTCACTATATAAGGAGGCTATGCCATTATGTTTAGGCATCCGAATTTTCAGTTTTAAAAATATCGTTTGTATTAGTGTGCAAATTCTAAGTTCTCAAGCTTGAATCTATGTAAGTTTGAATTTCAGTTTATAAAATCTTCCGCTTTTCTCTAATTTTGTTTTCTCTAATTTTCTTAATATTACCGCTAAGGCAATAACTAGAAGAAGTGAATTTTGATACATACCATTAAGCACAGCTTGAATACCATCACCCAAATGGATTACAGCAAGAAGTAGCATCATTTCAACAACGTATCTCACTACTCTTTCTTCTCAGCTATAACAGTAGCCCCAAACTTTACAACCCGTGATTAACAATGCTGCCATAAAAATGCTTTCAATACCAACCATGAACATCGCAACACATATGGCCAGAAGAGGGGTTTCGGGCTGCCCAACACCCAATCCATTCGAAACTCTTATGCTAGTGGCACGAAAAAATAAAAAATAAAATTACACGAACTTTATTAAAGAAGATAAAATCTGGCTGTTAACATAGCTTGAAATCTCCTTCTTGCAGCTCCAAGTCCAAGAGGTATCATGTCAAACATGGCACTCGTGTTAAGGCTGCAATATGCACAGTTAATTAGCTGATGCAATGGTGCCTAGGTAAACCTTAGTATGCATAACAAACATTAAGAAAAAGTAAAATATCAACAATTCATATGGGTTTCTCATTTCTCGATAGAGGTAGTATAATTCTAAATTACTAACCTGATTGACAGAACTGAAGTTTCTAGTGTTGGATCCGGTAGAAGACCAAGCTAGGAGAATCGTCATTTCAAATGACCATATCTCCAAGCTGTTTTAAATAACAGGATTTTGATAAATTATTGAAACCACCACACTAAGTGTAAACTATTGCAATAGATAAGTACATGAAGTTTATTACCATAGCATAACTGCAGAAGGAATTGCAAAACTTAGAAACTTTGGGACATCAAGCAAAGCCTCTCTTGAAAAACCAGTCCAAGGGAAGGAGAGAATCGAATATAAATTGCCAACAAGAAGAAATTGATCCAATAAGAAATTGCACCAGCTACCGCAGCTCCTGTATTCCCAAGTCCAGATTGAAACACAAAAATCCAACAAATTACTATATTTAGCAAAGTTGTGATTCCTGTGCAAAGCATCATTGGGAAAACATTGTTTTGGCTTTGTAGGAAACTAATTTGACGCTGGATGAGTGCGCATGCAAAAATACTAGGTATCATGAAATGCGCATAGACTCGAGCTTCGGCTGATATTTCTGAATCTTGTTCCAAAATAGCGAGAATTTGCCCCGCATTCGCCCAAATGCATGCGAGTGGAATGCCGATCAGTAGATTAAATAAAAACCAAAATTTATATTAATAAAACAAGGTCATCAATCTAAAACACAAAAACATTAATAAATATTATAAATCGAACAACTTACAGTGTTTACAACCACATATTGGTCAATGAATGCCCGTGACTCATAATCTTCCCCTTGACGCCTGAAGGGTCGAGGATGGTGTATCTGTCTCCGAGTAACTTCTCTATACCATGTTATATAATCCTCGGTAGATATCTACTGCAAAGCCTCCAACACTTTCCCTTCTAAACTCTTCATGTAGGCCTCCCACAATCAAATATAATTGGCCCTATGGTTTTCATAATTTATTCTCTCAAACAATTTATGTTCCTCCCTCAATTCCACCATATTTTTAGCATTAGATGGATACGACTGCAAATATCCAAATTGTCTCATAAATCTGTCAAGCATTTGGAATTCAACAATGTCATAATGTATCAAAGGTATACGAGCGGCTCCACCTAACATTGCCTTAAAAAAGTCCCAAGCCAAACATCTATTAAATAATTGATATGGACGCCACACCACATCTGTTTCTAACATATTATCAAACTCTCCTCAGTAAAACACAAGATGGTGATGTGGATTTTTTCGACGCTGATAATGTTTTGAATTAGGATCAAAAGAGGAGTATGCCTAGGATAATGCCCTAGGTATCAACTTCTGGGACTTAGGCCTAGGGATAGGACGACTAATGTTGAACCTTTTATGAGCCCACATCATAAGAAGGGTTGCACATCCTGTGAATTTTTTCGCTGTTTTGCGAGTAGCATTATGCAAACCCCTATACAAATGCCTTAAAACTGCTACCCCCAAGCATATGTAACTATGTCTTCCAATCTTTTCAATAAGAACAAATATTTAGGATGCACAACATTTTTACTCTTGGTTGGAAACAAAATAGCGCCACATAAGTATAACAGATATGCCTTAGTGTATTTTACCACATCATCTGGAGTAATATCATCAGGTACTTGTCCATATCTATGTTTTAGCCAAGGCAAACTTATGCCACCCCTTTTATAGCATTGTTCCCAGTCATCTATTGCAGCTTGTTGCCCCAAAATCGTTATAAAATAGCTTTGGGGATGTTCTAGTTCTCTGCAAGACAAAGATTTTCCTAATATGGGCAACCCCAATAAAAATCCCACATCCTCTATAGTAATGCTAATCTCCCCACAATTTAAGTGAAACGATTTGTTTCACTTCTCCAACGCTCAACTAAAGCAGATACACATTAATCTTTGACACTACAGCTTGATGACAAAATATACTAAATCCTAATTGTTTCAGTAGATATTCTTGTTGTTCAATCAAGTTCCATTCAGTTGATTTTGCAGACATTTGACAATTTTCTAACACACCCCTATCCTACAAGTCCAACAACATAAAAACATAAATTGTCATAACATGAATGTTTCTAACAAAATTTTAAGAAAGTAAAAGTTGTTATACATTAATAAACTTACAATATTTTGCCATAAGTCTGATGATACGTAATTTTCTTGGTCCCATAAGACAATAGGATTAAAAGGTCCGGGATTAATATCCATATCTTACCTAAACATTAATCATAATGTCAAGTATTAAACAATTTATAAAAATTCCCAACAAACTTGGATATGAACAAAATGACAAATATAATAAACACATATCTTAATCTCCAAGCACGTGTTCTTAGTACTACTTATCGGAAAGAAATAAGATAAAAAATTCTTGGTGTGAAGGAATCACACAACCAATCAAACACGTGGGCTCAAATTATTGATAAAAACCATGTGTACTATAAGTAAAAGAAAAATCACTACTTCTATTATTGTTTATTGAAGTACACGACATACAAATAAACATAGATAACAAAGTCCAAACACGTGTTTCAAGTACTAAATAAATTCAATTTTTACTTCATGCATGTGTTCTAAGTAATCAATCACGGTACTTGGCCAAATATACTTGGTCAATTATTGACACCAAAAATTAGTCATGGAACTTGAAGTAAATAAATTCAATATTACTTGTTCTCAGTACTATTTAAATACCAATAAAATATTTCACAAACATAGTAGAAGAGTAAACGGTGAGATTCCCAAAATATATAGCAAAATCCAAACACAAAACAAGATTAATAGCACATATACCCAATCTTTTATGTGAACCAAACAATCATGGTACCCATTTTTTGGACAAAGATAGATGGGTTCCCAATTAACTATTTTCAATTCTTAACCTCATCATTCTTTTTTGGACAAAGATAGATGGGTTCCCAATTCTTAACCTTATAATTCAAAAATCTCATCGATCACAAGTTAATTTCACCGCTGAGATTGTCGTTCACTGCTGAGATTGCAGGTAGGAATCGCCGCTGAGAATCACTGCTGGGGGTTTCGCCACTCGCTAAGATTGCAATAGCCGCTGAGAATCGCCACTTGCCGCTGAGAATTGAGAATTGCCACTGAGAATTGAGAATTGCCACTGAGATTGCAGGTGAAAAATTAGGCTGTAGTTTTGCCCCAATTGTTTAACAACGAGGGTTAAAGTGAGAAACAATTCGCTAGTAATTCTAGCGGACATGGTTAATTTTACAAGCCTTGACTTCTTGACCTTAGTGGGGGCTTAATCGTCCAACAAAACGTTTTAACTAGTTCGCTAGAATTTGTAGCAGACGCGCATATCCCTTTCTAAATCCGAGCCGTTGATATTTGCTATGAAAGGTTAGGATCCTATTTGCCAGTTTTTGATCCATAGCGATCATTGCCCATTTATATATATATATATAGGAGAAATCTCTCCAACGACCGGCTATGGCGACAATTTTGTGGTCTATAGCGACGGTTCAAACCATCACTATATGTATGGCTATGACGACGGTTCGAACCGTCGATATAGACTAAAAACCGTCGACATAGCCGTTCTGTTAACGGACCGGTCCGTTGGAGAGATTTATCATATATATATATATATATATATATGTTTTGAGTATATTATATAAAATATAGAAGAATTTTTATAAAGTTTTTAAATTAAGTTTTTAGAAAATAATAGAGATTAAAGTGAAACTTTAAAAAAAAGGGGTGGGGCATGATCTCTCCCGAAAACACATAGTTTTGCCACTAAGTGTGTGATACGCTAGTTAGTTTGAAATTCAATTGAATTAACTTGGTGTATACCTCTTTTAATTAATATACTTTGTTATTTCCCAGAGACAATTAAAGATCTAGAAGGAGGGTTGAATAAATCCTTTTTGAAAGTTACTTATAAAGGTATTACCCAATAGTTGTTAATCAGATTTATTTAGCACAACGGAATATATGATTTAAAAAGATTTTCCCCTTATAGATTACTTGAAAATCTCAGTTCTTAGTTTAGTTTAGAACTCCAATCACAAGCAATAATGCAGACAAAATGTAAGACATAAAAGTAAATGACATAGAGGTTTTTAAGTGGTTTGGAGACTGAACAACTCCTACTCCACTCTTCTACTTCAACATGTAAGAATTCCACTATAAATTCGATTACTCTGATTAGGACACTCTTACCCTCTTCAAGCCCAACAGACTTGGAAATTTAGTCACTTAGACAAGGACACTCTTACCCTCTTCAAGCCCCGCAGACTTGGTACAACTCAGTACACTAAGTACTCTTCAAGCCCATCAGACTTGGAATCTCTATGGTCACTAAGACCTGAACGAACAGTTGTATGAATGTTGTTGAGAGGTGCTGCTAAGTTGATGTTAAGCTTCTCTTTTCAGAAACTTAGCAGCTTGAACTAGGAGTTCAAATCGTAAAGTATGTTCTTTAGTTTAGGCAGAGTCTAGGCTCGTTGATTTCTTATTCGTTGCTTGAGATTTGAAACTGTGTAGCCTTTTATAGTCTGCCTGAGTTTTTTACCCGTTGCTAGGTTTCCATTAGTGCATTTAATGCTTCAGATATTCTGAGATACTTGATGTGGACATTTTGAGTTTAGGTGTCAGTTTTTTGTTATTCTAGCCTGTCACATTATCCTGGAACTTCACCTACCACTTTGACTTGTCACTTTCAGCAAACTAGCTATTAGACACATCCTCTGATCTTCGATTCTACCCAAGGATGTTCGGTGTAGGTGTTGGGATTCTTAACCAGCAGTACTTTCATGTCAGTCTATCAGGGTTGATTGCTATACGATTGTGAAAGTTTGTAGTGTTGATTCTACGATCTGATAATGGTTTTATGATAAGTCTGAAGTTCTACGAATCTTTCTTCAGTTGAACGATTTTGAAGGTGCTTTATTATTTGACTTTAGCCTTGTGATTCTCTGAAGCACTCTATGATAAGTCTAAGCTTTGTTTGGCTTTACGATTCTGTTTACTCTACTATAGAAGCCACAACTTTGCGATTAGTCTGAAACTTTACGATAGATATATCAGCTCTACAATTTGCTCAAAGCCTTATGATAGGAGAGTTAAGTCTGCGATCTAACATATTTCTTTACAGCTTCGTCAGACTAACTTTACATACATATTAAGCTTATTGATTATACCTCATATCAACTCAAATAGATCAACCTAACAAGTTTGATCTTCTAAGTCCTTGTACATTGAATCATTTAAAAGGACTTTTACAAAAATTTGCTGATACAAATATACATTAAGATCTTTCATCATCAAATCAAATCATACAAATCATGCAGACTCTAACAATCTCCCCCTATTTGATGATGATAAAACCAGCAGTTTTATGAGATAATTTTAAAATGCATAGCTGAAATGTAAATATGACTTAAAATACAGTAAACCACTGTATTGCTAGATCAAAATGATGAATTTATTGAAGATCAACGAGTTTTAAAAAATTCATCAAATTTACAATCATTCTAGCAATGAATAGATAAAATAAGCTTACTATTTCTTTCTTTTTCTTGGCTTTTCTAAAGCAAGCCATTTCTTCTCAGCTTCTCTTCTGTGAATGCTAGCTTCTTGTTGCTCAACATTTTTCCTTCTAATTTCTTCAATAGAATCCCGTGGACCAAAACTAGGAGTAAATGAGGCAAATGTCCTCTCTTCTCTTACAATATGAGTCCCTTGAAGATTTCTATTCAGATATGCCAGATCGTCGGATGGAATTCTGACCCCAGTTGGTGTTACTGCACTTGACGATCCGATTTGTCCTTGGCCACGCTCTATTGGTAAAGCTCGAGGGGATTTCCAATGCTCTATCCTTTGTGAAGTTGCTGCTTGCTTAGCTCATTGTCTCCCCCTATCTCCCTGACTTTACTTATCCCCTTGCCTCTTCTCCCCTTTTTTGTCATCATGCACCCTCGTAAGATGCTGGACTGTGTCAATCAACTCTTGGATCTGAGTGGAGTTCATAGCAATGTCAGCACAGATTTCTCTTTGTCTATTAGTAGTATGTTCATTTTGCTGAGTGACTAAGGCAGTTGTGTTGTTGGCATACATCTCTATCTCACGTTTTAATGAGGATAAACCAGTGCTAATCTTAAAAACCTTAGTGGTCAACGAGTTGACAGACTGCTCATTCTGCTGTTGAAGGGTTCTCACTGTCTATTTGTGCTCATCCAGAATTTTGAGAAATATTTTATCTCGATCATGAAGACAATCAGACATGACCTTGAATATAGATTTTAATTGCTTTTGAAGCTCTTTTCCCAAGTCGCCAGGTAGATGACCGACTGCAGTAGTGATGTCATCCATTTTATGACGCAGCTCAGTCGAGTTCTTTTCAAATTTATCCTCGATAGCACGAGACATTTCACTTGTCAGATTAGTCAGTTGTGCAGTAGTGGGGATAACTTCCAGGCATTCCAAGATGCAATTAAAAGGGTTTAAGACTGTCTTTAGATCCTTGGGATAGATTTATAAGTGTAAGAGGGAGATCGAAAAATTTGTTCTTGGAAGATGAGGGAATATCAAAGGGAATAGATGGAGTATTTTCTTGTTTGGGAGGATGTACATGAGAGCTTACTAGTGATGGTTTGGGAGATACAACTATAAGAGCTTTGGATTTATGTGACTAAGGAGTAGTTTGAGAGTGTGAATGAACGGGTGATTGATTTGGTATGGCTAGAAAAGTGGATACATGAATAGGAGAGGGAGAATTAGTGTGCTATACAGAAGATATAGAAATATAAACAACGATCTTAGGGTGTTGGGACTCTACGATCGGAGAAGGTGATGCTGGTGCATCAAACGTAGAGTGTGTAAGCTCTACGACTAGAGAACTCATATTATCGATATCAATCGTAGGGTCTTGAGACTCTACGATTGGAAAGATGGTCATTGGTTCAACATGTGCAAGGTTTGAAGAAGGTAACAGTTTAGAAACTTGAGAGATCGAATCTTCAACACCCTTGTCCCAGTCATATGAAGGAAAGACACAATTTAGAAATGAGAATGGGACAGTGTGTTCCTTTTGAGACATGGGAGAAGGATCATGGGGCTTAGAACATAGTAGCTTGGTGGCATATGTGAGAACCCTTAGAAAATTTTGAGCCACCAACATTAAGCTTGGATATTTAGAATAGCTCCATCGTATAAAGCTTTGGTCTCTTAAGTTGATAACCTTCAACTGTGACGCCCCTAAATCCGGGTTTATCTTTACCTCGGGTTTGGTGCTCACGGTACTATCATATCCATTCATTCCATCATAATACTAACTTAAACCTGTCTTAAATTACATAATAATATGACTTAAATCCCAAGTTCTAAAGACCTTTACATACCTGAAATACTAAATAATATTACAAAACATAATACTAAGGTACTTATTACAATAATCCTTAAACTTAGTTAAGCACAAGCGCTTAATAAATGAATTACTTCGCAACCTTGCCTTTTCCTTTATCTTTCCCTGATGTACCAACTTTCTCAGTTTTAACTGAAAATATTATATTCAACGCAAGGGTGAGCAAAAGCTTGCTCAACAAGGAAATAACAGTTGAATATAATGGAATAGGAATACTTATGACAAAGGAAATGTACTCCATGAGATATTGAGCAAAATAGTTCTTTAAAAGCTTTGAGTTCAAAAATCAGGCTTTAGTATGTTGTAAGGTCAAATGACCAGTGAACTCTGTACTAGAATTGACAGTACTAAAACTGCAACCCATGTATATAAACAGATACTAAAAACTGAATATACCCTAAACTTGTACTTTAGGTCATCAGCCTAAGTACCTTATATTGTGCAAAACATAACAGTCTATATGACACTTTACGTGTCCACCGGAATTATAATGTCCGATATCATATGTAACGACCCCAAAATTCATACAATTCAACTCTCAATATTGGTCGTTATCAATACATCGTCGTTTTGACTTTACAACAATATTCAGTATTAAACTTAATAAAAGTGCGGAGTAATTTAAACTTTTCTATTACAAATCATTCTCGACCACCCAAAATTTTCAACCTTTACATCTAAATATCTTAGAATCATGTTAATATCATGATTCGCCTTGTCGAACTTATTATAAAAGTTTACACCTCACTACAAACTTTACAACTCAACATAAATACATTTATCGAAAACTTAACATAATTCAGGTAATAACTTCAACTAAAACATTTAATCTTCATGCATCATTTTGATCCATGTCATTTGGGTAGCACATAACGTTACCTTGTATCTTTAACCTGCAAAAGTGGTTATTTACAAGAATGAGCTCACAGCTCAGCAAAATCTAACAGTTTACATACATCACATAACATATAGATAACATGCTCATCATATACATCATAAACATTTGGCTAAACATGGCATATATACTGTACATCAATTACCAAGTAATAAATTGAGTTCCATAACTCAATCAACATTTTAACTCAATGGACATTGTCATAAATTGATTTTGTCGTTTCATACATACAACACATAGAATACATCATGCTTTTACATCATAGATTTAAAATAATTAATCATTTAGTTCACATAACAAATAGGAACTGAGAGACTTGCCTGGTTCGTAGATTACCAATTATCATAATTAGCCTATACTTATCTGCACTTCACGTATCCTACACGATATATAATCATTCACAACATTTATTAGTCACATAGCAATACTTAGAAAATAACCTACATATTCTGTTTATAAGGCAGTAACAATGATTAGTTAGAGTATTATAAACACTTCAGGATTCATTCTCATCCAATTTTTATTTTAATATCTCAATTGTCACCGAATAATCAATGGGTATATGCTTACTACCCATCACAATATCTTAATATTCATTTCATACATTAGTATAAGCTTTAGATATGTCTACGATAACATAACATGACCACAAAGAAAGAAGAAAATTTTTACTCCCTTCTTTTAACTCTTTTTTTTGTTCCGTTCCACCGCCGGGGCGGTGGTTTCCTTCATAATTTTTCCGATGGGGCGAGGCTACCGCTGGGGCAATTAAGTTAGTTCATTTTGGAAGCCGGGGCGAAGTCCTCGTCGGGGTAACAAAAACAACTAATTTCTACCGCCGGGGCAGTGAACCTAAAACTCAACTTCTGCAGTTCGCGAACTGCAGAATATTCAAGCCCAAAAACACGAATTTTAAGCCTCAAGCATCAATTCCAACCATACCCAATTATCATAAATTTTGTTAAAACAATTCTAAACATGTATTTAACCATCCTAAATATATACTCACATTAATCCACCAATTTAGAGCCTCAAATCTCATGTTCATACTAATTTTTACAAACTTTGACAAATTTAGCATAATCACTTACTACAAATTCGTTACTCAACGAATTTGGTTCGTTCAACTTTCGTTGTTTTCGTTTTTTAACACATAACAATAATCCATCATCAATTTACAGATCAACATGCAATTCAAACATAAATTTTCATACATTTAAGCCATATTCATATTTTTCTTCTCTGTAAATTTCTAAACTCTAATTAAACATAATTTCAAGGATTTAATCTAATCAAAATCGTTCATAGACAACATATAATCAAATAATCACAACCCAACAACATATATAATTAATTTCTCAACAAATTAATCATCAAAGCCATCAACAAAGAATTAAATTAAAAAAAACTAATTAGAAACTTTTAGAAACAATTTGTTTACCTTCAATTCTTCTTTAGACTTAGATGTTTAGGATAGTTTGATTACCCTTCTTCTTCCTTCTTTGATTCTCAAGATTTCTTCTTCTTCTATTTTCACAAAGAACTCTCAATTTCTCTCTTCCTCTCTACTCTGAGTTTTCTCTTCTTTTCTCCAGACTAAGCAAAATAACTGATAGTTTTATGTAAATTCCCACTTGGTCAATTACCAAAGCGAGGGTCTCAACAGTTAGGAAAATTAAAAGGTTTAGACCATGTTTGGCCAAACCCATTTTAAAACTCCATTCTAATTTATTTTAATATTCTTCTTATTATAAAAATACACTTGTCACACTTATACTAATTAAACTTATTACCTTAATAAGTCCAATTAAACCTTACCAATAAAATTATAGCTTCTAATTAATAAAGTATTTTATTTAATACACCATTAATCCTCTAATTTAATTATTTAATTAAATTATAATATTCGCATTACATTAGCGTACTAAAATACGCACCAACACTCACATACAAATATATTCACATCAACTCACTATTTTAATGAAGTGAATCACTCACATTATTAATGAAATTTAATTCACAAGAATTTTCATTGTCCACAAAACATAACAATCAAATTATATCATTTCCCAATATAATTTTAACTTAATTAAATTAACTAATATTATTCAACTAATTTCCTTCTCATGATAATTTCATTTAATCTTTTCAATGGTTTAATTAATTATTAAACCATTTCTTCCCTATTACATGAATATATAATTTTTTTCACACCGAACCACATATTTCACAATATGAACCATATATATGCACATATTCAAACCCAAAACGTCTCGTAATAAGAATTTTATTTATTAAATTTTTATTTAATAATTTTTGAAAATCCGGGTTGTCACATCCTTCCCTCTTTATGAGGATTCCGTCATCGGAATCAACGAAATCTCCCTTACTCAGTTTTCACAAAATCTCTTTCACAATTATCGTTGAATAACTTAACGCATTAGCTTAGTGTAGGTTTTATTTCATCACCTTCACTTAAACTTAAAACACTTCGAGTATTATATATTCTTTAACCCTTTAACGTATTCATTTCCTTTCTCTAAGGATCATTGCATAACATACTCGTTGTAATCATAAAATATCCTGATTTAGCATCGTATAAATATTTGGGCTATCACATTCACACATTCTTCTAAGAATTTCATCCCCGAAATTTTAATTTACTAATATTTGTTCCTTCCCTCTATCCAAATGGACTTTACGTTAATCTCTACTTATTCATTTGGTTCTATAACCAAGTGCTTTCTCTTAGGATCTTTCTAAGATCATCCCATTCTTCACATCTTCCTCTTTTAAAAAAATTTCATCATCAGCTAGATTTATCTCTTTCCTTTCTGGAATTTCATTTCTTTCTTGGATTTATTATAGTTTGTTTAATTTACTCATCACCACATGTCGCATTCTATAACCTACCCCTTTCTAAGGAATATCCTCCTTTCCACTTCTACCTTTCAAAAGAATAAGAACGTTCTACAATTGTTCAATAATTGGGAAACCGTATGAATAACTCAGGAATTTAAAAGATTCATTCAAAAACTTTCAATATCATGTTGAGGAGTCGTAAAGACTTGAACCTTGTCCTAGGTTAACAGACATTTCTACTGTAACCTTCAATGGTCAAAAGACTATGGACCATCTCTTGTCGTACTCTAGGTGATCATCCCTTCGTACTATGTATTGTGCACATACATATTAACGATATTGCGTATCCCCCATTATAGGGTTGGTTCACCTCAGACTTAATATAAATTCCACACCAGAATAATCTGGTTTGACGTAAAATCTCAAAGAACTCTTGAACTTCATAAACACCTTTCCATAGTCATCTAGCCGAATCAATTAGCTTAGACCTTGAACAATAATTTGGACATCAGTCAAAATATTTTTAGCCAACTCAATTGGCATATCTTTTTGTAGCTTAACAGAAAAACCAAAATTCTTTTATGACGTCATGATACCGTATCATCTTAATAGTACGCTGAGGATGCCGTCATTTTAGGACGTTATCATACTACATCATATCATAGTGGGCCGACTATCCTTCGATCACATTCAACACTAGGTTCAATTGCATTGATGACTCCATCGTTCAAAATACATTTTGATAATTTCAAATAATTTTTGTCTAGCTGAAATAATTAGCATAGACATATGAATAACAATACCTTTTTAAAACTTAATGACTTAAATGTTGACCCAATATATTTTTAAGAACTCAAAATTGCGAATATCAGTACGATGTCAATAAATTTCAAAAATCTAGCATAGCTAGAAGATTTAGAATCTTCATTTTCTCCATCAACTTCAATCTTTATTCCATTATTTCATTAATTAATTATTCTATCAATCTTCAATACCATCAATGCTCTCTACACTATAACTTTTCTATACCCAATATAGTAATCAAACTTACCACACTTTGGAAGTTCAGTAACTTACCACAATTATATGGTTTTAGGAACTTATCCTAGTTAGACCAAAATCGTCCATTCGCTGAGGGGTTCCACCATACGATTATGCGATTATGAGTCACGAACTTACCATAAGTATGAGTTTTAAAAACCGTACCTAACCTTAGTATTCTATAACTATCAAATATAAATATGAGAAAAGAATCACCTTCTCATCATATGTATAGTGATAGCGCGATATCAACATTGCAATGAATTGTCAATATAGGAAGCTAAGTGGTTGTTACACCAAGCACAAATTTTCCGCCCATACAAGGAATTGTACAACTCAGCCACTAACATGAGTCCTCCATTGAAATCCCACCTAATTCCATCTTGCTCTTAACTTATTCTTTGCTTGATACGAATTCCTCGTATTTCATCATCCATAACTCCTCGTGAGTTTACCTCGTACTATTTCATAGTACCATCTCTTTATAGTGTCATGCTACAACTATTCAATCATTTAAGATCCTCTGACATTTTATAACTTTAGCAGATCACGTCGTGATCTCGTTCTATCATCGACTCTTCTTCCGATTCTTTCTTATCTTATGATCGTCTCATCCTACGATCTTCTTTATTCTTCTCTTTAATCACGTTATCTTATGATTAATCAACTCAGGTGTTCCATGTTCTTTTAGCTCTTCAGGTTCTTCTTTAAACCTAATCATTTTATCATAATCTTATCTCATATGAATTCTCTAAACTCTATTTGAGTTCATCCTTATCATTTATATCATTCTCATCTTATATATATCGTCTATTTATTAACACCATCTTTATTATTGGAGTTAGATAACTCCTGGTTCTCATCTTATATAACTCTTCAAGATTCTTCTTTGAATCTTTTTATTTATATATTAATTATTCCTTTAAGAATCTCTAACTTCATTCATATTATTCAATATTTTATTCGAGTTTTCTTCGCATTATTCGCATCTTCTTCTTGTAACGTTTCTAGGTCTTAACTCATCTCATGCATCTACCTGTACGAAAAATCACTTCTTAATCATAAACATCCATAATTATATACTCGGTACACATCGAGTCTCTAACAGTGTTTAGTACAACACCTGAGTGGTTTCTCACAAACAACCAACAAACTAGTTCCCGTCTCGTCTACACTGTCTTTCACAGCGAGTTAGATCGGTTGCTAGTTCGTATTAACCTCCGCTCTCTGAAGGAATCGTTTAGCCCATATACCATACATCGACCATTAAAGAGTACAATTGTACCATAATTATACTTAACTTATTATTCTTTTAACTCTATCATCTTCACCTCTTTTCTCTAAGGTTATAGCCTAAGGTACTGTTACCTAAGGTTTCTTACTTATCAGCTCCGATATTATATGTAACGACCACAAAATTCATACAATTCAACTCTTAATATCGGTCGTTATCAATACATCGTCATTCTGACTTTACAACAATATTCAGTATTAAACTTAATAAAAGTGCAGAATAATTTAAACTTTTCTATTACAAATCATTCTCGACCCCAAAATTTTCAACTTTACATCTAAATATCTTAGAATCATGTTAATATCATGATTCGCCTTGTCGAACTTATTATAAAAATTTACACCTCAATACAAACTTTACAACTCAACATAAATACATTTATCGAAAACTTAACATAATTCAGCTAATAACTTCAACTAAAACATTTAATCTTCATGCATCATTTTGATCCATGTCATTTGGGTAGCACATAACGTTACCTTGTATCTTTAACCTGTAAAAGTGGTTATTTGCAAGAATGAGCTCACAGCTCAGCAAAATCTAACAGTTTACATACATCACATAACACATAGATAACATGCTCATCATAAACATTTGGCTAAACATGACATACATACTGTACATCAATTACTAAGTAATAAAATGAGTTCCATAACTCAATTAACATTTTAACTTAATGGACGTTGTCATAAATTGACTTTGTCATTTCATACATACAACACATAGAATACATCATGCTTTTACATCATAGATTTAAAATAATTAATCATTTAGTTCACATAACAAATAGGAACTGAAAGACGTGTCTGGTTCGTAGATTACTAATTACCATAATTAGCCTATACTTATCTGCACTTCACGTATCCTACACGATATATAATCATTCACAACATTTATTAGTCACATAGCAATACTTAGAAAATAACCTACATATTCCGTTTATAAGGCAGTAACAATGATTAGTTACAGTATTATAAACACTTCAGGATTCATTCTCATCCAATTTTCATTTTAATATCTTAATTGTCACCGGATAATCAATGGGTATATGCTTACTACCCATCACAATATCTTAATATTCATTTCATACATTAGTCTAAGCTTTAGATATGTCTACGATAACATAACATGACCACAAAGAAAGAAGAAAATTTTTACTCTCTTCTATTTACTCTTTTTTTTATTCCGTTCCACCGCCGGGGTGGTGGTTTCCTTCATAATTTTCCCGCCAGGGCGGTTAAGTTAGATTATTTTGGGCGCCGGGGCGAAGTCCTCACTAGGGCGACAAAAACAACTCATTTCTACCGCCGGGGTGGTGAACCTAAAACTCAACTTTTGCAGTTCGCGAACTGCAGAATATTCAAGCCCAAAAATATCAATTTTAAGTATCAAACATCAATTTCAAGCATACCCAATTATCATAAATTTTGTCAAAACAATTCTAAACATGTATTTAACCATTCTAAATACATACTCACATTAATCCACCAATTTAAGGCATCAAATCTCATGTTCATACTAATTTTTACAAATTTTGACAAATTTAGCGTAATCACTTACTACAAATTCGTTACTCAACCAATTTGGTTCGTTCAACTTCCGTTGTTTTCGTTTTTTAACGCATAACAATAATCCATCATCAATTTATAGATCAACATGCAATTCAAACATAAATTTTCATACATTTAAGCCATATTCATATTTTTCTTCTTTGTAAATTTCTAAACTCTAATTAAACATAATTTCATGGATTTAATATAATCAAAATCGTTCATAGACAACATATAATCAAATAATCACAACCCAACAACATATATAATTAATTTCTCAACAAATTAATCATCAAAACCATCAACAAAGAATTAAATTAAAAAAAAACTAATTAGAAACTTTTAGAAACAATTTGTTTACCTTCAATTCTTCTTTAGACTTAGATGTTTAGGATAGTTTGATTACCCTTCTTCTTCCTTCTTTGATTCTTAAGGTTTCTTCTTTTTCTATTTTCACAAAGAACTCTCAATTTCTCTCTTCCTCTCTACTCTGAGTTTTCTCTTCTTTTCTCTACACTAAGCAAAATAACTAATAGTTTTACGTAAATTCCCACTTGGTCAATTACGAAAGCGAGGGTCTCAGCAGTTAGGAAAATTAAAAGGTTTAGACCATGTTTGGCCAAACCCATTTTAAAACTCCATTCTAATTTATTTTAATATTCTTCTTATTATAAAAATACACTTGTCACACTTATACTAATTAAACTTATTACCTTATTAAGTCCAATTAAACCTTACCAATAAAATTATAGCTTCTAATTAATAAAGTATTTTATTTAATACACCATTAATCCTCTAATTTAATTATTTAATTAAATTATAATATTCGCATTACATTAGCGTACTAAAATACGCACCAACACTCACATACAAATATATTCACATCAACTCACTATTTTAATGAAGTGAATCACTCACATTATTAATGAAATTTAATTCACAATAATTTTCATTGTCTACAAAACATAACAATCAAATTATATTATTTTCCAATATAATTTTAACTTAATTAAATTAACTAATATTATTTAACTAATTTCCTTCTCATGACAATTTCATTTAATCTTTTCAATGGTTTAATTAATTATTAAACAATTTCTTCCCTATTACATGAATATATAATTTTTTTCACACCGAACCACATATTTCACAATATAAAACATATATATATATGCACATATTCAAACCCAAAACATCTCGTAATAAGAATTTTATTTATTAAATTTTTATTTAATAATTTCTGAAAATCCGGGTTGTCACATCCTTCCCTCCTTATAAGGATTTCGTCATCGGAATCAATGAAACCTCCCTTACTTAGTTTTCACAAAATCTCTTTCACAATTATCGTTGAATAACTTAGCGCATTACCTTAGTGTAGGTTTTATTTCATCACCTTCACTTAAACTTAAAACACTTCGAGTATTATATTCTTTAACCCTTTAACGCATTCATTTCCTTTCTCTAAGTATCATTGCATAACATACTCGTTGTAATTATAAAATATCCTGATTTAGCATCGTATAAATATTCGGGATATCACATCATATGCCCCTATAAAGGGTTGTTCGTTCACATCATTACATAAGAGTCCGCACCACAAAAAATAGTTCAGGGAACATTAAATGAGATTTTCATGAATGAAGAATATCAATATATCTCTCAACATTTGTCTAGCTGAAATAATGTCATTGACATACTTTCAATAACATAAGAATAACTGAATCTGAAGTATTGCATTTCAATAATTTCAATAAGCTTGAAAAGATAAACCTTCAAATTAAATATTTGCAACATAAACTTATTTGAGTAAGGAAGGTTGATGTACTTGCCTCTCGCGCCGATTAAACCTTTTAATACAATATCTTGTCACTGAGTAGCCTACATATATATATATATATATATATATATATATATATATACACACATACAATGTCGGCTTACTTAGTGATCTTATAGTACAAAGTCTATATTTATGGGTACACATAGCTTCACTATGGTTATTGCAGCTATATCCAATAACTAACATGTATGTTATTTACTAACATCAAACAATCATGTATCTATCTTTTATTTGTAAATACAGTTACATACACATAGTCACTTAGTGTATCTCAATACATTTTCACAGCTTAGTATGTATATAGCTAGCTCACATAGATATATACATAGCACATATAGCCTTCATATATCCCAAAACATACAAGTTTCAGTCTTAACATATCATGATATAGATCTTAGATCATAAAACATCTTTAGTAGCTCATTTAGCCATGCTAAGACATTTATAAGCTTTAAAATTACTTTTGCAACAAAACTCAAAAACACAAAAATATAATTTTTGAGGTACTTTTGGAGATTTTTAGTAATTTTAATAGTAGCCTCTTTAGTTTCCTATTTATGCAATCTTATAGACCCCATAGAAAAGTATTTTATTTATGGGCTGTTTTACACATTTCTTTACTTAGCAAAATCTACAGTTTTTATGATTTTCCAGGCTATTTTTATGATTTTTATGAATTTTTGTATTAGGCTTTTAGACATGAACTCTGGGCATACTTCTAGACTATACACCAAGGTATTTTTGTATTGGTTTGGTTTCTCAAGTAAGCCTTTTTTGCTTCTTGAAATTGGTGCTCAAACTAGGTGGTTCACCACAGTTTCTAGTTTTACTAACTTGGGTCAATTCTTGCCATTTCCATTTTTGGCTACTTAGGTTCATTCTAACACTTGAATTATTACTAGTTAAGACTAGTTTTTGCATTCCATTGACTTTTCAAAGCATAGATTTGGTTTTGACTCTCTAAACCTAGCTTTTTCAAGCTTTTACATACTAATTTCTCAAGTTCTTGTATACGTTAGCATTCCAACACTTGGAATAGCCTAGCATACCTCTAACTCACTTGTCTAAGGTGTCAAAATGAGTTTTAGGTAAAATGGCAAAATCTCAAATTTTCATACTTAGAAAATTCTGCATAAAACAGTAGTTTGCATGATTTTGTGACACCCCTAAATCCGGGTACTTCAATCCCACAGACTTCGTGTTCACTATTCCATACATTCATGTCTAACTACCCATAGCAAAGGATAATAAAGTTAAACTGATTAAATCATCTTCCCACAAAAAGGGGTTACAACTTAAAACTCTTAAGTAAATAAATCTTAGGTCATCTAACCTTTATTACAACAATGCGGAATTAAAACATAACATTAAATAAGTCCGATCATATAAAATTCATAACAATAGTAGTTTGCGAGCTACTTCTGCATCTTGCCCTTGCCCTTACTAGTGGACGGCTCATCTGGCTTCTCAGTCTTAGCTCCAATGTTTTATGCAAGGGTGAACAAACAATTGCCCACAAGTATAATAACAATAACATTGGAAAAATCACAGAAGTAGATTTTAATTGAGATGTAATAGTTTTTCTGAAATCAATCAATAATAACCAAAGGTCTGAAAGCTCAACCGATAGCTTGGCTCAAGATTTGAATATAGATTTCAAAATTAAAAATATATCTGAGGGTCATAAGACCTCGAACTATGTCCTAGGTTAGCAATTATCTCTACTGTAACCTTTAACAGTCTTATAGACTATGGACCATCCGTCTCGTACTCCGGAGGGTCAGCCCTTTGTATAATGTATTGTGCACAAATATTTTAACGCTTTTGCGTGGTATAATCCCCTATATTAAGGTTGTTCATCTCAGTTTTACCATTAGAGTCCGTACCAAATGAAGTTTGGTTTGGATTAGCTTTAACATAAATTTTAGATTTTAGAACGATCATCAACTATGGACTAGTTGAATCAAAAGGGTTCACTAGCCATATAACAATCTGGTTACACAATATAATCTTTGTAAATTGGGACTACAATAACAGTAGAATTCAAAGATTACAAACGAATATATTGGAGTAACGCATTTAAAAGTCTAGAAAACTCAATCAATATATAATCGTTGAGTAATATGAAAAACCTTGCTTGAATAATAATAATAATAGCTAATGTTAGAGAACTTGCTCAATGAAAAGTACGAATTAGAAACTTGCTCAATGAAAAGTAAAGTTTTAGGGAACTTGCACAATGTAAAAGAAGAGTTAAGAAACTTGCCTTACGTTAGCTACAAACTTACAATTCACGCTCTTCAAATATCCTACATAAGTCATTAGGATCACAATACCAATTAGTTACATCGCAACTAACTTCTTTGGTTTAAAACATTAACTTAGCTCAAGATCTAAATATCCTATTTATTCATAAATTTGAACTTCCCTGCTCGATTACAACACAAGACTGACATGGCGTTTGGATAACACCTTCATTTCTTACAAACTTCAAACTACAAACTTCTATAGATTCAAAATTTATAATTAGCAACATTGTTAATATGATTACAATATGATATTATATCTTTTTATGTGTTTTAAGCTTCCCTACAATCATTAAAATAGATTAGAATAACATTATCCCAGCTGATCATGCAACAACTCATTACTGGGTCTGTTCTGCATATGGCGCGGCCGCGCCACTTTTATACTAGAAATACGCGCGGCCGCGCAGCAGCGCGGCAACGCCTAATTTAGGCTATTGTCCAGCGCAGCTGTACTGGACACCAGAATCAGTTCCCCAGTTAGCTATTCCTAGATGCAATAAACTTTATAAACTTAAACCCAACATGTATTCAACAATTCTAACGACATAAACTGCATTAACAACTAATGTAAGAGATTTAAAACCCATGTTCATCATAGTTTTTCATATTCTATGCACTTAGCAAAATCAAACACTGTGAACTCGATATAAAACCATTGTAATCGGTTCAAATAGCTTTCTTTTCATATCTCAGCGAATTATAACAAGCAACCATCAATTAAACATTCTATTAACAAATAGACCATCAATTTTGGCCTTAAAGCAAACTATAAAACACTCTATAAAAACAATAGTTCACTTCTTCCTATTTCATGCTTATACAAGAATTTTAATTATAGAAAATCATTTATAGAGGTTATATAACACATTATACATACCCATATACATTTATAATCAACATACAATCAAATCCTAACACTTTGGCTCATCAAGAATTCTCACAGGAAATCCACTTCATGAAATACAAAATAAAACGTTAGGATTAGTTTATTACCTTCAATTCTTCTTTGGACTAAAAAAATAAGTGTTTGATTGCTTGGCAACTCTCCTCTAATTTTTCAGATTACAAAGAACACACCCTCTCAATTCTTCTCAACTTTCTCTCAAAGTGAACATTGACCCCTTTTTTTTCAAGACAACTTAAAGAAAATAAACTGATATGGCCTTATTTTCTTAACGTAAAATTTAACTAGCTAGTCAGTTACCAAAATCATCGGTTAACAAATTCAAAAGGTCATAAGGCCTTGTTTGGCAAAACTAGATTAATTTAGAAATTCAAAAGCCACAAGGCTTTGTTTGGTAAAATTAAATTAATCTTCTCTTAATTTATTTAAATACTTATTATATAATATGCTTCAATTGTCACACTTCAATTAAATTAAACTTTATCAATTAATAAATTCAATTAAACTCTACTAACTAAATTATAACTTCTATTTGGCCAATTATAAATCAATTCAAATAAATCATTTTATTCAAATAAGTCATCTAATTTAATTATTAAGTTAAATTAGAACAACCGTCAAATAACCACACAAATAATAATTATCATAATTGCACTTAATCAATTATTTATTTTACTCAATAAATAAATTAACAAAAATATTTATTTAACTCAATAAATATTTTTATTTATTCACAAAAATCACATTCGTTACATCCTTCCCTCCTTAAAAGGATTCTGTCCCCAGAATCACAAACGCAATTAATTCGTCCGTTACAAATTTTCTTAGCTTGTTTGGTGATTTTTATGAATTTTTGGTTAAGCTATTGGCTCAACCACTTAGCCCTGCTTCTAGACCACACATCAAGGTATTTTAATCAAGGTTTAGGTTTCTTATTCATTTCATTTAAGCTTCTCAAAACAGTGCCTCAAACTGGCTTGTTTTCTAACTTTTTGCAAAAACTGTTTTTAATACTTTATCATTTTTCTCCAGTTTTGGCTACTTAGATAGTCTAGGCATTAGGAGTGATCATTCGGTTATAACCGAACCGAATAAGACATTTTTACTATCCGAAATGATAACCGAAATTTGAAAATAACTGAATTACCGAATACCGAATTACCGAATTGTAATTTCGGTAATTCGGGTAAAAACCGAATCAGCATTACCTGTTTTGTTTAGCAAGCACTAAGCAGACTAAGCAGTCATGATAATTGATAGTCACTGTCCAAACTCCAAAGTTAACCCACACACAAACAGATATATGATGGCCAACGGGCATAAATTAATTCAACTCACATATACAACATCCCCTCAAGTACACAAGCCATTACTTTTAGTAAAATCGAAAAGGCAAAAATATAAGGCAACAAAAAGAAGTGCATCCTCTTACAGCGACCTCAACCACCAGAATAACATAACCTTCTCCTTTATCTTTCGCTATAGCCACAACAACTTGAATTTGACATTTCTCAATCTGGAATAAGCAAAAACATAAATCTCTTCAGTACTATCTTTCAAGCAGGTACAAGGGATTGGGCTACAAAATAATTGTTTGGGGTGGAAGGAGAATCAAAGAAAAATATGCAGCAATATATCTGTGACTATATCTGTGACTAGATGATGGCCGGAGATGATGGTCGAGAGTCCTTGACCTTGAGCCTTGAGGAATTGATTTGAGATCTGGGAGAGTGGGAGGAATTGGGATTGGGAGCGGGCGAGCGGCGGCTGCTATGCTAATTGCTACCTGCTAGGGCAAAAACTTTTAAAATAAGTGAATAGATACTTAGATAGTATTAGATAGATATCATAATATTATAAAATTATTATTTTTTAAATATTATTATTCGGTTAATCGGGTAACCGAATTATCTGTTTTTTAAAACCAAACCCGAAACCGAATAGTGAGAAATAAATCGGATATAACCGAAATAAGAAAAAAAACCGAAAAACCGAAATAATTCGGTTAAAAAAATTCGGTTAGGTTCGGTAATTCAGTTTTATCCGTTTTTTGCTCACTCCTACTAGGCATGTGTATTCTAGTTAGTTAAGGACACCTTTAGCATCACCACACTTTATTTAATCATCTAGCCAATTTTGACCTATCAAAACTCACTTTAGGCTTGAAAAATAGGCCATAACTTGGTTTTCTCACTAGCTTTGGTCATGAAAATGATTGGTAACCATTATAAGCATGCATTAGCATCTTTATATGAGTTTATTATAATCCTTTCAGTTCAGGTATTAAAAATTACACAAAACAGTCCACTTTTGGGCTTAAAATGTGATTTTTCACAAGTCTAATGCTCAAAATAGTTTAGGCTTGGTTTCTTTAGCTTGTCTAGCTCACTTATGCCATATTATAACTATTGAAACTTGCCTATATGGTCCAGGTATGGTGGTTCTTCATTTAGGTGTTCATAGCTATTATAAACTTACTTTCATTGGTTTTTAGGCATGAAATTGCACCACACACCTCGTAGACCTTAACTAACTTAAGGAATAACTTTTGAATGGTATAAATAGACAATATAGGGACTCTATGCTGTCTCACAACTTCAGTTGCAATAGTTAGCCATAGCAGTCCTTATTTAGGTATAGTTTTAGCTATAAATTTACAAACAGTCCATAATAGATCTCAAAGGGTCTTTTAACATTTTTATAAACCTTCAAGCATGATTAAACTTTATCACTATGTACATTAATGTGCTTACATAGTTAGTTCAATCTCTAATACCAAAACAGTTTACACAAGGCACTTTAGGTATAATTTAGTATCATTTCACCAAAACAGTCCCAAGCATTCAAGTATATGCATTATCACCACATAAACCTATTATATATTATATGTTCATGGTTTAAAATATCTAAATGCAAGGATTCTAGCTTTAGTTCAAAACAGCCCTATTAGGCTTTTAAATTCCACTATGAAGCATAGTTTAGCAACATGGTGATCAAGGATAGCATGATTATTCAACATATAAGCATGGATTATCTATTTCCATTACATTTACATGTATAGCTTTGATCTGGATGGTTTAAAACATGATATATATTGACAATCCGCAAACGGTTCCTAAACTAGAGTAGTTAAGCATGGATTTGGCATGTTAACTTAAAATAGCCTCAAGTTTAGTTAAGATGAATATTAAAGCACCTTTGGAACATGTAATTGCTAAGATATATGTATACATGGCTCAAGTTTAATAAATTCTTAGCTAACACAAAACATCCTTTATTTAGTTAATTTATCAAATAATTGGTAGGCATGCTTTCTATTTACATGAAACAATCATTTTCCTAACCATTTCCCAGCCTTTTGTCTTTCAATCATTAATGGTGTATATATATATAAACCAATCACCACAACAACAATAGTAAACACAACCATATAATTCATGTAACAGTCATCATAGTAATCAAAATCAATATCACAACCATAACAGTCAAACACAAGTCCATTAACAGCTGGTTTTGCTATATGAAAATGAAATGGGAATGGAGTGGAATTGCTCACCTTGCTAGACTTCTAGAGGTTCAAGATGTTTGATGCTTAGTTCTATCTCCCCCCTTTTGCCGAGCTCTTCCCCTCCCTTTATCTAATGTACTGCTATTGTATTTTAGAACTCATAACTTTGTTATGGCTAGCTGGACTTTGGTGTAGCTGCTGGATTTTTGGTGCAACATTGAGGTTATATGGTTGAGTTTGTTTTCTTTAGTCAGCCTTTGCCTGAGCACTAAGCTTGGCCCCTATTCTTCTCCATTATTACTCTACCCAGCTCTATATTGGCTTCAATTCAGCCCCCTGACACAGCCTCCTTCTAGCAGTCTATTGGCTCTTACATTGGCCTCTATGATGTCTACTTCTGCAGGCTACTTGGCTCCTAAGACTTCCAGCCTTATCCCCAGCCATCCTATACATTGTAGCCTCTAACTGATTACTAATAACTAGTTAACTGAATTGCTAAACCATGACACTGCTCATTCTCATTAGGTTAAAATAGTATTATTATTACACGCCATGTGGCTGCTGAATTGGATTTGCAAAATGGCTAAGCATAGTTTTATTTTTGGGATCAAAAACAGTCCTCTTCTTCCCATAAGGGCTGCCGAATTGGGCAACTAAAAAAAGGTTGGGCATGGTTTTAAATTTGGGCTCAAAGCATACCTTTAATATAGCAAGAATCCATATTGCTAAAAAAAATAAATGGAAAAAGGCTTCCAAACATACATGGGGAATTAATATTTCCTAATAATTTAATATGGACTCCTTACCTCTCAATGTACATAATTTTTATCTACCACCTTTACTTAGGCTAGCAAAAGTAATTACCATATACATCATAAAAGAAAAATGATAGCTCTATGTAATTCAAGTACCCATGGTAGCACACCATTAGCCTTATTTATTACTAAATAATACTTTTGAATGAAATTAATTATATCATAGTATAATTATTTTATTGATCACATAGGTAGTTTTATGTCAAGAATTTTTTTCCCAATTAAGTCATGTTGGCTTTCCTTTTCATTAATTCTTGATATTTATATGCCATTATAATAAGCTATATCATTCTACCTCTTTTACTGCACATAATTTTAAAATACTTAATAAATTATTAAGTATTAAATAATTCTAATACCACAACAATTAAGTATAAATAATAATAAAATTTTGTACACAAAATTTGTCATTATAATAATTAAATATTATCTGGAATTTTTTGTGTCATTACATCAACAGTGGCAGAAATGGCAGAAAATAGAGCATTTGATTACTGTCAGAATGAGGATCGTAGATAGTGGTGCTACGATCTATTTCCGCATCAAGTAAACTGTCCAAGAGCTCATCTGCATTGAGTGAGACTAGCCGCATTCGTCCTGCTCCATATCCTATCCACTTATCAGGTAGAGTGGTGTTGGGATCTTCATATGTTTCAAGTACAATATGCATTCAAATTCCTTGAGATGTAGAAGGAATGGAGGGTGGAGGAACTGAATACCCAATATGTTGCTCCCCCTCAGATGTGGAGTCTTCCGACTTTACGATCGAAGGGTCATAACCCTTATTGATATCATCTACAACTGCCTCAATGATTTGAGTTACTCGTAGAGATGTATCTGATGAATGCAATGATCGTTGAACAACGTCTTCTCTGTACTTGGTCCTCATTTCTTCTCTTCTCTTTTCTTTTTCTTCTCTTCTTCTGTTTTCTCCTTCTTTGCTTAAGGCTCAAGGCTCAATTCCATCATAGCCAGTTCTTCATTTGCTTCTTTAGGCTCTTGCTGATCAGCCATCAGAGCCATGTCTTCATCTCTTTGAGGCTCAGGTGTAGGAACCGTCACAGCCAGATCATCTTCTTTTCGTGGCTCAGGAATAACATCCTTCATAGCAAACCCTTCGGTAGGTCTTGGCTCAGATACTGAAGCTGTCTCTAACATTGTTTGAACAACACTTTGTGATTCAAGTGTAGTTGTTTTCTCAGCAAAATCAACTTGCATATTTGTTTTAGAGAAAGATTGGAGTTTCCCTTTATTCTTCCTTGTGAGCTCAAGTATTGCTTCATCTTCCTCCTTTTCTTCTTCATGCTCTACGATCATAGTAGGCATGGATTCTCCTGCTTGTTCTTCAAGCTGAACAGGAGCCTTCCTTCGATGAGGAATCCTCTTCTTCCTTGAAATCATTTTAAACGGAAGAGTGTTGACATTCTCTTCTTCTTTTTCCTTTCACTCTGGCTTTGTAGGACTATTCAGAGGTTTCTTAGTGATTTCCTCTGCTTCTTTTTCAGTCTTTTTCTTCTTCTTCTTCTAGGCTTATTGATCAGTCGTAGAGTCTGGAGCACAATGAGCTTCAGGTGCAACAGATCCTTGAGATACTTCTTCATCAATGACATCTATTTTTCTTTTTTCTTTCCCTTTCTTGGGCTTCTGGATCTCACTAATTATTTTCTCACTTTCTCCTTCTGATTGTTTGGATTTTAAGTTTTCCACCGAATTTTTTTTCCAGTTGTTAAATAGCCTCGGAGTCATTCTTTTGTTGGCATTGATGGGCTCCCCTTCCTTATCAAGAATTCTGTCCCACAACCTCTTCTTCAGAATAATGCTTATCAATCTCCCATTAAATATTTTTGGAACAATTTTACCTTTCGCCTTCCTCTTATCGTAGTCTTCAATCCAGTTACCCAGCCAGTTCAGAAAGATGGCACCAAAGTTTATTTTCTTCTTTTGAACGATGGCTGTCATGAACTTCAATTGTAATTCACTAACCGAATCATGGGCAGAATCTGATAGACTCCACGGCACGCTTACGTGAGGTGGTTGTCGCCCGGATCGTTTCTAACAAGTTGATAGGATGGATAGCTTGCAACACCTTAACCCCTCGCCTATATGTAGACGGTAACTTGGTACAATTGCTTGCTTATGAAGTTTGCGTAGGATGGACACCAACGACACCTCGACCCCTCGCTTATGTTGAAGCGGTAATCTTGGTACAATCGACGATTGATGCGGTAGAAGACGCCACACACAACTATGATTGGTTGTATGATAAGTCGGATATGAATCTCAAAGAAGACTAAGGAATACTTAGGAATTCTCAAGAACCACAAGAAGAACAATCTCACAATAATGATGATAATCTGAATATTGATGGTATTCAAGTTTACAATAGCACCTATTTATACTAGTTTTAGAAACAAACTAGAAGCTTCTAGAAGCACACACTTGTTGAAATACAAGCCCACAAATGTTGAAATATAGCAATCTGAACACATGTAATTGATCCTAAATACTGATATCATGTTTTGGGTGAAAGAAGGTTCGAAAATCAAGAAAGTCAAAAAATGACAAATTGTATCCAGGATGTTCTCGCCGGGGCGAGAGAAATGTGCTGGAAATTCTCGCCGGGGCGAGCGATTTGGCTTCGAAAAACCTCGCCGGGGCGAGAAAATTGGCCTGGAAAACCTCGTCGGGGCGAGCTAGCCTGTACCATGTAAACTGTTTTCTTTCATCGTTTTGATCGCCACGTCCATTCGTAACATGTTTACAGGTTTCATACGCTTGGACTAAACTCCACTTCTTACACCACTCCATAACTTCTATACTTGATCCAACCTCGTTCCATAGTTCACGGATCATCCCGTTAAGTCCGTCTTTGAAGGTTTTAGCTCGAGCTCTAGTAACGGGTCCAAGTGGCAATTGCAATGGATCTTCTCGGGCTGTGTCACGGCTTTCTGGTTTATGGATGTCCTCATCATACCTCTCATCTTGAGAAGGATTTGTCCTCAAATCTTCACCTACATCAAACGGGCTTAGATCAGAAACATTGAAAGTTGCACTAACAGTATACTCACCGGGTAAGTCCAATTTGTAAGCATTGTTGTTAATGCGTTCAAGCACTTGAAATGGTCCATCTCCTCTCGGGAGTAGTTTCGAACGCCTTTGAGCAGGAAATCTTTCCTTACGCATGTGTAGCCATACCCAATCCCCGGGTTCGAAGATTACTTGACGTCGACCCTTGTTGGCCTGTTTGGCATATTGATCCGTCTTCTTCTCAATGTTGAGTCTTGTCTTCTCATGTATCTGCTTAACAAAATCAGCTTTGTTTTTGCCATCCATGTTAGTATACTCGGAAACAGGTAATGGTGACAAATCCAAGGGTGTTAAAGGATTAAAACCATACACAATTTCAAAAGGTGATAATTTAGTAGCAGAATGAACAAACCTATTATAAGCAAACTCAACATGTGGTAGACACTCTTCCCAAAGCTTAATATTCTTTTTAATGATAGCCCTCAATAAAGCAGATAGAGTCCTATTTACTACTTCCGTTTGACCGTCAGTTTGTGGATGACAAGTAGTTGAAAACAACAATTTAGTTCCTAGTTTACACCACAAAGTTTTCCAAAAATAGCTCAAGAACTTAGCATCTCTATCCGAAACAATTGTTCGGGGCATGCCATGTAGACGCACAATATCTCTAAAGAATAAATCAGCAATATGGGATGCATCATCAGTCTTGTGGCATGGGATAAAGTGTGCCATTTTTAAAAACCTGTCCACAACCACAAATATAGAATCATGACCATGCTTAGATTTAGGTAAACCCAATACAAAGTCCATAGACAAATCAATCCAAGGTTCACTCGAAATAGGCAATGGTGTGTAAAACCCATGGGGTTGAACACGAGATTTAGCTTGACGACATGTAATGCATCTATCACAAATTCTTTCTACATCTCGCTTCATATGGGGCCAATATAAATGTTCTTTTATCACAGATAAGGTCTTATCCACACCAAAATGTCCCATTAAACCACCTCCATGTGATTCTCGAACCAATAACTCACGTAAAGAACATGCAGGTATACATAATCGATTCTCACGAAACAAGAATCCATCCATCTTGAAGTATTTACCTATAACATTCTTTTCACAATTTTTAAACTCTTCACAAAAATCATGGTCATTATCATATAATTCTTTGATTTGTTCAAAACCAAGTAATTTTGTGTCAAGAGTATTTAACAACACATACCTTCGCGAAAGAGCATCGGCCACGACATTTTCCTTACATTGCTTATAGCGAATGACGTATGGAAATGTCTCGATGAACTCCATCCATCGTGCATGTCTTTTGTTCAACTTGTGTTGGCCTTTCAAATATTTCAACGATTCATGATCTGTGTGAATCAAAAATTCCTTAGGCCACAGGTAATGTTGCCAAGTCTCCAGTGATCGAACTAAGGCATATAACTCCTTGTCATAGGTAGGATAGTTCAAAGCTGCTCCACTCAATTTTTCACTAAAATATGCCACTGGTTTTCCTTCTTGCATCAATACAGCTCCAATGCCTAAACCTGAAGCATCACATTCAATTTCAAAGGTTTTAGTGAAATTAGGCAATACAAGTAAAAGAGCGTTAGTTAATTTTTCTTTAATCAAATTAAACGCCTTTTCCTGTGCATCACCCCACTTGAATCCTACACTCTTTTTGATTACTTCGGTGAGCGGTGCTGTGACTTCGCTGAAGTTCCTTACAAACCGTCTATAGAAACTCGCGAGTCCATGAAAGCTACGAACTTGACTGATATTCGTAGGAGTCGGCCATTCTTGGATTGCTCGTATCTTCTCATCGTCAACTTGTACTCCCTGCGAACTGACAACAAAACCAAGAAACACAACTCGATCCGTACAAAATGTGCATTTGTCCATATTAGCATACAATTTTTCTTTTCGAAGCACATCTAGGACAGATTTTATATGCAATGCATGCTCAACTAAATCTTTGCTATAAATTAACATATCATTAAAGTAGACAACTACAAACTTTCCAATGAAGGAACACAAAACATGGTTCATTAGTCTCATGAACGTGCTAGGAGCATTAGTTAAACCAAAAGGTAAGACTAGCCACTCATATAACCCATATTTTGTTTTAAAAGCAGTTTTCCATTCATCTCCTTCATGCATTCTAATCTGATGATAGCCACTCTTTAAGTCAATTTTAGAAAACACACAAGATCCATGCAATTCATCTAACATGTCATCTAACCTAGGAATGGGATGCCGATATTTTATCGTGATGTTATTTACCGCTCGACAATCAATGCACATACGCCATTTCTCATCTTTCTTAGGTACTAAAATAACTGGAACTGCACATGGACTCATGCTTTCCCTCACAAAACCTTTGTCCATTAGCTCGTCAACTTGCCTTTGCAACTCCTTTGTTTCCTCGGGATTGCTTCGGTATGCCGGGCGATTTGGAATGGTCGCGCTTGGGACAAAGTCAATTTGATGCTCAATTCCCCGAATTGGTGGTAATCCCTGTGGAAGTTCCTCGGGAAATACATCCTGATAATCCTGTAAAAGAGCAGAAACAACATTAGACAAAGAAGGATTATTAGCGTTAGTATTTAAAAGTGCCTCCTTATACCGAAGTATAATCATTGGCTTTTTCGAATCCAAAGCTCGCCTTACATCACTCCTTTTTGCAAAAATGTTTGTTTTTCTCTCTTCTTTATTTTTTTCTCTCTCTTTTGTTTTCTTTTCATGATCTCTCTGTAAGTGTATTTGATCCTCATGCACTTATTTTGGTGACATAGGACACAAGGTAACTTTTCTTTGATTGTGAACAAAAGAGTACTCATTAGTAGAACCATCGTGTTTTACTCGCCGATCGAACTGCCAAGGTCTCCCAAGTAGTATATGACCTACCTGCATAGGGACTACATCACAAAGGATCTCATCAACATACTTCCCAATTGTAAACGGCACTGATACTTGCTTGGTAACCTTTATGTCGCTGCTGTCATTGAGCCACTGCAATCGGTATGGGTGAGGATGTTTGGATGTTGTAAGTCCCAATTTCTCCACCATGGTGATGCTTGCCACATTTGTACAGCTCCCACCATCAATTACAACACAACAGATCTTACCATTTACCATCCATCTAGTATGAAATAGATTTTCTCTTTGCTCACTGCTTTCTTCTTTTACCTGTGTACTAAGCATTCTCCGTGTAACCAACACTTCGCCATGCATAGCAACCTCTCTATCTTCCTCCAATGGTGGTATAGAGTCATTGTCACTATCTTCTTCCTTGGTCTCCAAATCCCCATTATCAAGCAATAACATAGTTCTTTGATTTGGGCATTGATTTGCAATATGTCCCCTGCCTTGACATTTAAAGCATATAATATCTCGATTACGACTAGTAGAAGGTGTATTAGTTTTACCTTGCACTACTTGAGTAGCCGCTCCTTGCTTGATTTCTGGCTTTGGTTTGAAAACAGTTGGCTTTTCCTCACGCTTCACATTATTGGCTTTCCATGATGAACCTGTGGTAGGATTTGTTCGTTGGCCACCTCTCCTCTTAAGTTGCTTCTCTATATTGATAGCCATGTGCACCATGTCTTCCAATACCACATAATGCTGACGTTCCACCAAATCTTCAATGTCCCAATTTAAACCTGCTAAAAATCGGGCCATGGTTGCCTCATTATCCTCGTCGATGTCAGCTCTAGACATTAGCATCTCCATCTCCTTGAAGTAGTCCTCCACACTCTTGCTTCCCTGTCTCAAATTTTATAAGTTTCGAAATAGATCTCGATAGTAATGGCTTGGGACAAACCTCTTTTTCATTACAGCTTTCATTTCTGCCCAAGTCTCTATTGGACGTTCTCTGCACCTCCTTCGGCTGGTCATTAATTGATCCCACCAAGTAACTGCATAGTCTAAAAATTCGGTAGCTGCAACTCTAACTTTCTTGAGATCCGAGTAGTTGTGACAGTCAAAGATCCACTCCATTTTCTTCTCCCATTATAGATATGCCTCGGGGTCACTTCTGCCTTGGAATGTGGGAATTTTCATTTTAATGCTATCAAGATTGTTGTCCTCTCAATTTCGGCCGCCTCTATCCTTTGCAAAATGTCTCCTATGGATAAAGTCAGTTTCTCGATCCTCTTCCTCACTAAACCTTTCATCATAGTAATTTGTCTCCTCTAGCCTTGCTTCCTTTTGTTGGGTCTTTCCTTTTGGGCGCCCACCCGGAGGGATTTGAGTTCGTTCCCCTCGAGTGTCACTCAATTGATCGATGCGATCATGCACTTGCTCCATAGCCATTCCCAATTGTCTAGAAAATTCTTTCATCATAGCCTCCATCATGAGTTTTGGGTCAAAATTCGATGTAGAAGGTTCATTTTTAATTGTCTTATCTCTTGTGTTAGACATATTTCCTGCAAAACAAAGATTAGTAGAAAAATAGTTCCTCACTACTCCCTTACGTGTTTCACTCAAACAAAATATCACACAAATAGGAAACGCTCGTGTATCACACAATTAGGCTTTTATCCTCAATTAAACTTACTACTCTTGCCTTTTTCCGCTCGTAGTTCTCACTAATAGGTTCTTTTTGAATTCTCACAAATATTACCTCAATTCTCCAATTACAATCCAATAATAACTTATCAAAACACAATATAGAAAGTACGACTCTCCACAACACTTCCAACCGCCAAATATGATTCTTACAAATGAAAATCCTAATGATAGCAATTCAACAATACAAATTTTCTGCTATATATACTTTTATGCAGTTTTTTTTTGCCTATAATTCAACAACAAAAGTAAAGATAAGTAACTTGATAGGAAACTTAGCTTTGATACCAAATGATAGACTCCACGGCACGCTTGCGTGAGGTGGTTGTCGCCCGGATCGTTTCTAACAAGTTGATAGGATGGATAGCTTGCAACACCTTAACCCCTCACCTATATGTAGACGGTAATCTTGGTACAATTGCTTGCTTAGGAAGTTTGCGTAGGATGGACACCAACGACACCTCGACCCCTCGCTTATGTTGAAGCGGTAATCTTGGTACAATCGACGATTGATGCGGTAGAAGACGCCACACACAACTATGATTGGTTGTATGATAAGTCGGATATGAATCTCAAAGAAGACTAAGGAATACTTAGGAATTCTCAAGATCCATAAGAAGAACAATCTCACAATAATGATGATAATCTGAATATTGATGGTATTCAAGTTTACAATAGCACCTATTTATACTAGTTTTAGAAACAAACTAGAAGCTTCTAGAAGCACACACTTGTTGAAATACAAGCCCACAAATGTTGAAATATAGCAATCTGAACACATGTAATTGATCCTAAATACTGATATCATGTTTTGGGTGAAAGAAGGTTCGAAAATCAAGAAAGTCAAAAAATGACAAATTGCATCCAGGAGGTTCTCGCCGGGGCGAGAGAAATGTGCTGGAAATTCTCGCCAGGGCGAGCCTCTCGCCAGGGCGAGCGATTTGGCTTGGAAAAACCTCGCCGGGGCGAGAAAATTGGCCTGGAAAACCTCGTCGGGGCGAGCTAGCCTGTACCATATAAATTGTTTTCTTTCATCGTTTTGATCGCCACGTCCATTCGTGACATGTTTACAGGTTTCATACGCTTGGACTCCACCTCCATAACTTCTATACTTGATCCAACCTCGTTCCATAGTTCACGGATCATCCCGTTAAGTCCGTCTTTGAAGGTTTTAGCTCGAGCTCTAGTAACGGGTCCAAGTGGCAATTGCAATGGATCTTCTCGGGTTGTGTCACGGGTTTCTGGATTATGGATGTCCTCATCAGAATCCTTGGAGATGATACACTTTCCCACTATCTCTGCGAGGAAATCATACTCTTACAGAAACTCTTTATTTTTGTACCCCTTGAGTTAAGGATTTTTCTGGTGACCCATTTCCTTTAATCCTTCCTTCGTATCAATCTTGTCAAGAGAAGTAATAGCTTGATTGACAAACCCTAGGTTAAGATTGATTTCTTTAATTCCCATATGTAGAACTACTCCTTTTACGTTGGTGGTTAGGATCTCATCAACATATACAATATTTAGATAGAATTCCTTAATAAGTTTTGTGTAAATTCAAGTGTTGGTTTCCAACACTCATAGAAACCAGCTTCCCGCACCAGTTTGAGTACGTCCTTGAACTTCTTCTCCTCTGCTATAAACTTATCAGAGCATAATTGAATACCAATCACAATTTGAACATCTGCCATCAGGTTGGATTTGTGCTGAAAGATCACAAAAGTGTTTAAGTTTTCTGGAGATTGAAAGTTAGGGCAAAGTAGAGAGAGAGATTTCAAATTTTGAAAGTGAAAGAATCGTAAGGGTCAGAGGGAAATTTGAAATGATTTTAATATTACTTCCCTCTAAGTTTCCTGAGTGTGAGATGTGGCATGATATAGAAGATTACCGTAGAGCTTTTGTACAGTCATTTCATGCAGATTCTTTGATTCTCTGATGGCAGTGGTCTTGGCATCCCATTTACTTGGAAGAGCTCTCATGAACTTTATGTTCAGATATTTGTTGGGATAGACTTTGCCATAAGATCTCAAGGAGTTCAGCAGAACATTAAAGCGTTCATAAGTGGTTGTAATGTTTTTTCCAGGGATATGAGAAAACATTTCATATTACTGAGTCAAGAGAGATTGTTTGTTTTCTCTGACTTCTTCAATGCCCTCATGTATTACTAACAAAGCTTCCCATACTTCTTTTGCAGTGGTGCATTTTATAACATTTTCAAACAACTCGTCTTCTAGAGCCATAAACAAAATATTTTTAGCCCTCTTGTCAAGCTACACCAACTTCTTCTCATTCTCTGTCCATTTTATTCACTGCGTGATAGCTACTTTGTTTGGATCAACAGTTGTTGGAGTCAGCTTGGTAGGAATGTACGGACCATTTAGGACAGCATCAAATAAATCATCATCGATCGCGTCCATATATGCCTGCATACGTACTTTCCAGTTAGCAAAATTTTCTCTATTTAAAAGAGGTGGTTTATTTCCTCCACCAAGCTCAGAACTGGTTTTGTTTAGTGTCATAGATTAACTCAAAGTGTAAGCTTTATGTTCGTGAGAACCTACTCTGATACCACTTGTTGTTTCCCAAAAACACTTAAAGATCTAGAAGGGGGGTTGAATAGATCCTTTTTGAAAGTTACTTGTAAAGGTATTACCCAATATTTGTTAATCAGATTTATTTAGCACAACGGAATATATGATTTAAAAAGATTTTCCCCTTATAGATTACTTAAAAATCTCAGTTCCCAATTTAGTTTAGAATTCCAATCACAAGTAATAATGCAGACAAAATATAAGACAAAAAAATGAATAACACAGAGAGATTTTTAAGTGGTTCAGAGACTGAACAACTCGTACTCCACTCTTCTACTTCAACAAGTAGGAATTCTACTATAAATTCGATCACTCTGGTCAGGATACTCTTGCCCTCTTCAAGCCTAGTAGATTTGAAAATTTAGTCACTTAGACAAGAATACTCTTGCCCTCTTCAAGCCCCACAAACTTGGTACAACTCAGTACACTAAGTACTCTTCAAGTCTAACAGACTTGGAATCTCTGTGGTCACTAAGACCTAAACGAACAGTTGTATGAATGTTATTGAGAGGTGCTGCTAAGTTAATGTTAAACTTCTCTTTTCAAAAACTTAGCAGCTTGAACTAGGAGTTCAAATCGTAAAGTATGTTCTTTAGTTTAGGCAGAGTCTAGGCTCATTGATTTCTTATTCGTTGCTTGAGATTTGAAATTGTGTAGTCTTTTATAGTCTGCCTGAGTTTTCTTCCCGTTGCTAGGTTTCCGTTGGTACATTTAATGCTTCAGATATTCTGAGCTACTTGATATGGACATTTTGAGTTTAGGTGTCAGCTGTTTGTTGATCTAGCCTGTCACATAATCTTGCAACTTCATTTACCATATTGACTTGTCACTTTCAGCAAACTAGTTGTTAGACACATCCTCTGATCTTCGATTTCTACCTAAGGATGTTTGGTATAGGTGTTGGGATTCTCAACCAGCAATACTTTTATGTCAGTCTGTCAAGGCTGATTGCTCTATGATCGTGAAAGTTCGTAGTGTTGATTCTACGATCTGATAATGATTTTACGATAAGTCTGGAGTTCTACGAATAATTCTTCAGCTGAACGATTTCGAAGGTGCTTTACTATTTGACTTTATCCTTGCGATTTTCTGAAGCACTGTAACGACCGAAAATTCTGGATTTGCCTTGTAATTCGAATTTTTTGAATATTAATGAATATATTATATTTTATTAATATTATTTTTGTGTTGCATGTTTAAAGGTTATGTGACAACCTGGTTTATGTGAATGCATGAAACTTTACGTGTTATAGTTTTGTTTAAGTGAATAATTGATTTCGCGTAGCGTTACTGAATCACTATTCACGTGACACGTTTCCCGATGCACTATTCACACTATAATATTTTTGTCTTTTTCGAGTTTAATAAATTTCATTAATACGTGTGAGTGAAGTGATAATTTTTTCTAGCGCTTGAATATTTATTTGTGCTCGTTACTGATTTAATTTTTATTCGAAATGTATAATATGGGTGTTCCAAATAAAGGGACAAATCCCATAATAATTATTTTTATGCGTCCCAATAATTTGTGGGAGTACCCATTTTAATTTTGGGTGGAGTTATTTACCAGATTTGGTAAAAAAATGGGAGTATTTGGATATAATTTTGGTGTATTTGAGTATTTATTTTGGCTTGTCACACTAAGTGGGAACCAACCTACACCCTTGGACCAATCAAATGCAAGGGAAGAGGAAGTGGTCGGCAACATGCTATATTCACTAAGCTCCATGTATTGAAATTCATTATATCATAACATTCCTCTTGAATGTTTAAACCACTCGGTTGGACTCCCTCAATTCTCCTAAAGCTATGCTCAATCTCTATTCTATTTCCATTTCATTCCTCTTCCAGAGTTGGTTCTGCAGATTATTGAGAGTATAGAGTGAAATTAGAGAGGAAATTGCTGAAAATAGAAAGCAGAGGAAGAAGTTCACGGGAAAGAAAAGGAGAGAAAATTTGCAGAAAATAGAAGAGAGGAAGAAGGGTACGGGAGCAAAAAAGAAGAGAAGAAGAAGACTAACCAATCTCCACAACTCCATTTGTAGCAATAATCAGAGGTAATCCAACCTCAATCCATCTCATTTCCAATTTTCAAGTGTTCTTAAGTTCTTGAGCTCAAACCGTTGGGTTTGAGTACTTCTTGCAATTGTTGTGGTTATTGTTGGTTGTGGTTGATTTTTATTATTACCAAGACATCTTGTAAGCTATTAATAACCTCAAAGTGGAACAAAATTGATGAATGATCCGAACCTTGGCATAAAGGATGAAACTTTAGACTTTTTGGATAAAATGACTTTTAGACGATTTAGAGGACTGTAAAGCCTTGATTGAGTAATTGTTTGGTTTAATTGTTGTTGTAATATTATAGTCCCATGGGTTATCTTCATAACCCAGTTAGAATGGAGTTAAAAGGAGTTAAAACGAAGGTTTGGTGTTGATTTTGGTGAAGAACACCAAGAACCCAAAAACAGAGTTTTCATTTTGTGTTTTGGCTCAAAACATTGGTCATATTAATGTCCATGGGTAATTTTAGATTTTTGATATGTTGTAGATCTATGTCTTAGGAGTCCATAGAGTCCGAAATGGACCAATTTGCATGTATATAGAAGGAGATATGAAGGTTGGAGTGACCGGAGGTTGGAATCGCGAACTGGGATTAAACCCAGATACCGGCTACTGATGAATGGTGTCGCAGCGCCATTCATAAGACTTACAGATGCCGCCGTCGCGAGGGGAAAAATAGGAAAAGAACGGTACTGGCGTCGTAGCACCACTTCCAAGTACTGAGCTTGGCACTGCAGCGACACCACATGGCAGAGACGGGACACGGGAACGGCGCCGCAGCGCGGGTTCTAGTAATAAACCTGGCGCCATAGCGCCAGTACCAGGTCAGGACCGGCCAGGGCTGGCGCCGCAGCGCCAATTCCAATACTAGACCTGGTGTCGCAGCGCTAGTGCCGAGTCAGTACTGGGTCGGGTCGGACCCAGTGAATTTTTTCAACGGGTCCAAAACTTATATTTTTGTACAAAATGATTAGACACGTTAGTTAATTATATCTTGTTAAGCCTTAAGTGCTTAATTGTATATCAAGTGTCAACCAAAATGGTGTTGTCTTGAAGTATAACGACCCTCGACTGGGTAATCGTAGTGGCAATCAATGTGTTTTAATGATGCAACATCTGTTTTGAACTTAGACCTTATGTAACTAATCATTAGGACGATTTTAATGAAACATTATAGAGTAGTATAAATCATTATTTGGTATCCAGTATGTGACTAATTGTTATGTGAATATGTACTTAATTGTGTAGGCTATTAAGGAGCGTGAGTTGTAATATTGTAGCAGCGCATCAGGCAAGTTTCCTAATACTTGTCTAACCCTTGTGTTGGACAAGTTCCCTAACTTCATTCTTTTTATATATTGAATGCAGGTTTCTTAAACTTACTCAACCCTTACATTTGAGAAAGTTTTCTATTTTATACAAATGTTGTATATTGTTGCGAGTTTCATGACTCAAATCGAGTTATTACTTCAAATTATATTAATGGATTAATTATTGTAAATTACTCCACATCAAGAATAATTATTGATATTCGCACCTTGTTCATTTGAATTCATAATCTGTTGTTGGACTGTGAAACATAAGTTCTTCATTCATGAACTGTTTAAGGAAATAGTTTACGCCACTTGTTTCCGCTAGACACGTACAGGTTATTATTTTAAAAGCTATCCAAACTTATTGTTGGTACGGATTCTTGGACTGAGAGAGAAACCCTTATTAGGGGATTTTAATATGTCGGTTATTCGATGCAGTTAAAGTTAAATGTTATGCATATACATAGGGTACGAGAGGCTAATCCCCTCAAGTACTACTGACGGGCCAGTTTTTAAAAGAGTCGGTTGAATGATTGATTCTTGGGGCCAAAAAGTTCATGGTCTACTGGACCACTCAGCAGTAAATAATCAATATTCATTATTTCATTTGAAGTTTGATTATATTGTTAGTCATTTCTTCAATGTTCTTAAATTATTGAAATATGCGATTATTATTCTCATTCATTCATGATATATCCTTTTTATTCATTTTAAACTTGTTGAGCAAAGTAGTTGCTCACCTTTGCTATATCATAAACCTATTACAATTAAGCCGGGGAGTTCCAAAGCGGACAAAGGCAAAGAAAAGCTTAAGGAATAGTTATATATACTATCTCGTTATGTAATCGTGGAATCGTTTTGTATTATTATTGTATTCCGTGATGTATTTATTTAAGGTTATAGACCTTGGGACCGTAGTAAATCTTTTGTAATGAACAACATATGTTTATTTATTCTGCATTAGTTGATTTATGTTGTTTAGAGGTGTATGGATGTACTTTATCGTGAGCACCAAATTCGAGGTATTGGTACCCAAATTTTGGGGTGTTACAAGCACTCTACGATAAGTCTAAGCTTTGTTTGGCATTACGATTTTGTTCACTCTACGATAGAAGTCACAACTTTGCGATTAGTCTGAAGCTTTACGATAGACATATCAGCTCTACGATTTGCTCGAAGCCTTACGATAGGAGAGTTAAGTTTGCGATCTAACATATTTCTTTATAGCTTCATCATACTAACTTTACATACATATTAAGCCTATTGATTATACCTCATATCAACTCAAAGAGATCGACCTAACAAGTTTGATCTTCTAAGTCCTTGTACATTGAATCATTTAAAAGGACTTTTACAAAAACTTGCTGATACAAATATACATTAAGATCTTTCATCATCAAATCAAATCATACAAATCATGCAGACTCTAACATAATTAATTAGTGATTATTTAATAAGTAATGCTAGAGACAAAAATTATACACAAACAGTATAAAAAGGAGAGAAAATAAGAAGTAAGCCCTACGATTAAATGTTTTACACATTTTCATTAATAAGCAATATATAAATGCTACTCTTGATACATAACTTTTTGTGTACAATTTATGCACATAATATTATCTTTATATAATTTTTCAATTATTAATGATTGCAAAAAATTATGCATTAGTAACTCATCAATGTCATAATTTCATTTAATTATAATCAAACTTAATCATGGTTTTCGTGTGCAAAGATGCTGTTGTGAGTTTCTACACAAAGTAATGAAATTTGTATATGCAAATTGTGTAGAACTCTAGAATTACCTTTTACTAACATTCGTGTTTCTCAATTCAGAATCAAATGCAAACATTTTATATAAAAAAAAATTCGTTTCATGGCTTATTCATTTTATAAACAGGATACATGCATGTAATTGTTTCACAGCAAAAAACAAATGAGGAGGCAATGATTAGGTATCAAGTAAAAAAACTCTGAATAATGTAACCCATATTCACGTATATATAAATAGTTTCCGTCACATTAACAAATTTTAATTTTTTTCAAAATCAAATTATCACTGCTCATGACTGAATCATATTCTTTACTATCTGAGCTTGTTAGGTTGGAGAATAACTAATGAAAACACACCTAATAGCTTTGGGATCTAATTTTTTTCAAGTAGGAGATTTATCATGAACAAATCATACGCAACCAAAAACTCGAGGTGAACGAGAACGACTGGTCGTGTGTTGGAGAAAAGAGATGGAACTCTTGTTCCCAAGATTTCTAGAAGGAAGGCGGTTTGTAAGAAATACAGCAATCAGAACCGCATCTCCCCAAAAAAATTTAGGGGTTGACATAGTGAACATAAGAGTGCGGGCTACCTCTAGAAAGTGTCGATTTTTTCTTTCCGCTACTCCATTTTGTCCTGGGGTTGAGACATAGGAGGTTCGAAGAATAATGTCATGCTGAGAGAGATAAGATATAAAAACATTATTATTACTATATTCACGACCATTATCACTATAGAGAATTCTGACCTTAGCGTCGAATTGAGTTTGAATCATTTTATTAAAGTATTGAAAACAAACAAATACCTCATTTTTGGTCCGCAGAAGGTAAATCCAAGTGACACGAGAATGACAATCAATAAAGCTAACAAACCATCTATGACCAGAAGGGAAGACAACTCAAGAGGGTCCCCACACATCGGTATGGATAATGGCAAAAGGTTCAGAATGGTGATTGTTAGTAGCAGAATAAGTAGAACGTTTGTGTTTACCTAATTCACATGGTTCACACAAAAACTGAGTTCTGTTACAATGCTTAACTAAAGATGGAAATAAAGACTCCAATACTGAAAAGGAAGGATGTCCCAAACGTCAATGTCATTGGTAGAGAGAGGTCAGGCATGGGTGAGAAGTAGAGTGAAGAGCCTGAACCTGAGTAGAGGGCATGTTAGACGAGAGAACATCTAAATAATAGAGACCGTTAACTGCACTACCACTGCCAATCCTTTGCCCTATCACCAAGTCCTGAAAAATACAATGATTGCAAAAAAAAGTTACTGAAAGTGTAGGGATTCATAAAGACGTTAGACAGATAGTAAATTTGCAGTAAATGAAGGGATATGGAGAACAGATGATAATGTTAATGAAGGGGTACAAACGACAGAGCCACTCCCGGAAATAGAAGACAGGGAGCCATTGGCTACTCTAACCTTGTCCTTTCCAGAGTGGGCGTGTATAAAGTAAAGAGATTGGAGGACCCAGTCATATGCGTAGAGGCACATGTGTCTATAATCCAACTAGGGTAAGTAGATGAGACATTAAGAGCACAAAAGTGTATACCTGATTGTGCGAAATGAGAAATAGTACCAGCACTATTAATGGAACTAGATTCTGCCATGATGAGATAGTAGGAGCAACAAAAATATCTAAGAAAATATCAACAAGGATATTATAAAGGCTCAAAAAATTAGCAGAGAGTAATTCTAGAAACCAAAGGGAGTGCAATTAATTGTACTACAGAATAAAAGCACTTTAATTAGCAGTACAGGAGATGGAGCAACAAGAATTATCTAAGGGAATAACAACAAGGATAATTAACAAGCGCAAAGATAGAGGAAAGATAAAAACAACCACTGTAGGTGGATTAGACCAAACCTGAGTTTCACTCAAAACAAGCACTGTAGGTGGATTAAACCAAACCTGAGTTTCACTCAAAACAACCACTGTAGGTGGAAAGAGGAGAAATAAAAAAACATACTGGAAAAAGTCGCCGTAAAAAGTCGTCGGAAAAAGTCGCCGGAAAAGTTGCCGGAAAAGTCGACCACTGCGGATGGAAGGAGGAGAGAGAAAAGACACGTTGGAAAAAGTCGCCGGAAAAAGTCACCGAAAAAACAATATATAAATGTTACTCTTGATAAATGTGGGCCCAAGTGCATATTAGGGTTCACATGACCTAATTGAATTAAATGTACAAATTAGGGTTTACAAAAAACCTAATTAAATGTACAAATTAGGGTTTATGTGACCTAATTAAATGTACTAGACCCGGGGAAGTCTCCACGTGTTCCAAGGCAGAAGACTCGTGGATGCGACCCATTTCGGGAATTGATTGAGGGATTGGATTGGCGGCTAGAAGAACAGGGCAATTTGGGCATTACTTTGATGATTAAAGGGCATTCCTGGAATTTCTCCTTTAAAACATAATTAAAGGGTATTTCGGGAATTTCCCTTAAAACATGTGCCTGACATGTGACTATTTCCCAGAAAAACTCTATAAATAGCCCCTCTATTATGAGAAAAGAGGATGGCTCTCAAGACATTACACTTAGACTCTTGGAAGCTCTAAACACTTGAAACTCTCTCTCTCAACTCGAAGACTCAAGAAGGCTCTTGGAATCCCTGCTACCCTAACCCGGTTTCCGGATTCTGAGAGTTCTGCCACGTGTCATTGGAGTAATTGTCTACAATAAATAACTTTTTGTGTACAGTTTATGCACATAATATTATCCTTATATAAATTTTCAATTATTAATGATTGCAAAAAATTATGCATTAGTAACTCATTAATGTCATAATTTCATTTAATTATAATCAAACTTAATCATGGTTTTCGTGTGCAAAGATGCTGTTGTGAGTTTCTACACAAAGTAATGAAATTTGTATATGCAAATTGTGTAGAACTCTAGAATTACCTTTTACTAACATTCGTGTTTCTCAATTCAGAATCAAATGCAAACATTTTATGTAAAAAAATTCCGTTTCATGGCTCATTCATTTTATAAGCAGGATACATGCATGTAATTGTTTCACAGGAAAAAACAAATGAGGAGGCAATGATTAGGTATCAAGTAAAAAAACTCTGAATAATGTAACCCATATTCACGTATATATAAATAGTTTCCGTCACATTAACAAATTTTAATTTTTTCCAAAATCAAATTATCACTACTCATGACTGAATCATATTCTTTACTATCTGAGCTTGTTAGGGAAATTCAAATTACAACAACCACAGTCTACAAAATGAAAATTTACTATTATTATTGCCTAAATTAATATAAAATGCTGAAAATTGTTATGGTTCAAAAATAATAATAATAATAATAATAATAATAATAATAATTATTATTATTATTATTATTATTATTATTATTATTATTATCTAGATTGCTATGACATGCTAAAAATTGTTATGTTATTTGTTACATATTTAATTACTAAATTTCAACCAACTAACTATATATAAAGATTATTGAATTATCAAAAACGTTTAAAAATTGACAACAAAAAAAAACATCAATGTCTTGCACGAGCTAATATACTAGTGTAGTTAGTGCTGAAATTGTGTTACTGCATGTTTTCTTTAGGCCTGGTTTTTGGAAATTTTGGGACTTTAAAGTTTAAACACAATTGAAAATTTATATGTCTAAGTGAAGTTTATTTCAAAGTTAATTTTTAAGCTCTAAATTTATTGCATCATTTTTATTACGGTGTGAGACCTAAAAACCATTCCGAATATCTAATATATAAAGTGCCCAACAAAGAAAAATTTTAAATTATTAAAAGATAAGATCAATTCAGAAGCACTTTTATTATAAATACTATATAGCAGACAGAATTTCATTGTCTTATTGGGGACCTTACGATAAATTTTAATTTTATCTTACAAACATATCAAGATAAATAATAGCGAACGGGTTCTTTGATTTATTTGTGACTTTCGAGGAGTCGTATGAGGTGAAAATCTCGTGTCAAGCTCCCCAATGGTGTAAACTTTTTGGTGAAGCTTTTTAGCCATTTCCAAATTGCCTTTCAACTTTTTTGAAAATTCTTATTTTATCTTTTTTAATTATTAATTTTATTTAATTTTTTATATTTTATAAAATTCTTATTTTATCTCACATAATTTACATGCGTAACGTGTGTACCACCGGTAGTATAACGTCCCAAATCCACCAAATTAAATGAACAGCCCATGCATGACCATGAACGTAGAAAATATGGGTGCCTTGACCACCCCTAGGCCCACTGAGCTAAAAATATTACTCTCTCCGTTTCAAATTAATTGCTCAGTTTTAATTTTTTTAAGTCAAATTGACTATTTTTAGAATTAATAATTAAGCATATATAAATATATTTCTAAAATTATAAAAATTAGAGTTAGTAATAAATTGTATATACTTTCTTTTGGTTATAATCTCTTCACCTATATTTTAGCAAAAATAGTAAAAAGATTAGTTTTAAAAATGATCAATTTGATTTTAAAAAGTTAAAATTGAGCAATTAATTTGGGACGAAGGGAGTAAATATTGTGGACTATAAACTGGCCGCAAGTTTTAGGTTATTAAGATTCTAGAATCTAGATTCAGAACTGAAAGTATTGGTTATGTACTCTATCCATCCGTTTACTCTCTTTATTTAAAGTGCCCAACAGCCCATGCATGACCATTAAGGTAGAAAATGTGGGGGCGTTGACCACCCCTTGACGCACTAAGCTAAAAATATTAAGTGTTGTGCACTATAATCTGGACGCAAGTTTTACGCTATCTAGAATATATATTCACAACTGGAAATAGTGCTTATGCTCTGCTAGATATGAACATGTACTCTAACCACGTCAAAAATATATAAAAAATCAGTTTTGAATAATATAAAATTGATATTTTAGTTATTTTTTAAAAAAAATAAAATTTATAACTAATACTTTTTTATTCAGCAAAAAGAGTCTGTTTTAACTTTTTTGAAGTTAGTTTGAAATCACAAAGTTCATACAAATTTGTCAATTTTAGTTAATACATCATAGCTATTTGAACCGTGTACTAATTATTAAATTTATTAATAATGATATAAAATGACACGATTTGCTTAAGTTTAACATCACAATTTCTCTGTCGTGTCATCATAACTAAAATAAACACTCCATATATTTAACGATAAACTTAGAAGAATAATATAATCCTTAAAGTTTATAAATTTTATATTATTTTTGTGGAACGAAAAAAGTGCAATATAATACATCGTAAATTCAACACTTCATGTGCCCTAAAATTTGAGATGTATTTTATTTTTTATATTGTTTTGCAAATTTCTAAAATTCACTATTAATATTGACAGAAATCAAAATATATATCTTTAATTTTAATTTTAGAACGGATGTAGTTGTACTTGTTTTTGTTTCATATTCATATTTAAGAATGACTTGTCCTTGATAAAAAAAGAATGACTTGTTCCACAAGTGTCCATTCATGTTGACAAAGTGAATGCAAATTTTAGGAAATCTAGTTCCACAAATGAATACACAACTATGAGAAAGACATGCTTCTAAGGCTAAGAAGTACGAATATAGACGTGGGGATACTAGTGCCTCATACGGGCATACGAAGATTTGCCCTACTTTAAAAGATAAGGATTCGGGTGTGAGAGAATTTAATTAGCACATAATTTATTGTTATTATTAGATATGCATATATATATATATATATATATATATATATATATATATATATATATATGGGAAATAATTTATAGTTCATATTTGTTACGGATCTTTATACGGCATATATCATGCATCTTTATCATCCATTTTAAACATCAATGGATAAAATTAAAAAAGTCAAATCAGTCCGCTACTATTAATGGTAGTGAACAGTTAAAAAAACACATACTATTAGTAGCGGACGTTAATCAAAATAAGAGTTTAATTTTATTAACTAGAGTTTCGGTTGATTAACTAGGATTTAGAATTTATAAACTATGGTTAATGGTTTATTAATTAAGGTTAATGGTTTATTAACCAAAGTTTAGGGTTAATTAACCAGAGTTTAAGATTTATTATCAGATCAGGTTAATAAGGTTACTAAACCTTAAACCCTTGTTAAAAAAGAGAGTTAATAAATCCTAAACTCTGGTTAATACTAAACCCTGATTTATAAACCCTTAATCTGGGTTAATAAACCCTAGTTAATAAAGTTAAAACTCTTATTTTGATTAACGTCTGCTACTATTAGTAGTTGATAATATGTGTTTTTTTAATTGCCCGCTATTAATAGTAGCGAACGTCGATTTTCAGTTTATAATTATGATTGTTCTTTCTTGTTTTCAATGATATATGTGATATATGTCAGTTTTTGAGTTATAACAACTACTTACTATGAATTATTTTCCTATATATATATATATATATATTAAAAGTAACAAAATGGATATTATAGATAATTTAAAACCAATAAGTGTCCCCAAGAAGCAAGTATTTAGTGCGAGCTGGAGGGGAACCAGAAATTTGCACGGATCGGGATCGGGCCACATATGGAAGGTTATAATAAAAAATTATTTATGCGAAAGTACGTGTGTGTGTGTCTATATATATATATATATATATATATATATATATATATATATATATGTGTGTGTGTGTGTGTGTGTGTGTGTGTGTGTGTGTGTAAATAAAATACATAAAACCAATGAGATTAATCTCTATCAAAGCAACACTCAAATATTTTTTTAGGTTCATAAATATATTTTTAGTTGAACGTATTGAAAATGTAAGTTATTTTGTTCTTGTGTATAAAATTATCAACGAGTCTATCCTAAATAATTACGAAAGGAATAAATTCAAAAATTTTATAAAATTAAAATAACTCATTTTTCTGTAAATGACAAACATCTAATTGAAAATTAGTTCAATTATTAAAAACATTAGTAAAATATGATATTTGGAAATGGATTTACCACTATATTATGTGTATATATATGTTTTCAGTATTTTATATAAAATATAGAAGAATTTTTATAAAAGTTTCAAATTAAATTTTTAGAGAAGGCAAAAGGGGAGGTGAAGGTTATCTCACGCTCTTCCATGAGGTAGCCCTCAAAATGATGTTATTTTACATAATTAAATATATTCACTCCTATATTATTTACAAAAGGGTATTTTTATAATTTTCTCAAATTATTATTATTATAAAAGAATATCTCGAATAAGAACGTGAGATGGACTTAAAACGAAATTTAAAATAAAATATAAAAAAATGTGTGGACCATGACTTGCCCCGAAAACACCAGTTCCGCCACTAAGTGCGGAGATACGCGGGTTCGTCTGAAAAATCCCAGCCTCTTAGATGTAAAGTTGCACTTGTCTCATTACTCCTTCCTGGATGTGTATATTACTGTACTCCACGAGCCCATTGATGTAGAACGTTTTGATTATAATATGCAAATTTTATTTTATTTAGTCCCACACAATTAAAGATACTTGTATGTTTCCCAACTTTTTATGTTTTGCTTTGAAATTACTATAAAAGCTAGTACTATATACTAGGCTCTTAGAATATAAGTATATGGGAAAAGGAAGTATGTCTTGACATCCAAATTTGTATATGTGTGTCCTGCATTTAAACTGATATAGTTTTAGTTAATAAAATGGTAAAATATCAAAACATCTATTAATAATAATGGTGAAGCATCAAAACTGTCATTAATAAAATTATTAAAATAATAAGACACACAAGTTTGTGTGTGTTTCAAACACACTGTAATACCCCAAATTTTAATAAAGAGAATTTAATTTTCTTATAATTATTATTCTAAACAGTAAGATATTAAATTGATAAAATGATAAAGTTACGGGTGAGATGTGCAAATTGTATTATAAAGTATGTCGAGGAATATTCCTTATGTCGGGTAATATTCGTTCTGTTGAAAAATATTATATTCGGTAAAGTACAACGACGTCGAAATAACTAATCATTGGTGAGCACCACAACGACTAATTATTGAATATCGAAAACAATATAAATAACTATTTTAAATAAAAAATGTCAACGGTACTATCAATTTTTAACTGTTAAAATACTCGATGATAAAAGTACAGTAACACGCTGTATTCCACAGTAGCACACGGTATTCAATAGTATTTCATATTATTGATTCAATAATTGTTACAGTAGTAATTGCATTGTATTCTAACTCAATAATTGTTACAGTAACATATGCACAATATTTTATATTATTGATTTAATAATTGACACGACACAGTAACTCATATTATTTAATATGATATTATTAAGCTAGTTAGCATTATTGGCAATATCTACAAGTTCTGTCGAGAAAAGGAGTTATTTAATTGTGCGCCGTTTTGCCCCCTCTTTCCTGCGAGCAATCGGGTTGCCGAAATTGCTAGCCCATAATATTTGTGATATAAATAATGATAATGATTTATGTTTTGAATAAAGAATGATTTATATTTTGAATAAATAATGATTTATCTTTTGATAATGATTTATCTTTTGAATAAATATTGATACTAGATTAATCTTTTTGATTAACTATTGCTAATGGAGGAATAATATATTTATTAAATGTGATGAATTTTGGCTATAAATAAGAAGGCTTAGCATAAGGAAATCCATAACATCCTTACTTGCATTTTCTTCCACTCTCTAAAAATTTCTTAGTGTAAGTTTCGCTCTAAGCATGCTAAGCTACCTTAAATGTTAGTAAATATAAGTAGAGTGCTACATTTATATTCCAAGTCATTTCTAGTTTTGAAATCTTTTGTTGCATTCTTCTTTGAATTCCTGAATGAAATTTTCTTGTGTTCAGCAGCACTTTAGAAAAATTATAGCAAATTCATCCTTTGTCGGAATTGAGTGATTTCAAAGCCTGTTTTCATTAGATTTTTGTCCTCTACAACTTTGAAGAAGGAAGAAAAGTCATCTGATGTTATCTTCATGTCTTAATGTGCTAAAAACTATAACCTGTCTTGATTTTCATCACTAGTTTTAGCCCTAATTGAGAAAATTCATAACTCAATCAGATTAATTCTGAATGGAGTGATTCTTGAGTCTGTTTCGGGTATATTTTTGAAAGCTACAATTTTTGTGAAAACATAAAGATATTTTAAAAACTCTAGAAGACCCGAAAAGCAAATTCTTTACTGCTGCAAAGACAAACATGGAAGGATTCGTTGACTATTAATTTTGTGTTTCACAATATCAAGGTAAAGGGATATCATTTAATTTCATGGTCGTAAGGGGTGTCATTTTATTTCTATTTATTAACTTGTGGGAATAACCTGACTACGTGGACTACCGCATGCTTGGTGAATAACCCTTCGTATTCATTCCTTATTAGTCTTTTGTGGAAATGATCTACCTACGCGGATTACCGCATGACGGGTGAAGATCCATTTGCAGTTTTGTACATATATATTTTTATATGTATAATAATACTGGTATATACATTAGTGATTGCATACTTCTGACAAAAGGGATATCATTTTATTTCATATTCATAAGGGGTTATCATTTTTGGCACTCGTAAGTAATATCATTTTCCTTCACATTTGTAAAAGGTTATCATTTCTTTTTCATACTCGTAAAAAGTATCATTTTCTTTATACTTGTAAGAGATATTATTGTCGTGCATATTCGTAAGGAATATCATTTTCTTTCATACTCCATATTATGGTAAGAGATTATTATTCGTTTCTCAAGCACTATCATTAAATGGTGAAAATTCCTGAAATAATTAGAATATCTTTAGTAGTTTGCGCTTCATCTAATATCATTTCACTTGAACTTTTTATTTACCTGAACTTTCTTATTAAATTTTAATCGCTATCTTTGAAATATGAATCTTGAATATCATTCTTGAATTTGACTTCACAATTGATCATCATGTTAATAATTTGGACATTATTAGACTCTGGACAAATTAAATGTTAAACCTCGAATGTTTATTCTTTATCGTATTATTCTGATTATTCTGTCCATTATTCATATCATTGTTATTGTACTAATCATCAAGACTAAGTTATTATGAATGTGTTTGTAAGATCCCGACTTTATGAAATAAAAATTTATTATTTTCTTTATGATTATTTTTCTAAATAGTGAAGTGCTTAATTGTTATAAATGATAGTTAAGGGTGTTACATGCAAATTATCTGATAAACAGTATGTCGGGGAATATTTCTTTTGTCGGGGAATATTCTTTCTGTCAGAGAATATTATATTCGGTACCGTATGACGGCGCCGAAATGACAATATTGCCAACGATAGTGGGCCCCATTGTCGGATACTGAAAACGACAGTATTTGTCAACAGTATTATCACCTGCAACTGTTGAAATACCCGGTAATAAAAAGAACAATAAAACACGTTATTCCACAGTAGTACGCGGTATTTCACAAGCACACAGTGTTGCACAATATTTTATATTATTGATTCAATAATTCATAAAGTAGCTGTTGTACAGTATTTTGATTCAATAATTGTTACAGTAGCATTTGCATAATACTTTTTATTATTTATGACATTGTAACTCATATTATTTTATATGATATTTTAGCATTATTGACACTGTCTAGAAATTCTGTCAAGGAAAAAAGTTATTTAATTGCGCGTCGTTTACACTAGGAATGATCTGGTTGTCAACATTATAAGTCTATAATATTAATGGTGAATAATTATTGTAAGTTATCTTATATTTCCGTGGGACCCACAACTATTTGATCGGTGGGACCCATAATTTATTTTTCTTGTACTAATTTCTTCAGATTTTATTTTTTCGTGGGACCCACATGTCATTCAATAGTAAATTACCATCAGTAAATAGTTAATTCAGTTTTTATTCTATCTTAGGGTTAAAAACCTAAGTGAAAGCATATTCTAAGAATATACTATGATATAAAATATATTAAAAGAATATGCCAAGGGTATAAAAGTAATAAACTAAGAAAATTTAGGAAAAAGACTAAAATGCACTCACCTTGATTTTTCCTATAAATAGGGAAGGTTTGCTTAAGAAATTTACACACCTTCATTGCCTATACTTTCTCTCTTTCCCTCTCTCTAAATTTCTTAAGTTCTCTAAGTGTGCTAGGCTATTGTGAGTATTTGTGAGAATACTAGTATTATCCGAAGTTAGTAAACTTCATAGAAAGTAACATCCAGTCACTTGTTAACTAAGGTAGGGAATATCATTTCTTTCATACTCATATATAATATCATTTGCTTTCATGTTCGTAAGTGATATTATACTCATAAAGGTTGTTATTCATTCTCTATTAATTTGTGGGGATAACCTGTCCGTACAGTATGACGCATGCCTGGTGAATATCCTTTTGTATTCATTTCTTATTATTCTGTGGGAATAACCTGTATGTACGGAGTGTCGTACCTGGTGAATAACCCTTTGTATTCATTCCTTATAAATCTGTGGGTATAACCTGTCCGTGCGGATTGACGCATGCCTGGTGAATAACCATTTGTATTAATTACTTATTAATCTTCTGTGGAAATAATCTGTCTACGTGGATTATCGCATGACAGGTGAAAATCCATTTGCAGTTTCTTATATTCTGTTATACTCGTATAACGTATAATTTCTTTTGTACTCTTTAAGGGATATATTTTTCTTTCATATTTTTCCATTTATGATAAGAAATCTTTATTTGTTTCCAAAACCTTATTTTTAAATGGTGAAAATCCCTAAAAATTAGTAGAATATCCTTAATAGTTTGTGCTTCATCTAATATCTTTTCACTTGAATCTTTCTATTTCGTTTTATACGTTATAGTTGAATCATGAAATAATTTCTTGAATATCATTCTTGAATTTGACTCCACAATTTGGTCATCAAGTTGGCAATTTGGTCAATCTTCGATACTGATTAAATTATAAATCTTTTCTTATCCTTAATCTCACTGTATCATTATCATCATCCTCATCCTCATACTTAAATTGTGGTGATAGTTCTCTTTGGCCCGTAGTGCAAAGATGAACTGGCGTGACATGATTTTGACCAAACTGTGTATTGGTATAATCATGACTTTTGGTGTTACAAACAAAGGCGTATGGTGAAAGTTCTCTTTGGCCCATAGTGCAAAGATGAACTGGCGTTTGGCATGATCATGACCGGTGATGTTACAAATAAATATCTTTGGCACATAGTGCAAAGAGACGCTGTTGAATATAAACTGTTGATTTGGATGTTCATAAACATGAACTATTGATTGGTGTTACAGGGATAAAATATTGGTGATATTGGTGGTGATCCTTTAACTTATAGAAGATGGCAGATATTATAATCTACTTGACTCTTCTAATGGATTGTTCGTTCCGCTGCAGTTGTTGTTGAACAATTATAATATCTTTAAATCTCTGATTTATTATTGTTGAAGACTAAAGATAATTTTTATTCTTCATTATCTTAGTCATGATATTTCTTACTGGGCTATTTATGTTCACCCTTTTCCTTTTTATTCCATTGTTCTCCTTAGGAAAAGAGAGTGTAGCGGGGACTAGCTGGGGAATGGAGTGATGGTCCAAGATAATAGAAGTATCTCAATACCTTACTATTAGTGTGACAATAAGTGTATTGAGAATTTAAGATGTATTTGTATTGTGTTGTCGTATTTTGCACAACACTTATTAGTTGTAAATGGGAAAATTAGTATTTGTATTTGTATTTTGTGGAATGTTATTGGCGACTCAAAATGGGTTGTATGGACCTATTTTGGGGGCGTCACAGTTGGTATCAGAGCTTAGAGATATGATCTCTGGTAAAGATCTGGGATTAGAACTAGGAGGGGAGAGACGAGTAAAATCGTTCGCTAGTGTGTCCTACCTAAGCTATTTTTGTTATTTAAGTAATTGGTTTGGTTATAGGGACAAGATGTTGCATGTCTATTTCTTTAACTAATCTTTGTTTTGTGATCACATTTCAGAATGACATCTGAAAACCAAGAGATTCACTATGAGACCATTATGGCTGAAAATCAGGAAGCCACAAATAATACGGGTGCAAACTCAGAACATCATGATGCTAATCATGATGCTAACAACAAGATGAATGATGAATTTTTTAGGAACTTCATGCAATACATGCAGAACCAGGTCCTGACTACAATAGTGGCAGAAACGCTGATAATGCACGAATGGTCACTGCCAAGTAGTTCAAAGAATTGGGACCACCTGAATTTTTCGGCTAGCCAGATCCACTCAAGGCAGAGGCGTGGCTCAATCAATTAACGAAGATATTTGATGTACTGCGTTACACGGACGACCAAAAGGTTCCTTTCGCCACTTTTATGCTGCGAGGAGAAGTGGATCATTGCTGGGAATCCGTGAAACGTACCCATCACTCGGCACTCGAGATGTCTTGGGTCGAGTTCCAGGAATTATTTAACGAGAAGTATTTCCCGGAAAGTATTCGCCATATGAAGGAGGTGGAATTCATCAAACTGGAATAGAACAACATGACGGTGTCGCAGTACGAAGCCAAGTTTGCCAAGCTGTCGCGTTTTGCATCCCATTTGGTGGACACTGAGGAACGGATGACACGAATGTTCCTACGAGGTTTGAAACCAGAAATTCGTCAATATCTCGTTTCTCATAAAATTTGTCTATATTCAGATGCTGTGGATAGGGCTCAAGTAGTGGAGCAAGAGAGAGGAATACTACAACCAGGAAGCAACACCCAACAACGAGAGAAAAATTACGATAATAATCGTAATGGTGGCAACAATTATCGAAATAATGATAACCAGCGAGGAGGGAATCACAACACCAGAAATGGTAACCACTTCGGTGGTAATCCTGGCCCAGATAACAGAAGGAGTGAGTCAAGTGACAATAATTCTAAGAAGAGGAGATTCAACAACAACCATGGAAAGACACTAACATCAGCACCATCACAAGTACCAGTTTTGAAGGGAGGAGAACGACCACCAGTTAGATGTTTCAGGTGTGGGAAAGAAGGACACATCAGTCCAAATTGTACACAATCGCCATCCCAAGTGTGTTACAATTGTGGAAAAGAAGGCCATATAGCTCGCTTTTGTCATGCAGCGAAGTCAAATCCAGCTGCAATGGTGACACCAAAGGCGGTCACGGACAAGTCAAAGTCTGTGGTTCAAGGGAGAGCTTTTGTCGTGACATCTTAAAAAACACAGAACCCGAATGAAGTTATTACGGGTAAACTACTTATTAACTTTTATGAAGTCTATGCCTTAATAGATACTGGTTCTACCCACTCTTTTATTTCACCAACATGTGCTCAATGTCTGAACTTAACTCCTGAGAAATTAAATTTTGACTTATCTGTTGAAACACCATTAGCACAAACATTCGTTACATCCACAGTCTATAAATCTTGCTTTGTTCAAATCGGCACCTTCACATTACCTGTTGATCTTATCTCCTTGAACATGCATGAATTTGATGTGATTTTAGGAATTGATTGGTTAACTACTCATCATGCTAAAATTGATTGCTTTCGTAAGGTCATTAGTTTTCATATTCCTAATCAACCTATTATGCGAATTCAAAAAACCAAACCATTGAAATCAATAACCGTCATCTCTAGTCACAAAGCCATTCGTTTATTGAAAAACGGATGCCAAGCTTTCTTAGCCCATGTAACGGATTTAAACAAAAGTACGTCAGATTTGAATAATATTTCTGTTGTTAATGAGTTTCCTGACGTATTTCCCGTAGAACTTCCTGGCCTACCCCCAGTCTGTGAAATCGAATTTTGTATCGACCTTGAACCCAGTACGAAACCTATTTCCAAAACCCCATATTGAATGGCTCCTATTGAATTTCAAGAGGTAAAAGTCCAACTACAGGAGTTGTTAGACAGCAGTTTCATACGTCCGAGTACATCGCCTTGGGGTGCTCCTGTTTTATTCGTAAAGAAGAAAGACGGGAGTATGAGACTTTGCATTGACTATCGGGAGTTAAACCATGTCACCATCAAAAATAGGTACCCGTTACCTCGCATTGATGACCTGTTCGACTAGTTACAAGGTGCTCAATTCTTTTCAAAGATCGATCTTCGTTCTGGGTATCATCAGTTGAAAGTTAAAGCTGATGACATTCCAAAGACAGCCTTCAGAACTCGGTACAGGCACTATGAATTCCTAGTCATGTCTTTTGGATTGACTAATGCTCCTGCTGCTTTCATGGATATGATGAACCGTATATTCAAGAAATATTTGGATCATTTAGTGGTTGTCTTTATTGATGACATTCTCATATATTCTAAAAGTCGTGAAGATCATGAGCAACACTTGAGACTGATACTCCAAAAGCTTCGTGAAAACAAGCTATATGCTAAGTTGAAGAAATGTGAATTCTGGCTTGAGGAAGTTGCATTCCTTGGTCACTTGGTTTCTAAACAAGGAATCTCGGTTGACCCAGCGAAGATTGAAGCAGTATCAAATTGGGAACAACCTAAGTCAGTAACCGAAGTACGAAGCTTTCTGGGTCTAGCTGGTTATTATTGGAGATTCGTAGAAGGATTTTCTCGAATAGCCATTCCATTAACTCAACTGACTCGGAAAAACACAACATTCAAATGGAGCGAAGAATGCGAGAAGAGTTTTCAAGAACTCAAAAGAAGACTCATTTCAGCACCTGTATTGGCAATACCATCAGGATCGGAAGGATTTATCATCTACAATGATGCTTCAAGCAAAGGACTAGGTTATGTTCTCATGCAACATGAGAATGTTATAGCCTATGTGTCTCGGCAACTCAAGAAATATGAGAGGAATTATCCTACTCATGATCTAGAGTTGGTAGCAGTCGTTTTTGCGTTGAAGATTTGGAGACATTACTTGTATGGAGAGAAAGTGGAGATCTATACAGACCACAAAAGTCTCAAATATTTCTTCACCCAGAAGGAACTCAACATGCGACAGCGGCGTTAGCTCGAGCTGTTGAAAGATTAGAACCATACCATCCAATACTATCCTGGAAAGGCGAACGTAGTAGCTGACGCATTGAGTAGAAGATCATATGCAAGTACAAGTGCGTTACTGACATCGCAAAGGCCCATTTTGGATGATTTACAAAGGATGAAGATAGAGTTAAAGACTCTAGGAACCCATGTGAAGATCGCATATATACAGGTAGAACCGACTTTAATCGACAAAATTAAAGCTGCTCAAGTTACAGACTCAGAGTTGATGAATATGAAGAAGAAGGTACAAGAAGGTGTTATTCCAGAAGTAAGAATCGATGAAGAAGGAATACTGCGAATCAACTCTAGACTGTGTGTTCCTAACGACTCTGACTTGAAATACAAAATCATGATGGAGGCACACAACACACTGTTTGCAATCCACCCTGGAAGTACCAAAATGTATCGTGATCTTAGACATATATTTTGGTGGAACAATATGAAGAGAGAGATTGCAGAGTTTATCGCAAAATGTTTAACTTGTCAACGTGTCGAGGCGGAGCATGAAGTACCAAGGGGTCCATTGCAACCACTTGAGATTCCAGAATAGAAGTGGGAACACATCAACATGGATTTCGTGACAGGTCTTCCCAAAGTTTCTCAAGGCTTAGACGCAATTTGGGTCATTATAGATAGATTGACTAAGTCTGCTCATTTCTTGTCTATACGAGAAAACTATTCACTTGAGCATCTTGCTAGTATGTATATAAGCGAGATTATCAGATTGCGTGGCATGCCGGCATCCATCGTTTCTGATCGAGATCCTAGGTTCACTTCACGATTTTGGGTCAGTTTGCAAAAAGCTATGGGCACTGAATTACGATTCAGTTCTGCATACCATCCCCAAATAGATGGGCAATTGAAAAGGACTATTCAAACCCTCGAAGATCTATTAAGACTCTGCGTACTAGATTTCAAAGGAAGTTGGGACAAATATTTGTCATTGGTGGAATTCTCTTACAATAACAGTTATCAAACAAGTATAGGCATGGCTCCCTTCGAGGCGTTGTATGGACGAAGGTGTCGATCTCCAGCATGTTAGGATGAAGTAGGTGAGACAAAATTGTTGGGACCCGAGTTGATACGTATGACTACGGAAAAGATCCAAATGATCCGGCAATGTATACAAATAGCTCAAGATCGACAAAAGAGTTATGCTAATCTTCATCGAAGAGACGAGGAATTCAAAGTCAGGGATCATGTATTTTTACGTGTTGCTCCGTAGAAAGGAGTTACGAGATTCGGAAAGAGAGGGAAGTTTAACCCTCGATTTATCGGTCCATTTGAAATCCTTGACCGAGTAGGAACTGTGGCCTACAGACTCGCCTTACCGCCAAACATGTCTCGTGTTTATAATGTTTTTCACATATCCATGCTACGTAAATATGTGAAAGATCCAAACCACGTTATTGAATTAGAACCAGACGAGATAGCAGAGGATTTGACGTACGAAGAGATACCTGTCAAGGTCTTGGATAATAAGGAACAGATTCTACGATCAAAGGTTATACCTCAAGTCAAAGTTTTATGGAAAAACCATGATGTTAAGGAAATGACCTGGGAGTTAGAATCTGAAATGAGAGCAAGATATCCTCACCTCTTCGAAATGTCAGGTACGTACATCAATTTTGAGGACGAAATTTCATAAGGAGGGGAGATTGTAAGATCCCGACTTTATGAAATAAAAGTTTATTATTTTCTTTATAATTATTTTTCTAAATAGTGAAGTGCTTAATTGTTATAAATGATAGTTAAGGGTGTTATATGAAAATTATCTGATAAACAGTATGTCGGGGAATATTTCCTTTTGTCGGAGAATATTCTTTCTGTCAAAGAATATTATATTCGGTACCGTACGATGGCGCCAAAATGACAATATTGTCAACGGCAGTGGGCCCCATTGTCGGATACTGAAAACGACAGTATTTGTCAACAGTATTATCACCTGCAACTGTTGAAATACCCAGTAATAAAAAGAACAGTAAAACGCGTTATTCCACCGTAGTACGCGGTATTTCACAAGCACACAGTGTTGCACAATATTTTATATTATTGATTCAATAATTGATAAAGTAGCCATTACACAATATTTTGATTCAATAATTGTTACCGTAGCATCTGCATAATACTTTTTATTATTTATGACACTGTAACTCATATTATTTGATATGATATTTTAGCATTATTGACAGTGGCTAGAAATTCTGTCAAGGAAAAAAGTTATTCAATTGCGCGCCGTTTACACGGAAGGCCCCCTTTTTCCTGGGATTGATCTTGTTGTCAATATTATAAGTCTATAATATTAATGGTGAATAATTATTGTAAGTTATCTTATATTTCCGTGGGATCCACAACTATTTGATCGGTGGGACCCACAATTTATTTTTCTTGTACTAATTTCTTCAGATTTTATTTTTTCATGGGACCCACATGTCATTCAATAGTAAATTACCGTCAGTAAATAGTTAATTCAGTTTTTATTTTACCTTAGGGTTAAAAACCTAAGTGAAAGCATATTCTAAGAATATACTATGGTATAAAGTATATTAAAAAAATATGCCAAGGGTATAAGAGTAATAAACTAAGAAAATTTAGGGAAAAGACTAAAATGTCGTTCCCTTGATTTTTCCTATAAATAAGGAGGGTTTGCTTAAGAAATTTACACACCTTCATTGCCTATACTTTCTCTCTCTCTCTCTCTCTCTAAATTTCTTAAGTTCTCTAAGTGTGCTAGGCTATTGTGAGTATTTGTGAGAATACTAGTATTATCCGAAGTTAGTAAACTTCATAGAAAGTAACATCCAATCACTTGTTAACTAAGATAGGGAATATCATTTCTTTCATACTCATATATATTATCATTTGCTTTCATGTTCGTAAGTGATATTATACTCATAAAGGTTGTTATTCATTCTGTATTAATTTGTGGGGATAACCTGTCCGTGCGGTATGACGCATGCCTGGTGAATATCCTTTTGTATTCATTTCTTATTATTCTATGTGAATAACCTATATGTACGAAGTGTCATACCTGGTGAATAACCCTTTGTATTCATTCCTTATAAATCTGTGGGCATAACCTGTATATGCGAATTGACACATGCGTGGTGAATAACCATTTGTATTCATTACTTATTAATCTTTTGTGGAAATAATCTGTCTACGCGGACTATCGCATGACGTGTGAAAATCCATTTGCAGTTTCTTATATTCTGTTATACTCGTATAACGTATCATTTCTTTTGTACTCTTTAAGGGATATCTTTTTCTTTCACATTTCTCCATTTATGATAAGAAATCTTTGTTTGTTTCCAAAATCTTATTTTTAAATGGTGAAAATCCCTAAAAATTAGTAGAATAACCTTAATAGTTTGTGCTTCATCTAATATCTTTTCACTTGAATCTTTCTATTTCGTTTTATACATTATAGTTGAATCATGAAATAATTTCTTGAATATCATTCTTGAATTTGACTCCACAATTTGGTCATCATGTTGGCAATTTGGTCAATCTTCGATACTGATTAAATTATAAATCTTTTCTTATCCTTAATCTCACTGTATCATTATCATCATCCTCATCCTCATACTTAAATTGTGGTGATAGTTCTCTTTGGCCCGTAGTGCAAAGATGAACTGGCGTGACATGATTTTGACCAAACTGTGTATTGGTATAATCATGACTTTTGGTGTTACAAACAAAGGCGTATGGTGAAAGTTCTCTTTGGCCCGTAGTGCAAAGATGAACTGGCGTTTGACATGATCATGACCAGTGATGTTACAAATAAATATCTTTGGCACATAGTGCAAAGAGACGCTGTTGAATATAAACTGTTGATTTGGATGTTCATAAACATGAACTATTGATTGGTGTTACAGGGATAAAATATTGGTGGTGATCCTTTAACTTATAGAAGATGGTAGATATTATAATCTGCTTAACTCTTCTAATGGATTGTTCGTTCCGCTGTAGTTGTTGTTGTTGAACAATTATAATATCTTTAAATCTCTGATTTATTATTGTTGAAGACTAAAGATAATTTTTATTCTTCATTATCTTAGTCATGATATTTCTTACTGGGCTATTTGTGCTCACCCTTTTCCTTTTTGTTACATTGTTCTCCTCAGGAAAAGAGAGTGTAGCGGGGACTAGCCGGGGAATGGAGTGATGGTCTGAGATAATAGAAACATCTCAATACCTTACTATTAGTGTGACAATAAGTGTATTGAGAATTTAAGATGTATTTGTATTGTGTTGTCGTATTTTGCACAATACTTATTAGTTGTAAATGGGAAAATTCGAATTTGTATTTGTATTTTGTGGAATATTATTGGCGACTCAAAATGGATTGTATGGACCTATTTTGGGGGCGTCACAGTGTTAGCCTTTGTGGCAAGTGGTGAAAGTTCTGTTTAGCCTGTGTGATAAGTGGTGAAAGTTCTGTTTAGCCTTTGTGGCAAGAAACTATTGATTGATATGATCATGACCAAAAGCTGTAGACTAGTATGATCATGATCATTGAATGTCTTTGGTGTAGGGTGTAAAGACGATATGATTGTTGAATGTCTTTGGTGTAGGGTGTAAAGACGATATGATTGTCGAGTGTCTTTAGCTTTTGTGACAAGGACATGGGTGAAAGTTCTAGTTAGCCTTTATGGCAAGGATGAACTGTTGATTTACATGATTATGACCAGGAACTATTGATTTGCATGATTATGAACATAAACTGTGAATTATTATACTCATGATCTTTGGTGTTACAGATAAAGGCAGGTAATAAAAGTACTCTTTTACCTGGATGCAAAGAAGAACTATTGATTGGTGCTACATGGATAAAATATTATTGGTGAACTTTTAAGTTGGAAAAGATAGTAGATATTACGATCTATTTGACTCTTCTAATGTATTGCCTATTCCGTAGCAGTTATTGTTGAAAATTGATATCATCTACTATATGTTCTAAGTATCTAATTTATTACTGTTGAAAACTGTTGATAATTCATTTATCTTAGTCATGGTATAATTTATTTATCTTGGTCATGGTACTCTTTACTGGGCTATTTGTGCTCACCCTTTTGCTTCACAATTCATTTCAGGTAATAAGAATATAGTTGGGTCTAGCGAAAAAAACAGGAGAATGAAGTGATGGTCCGAGCTATTGGTTGTACTCATCAAGTTATCAAAATAGTGTGACAATAATTATATTAAGAACTTAAAGCGTTTGTGTCGACATTTTACTAATTGATTTTGGTGAACAACATAGGGTGGTGTGAACCGAATTTTGGGAACATCACTCGTACTTATCATACAAGATGTCCAACCTAATACAAAATCCTGTCGCCATAAGATATGATTGTGCGCATCCACTTGCTGACTATATCTATGAATACTATCTATATAATCTTGGTTTGTGGCTAGAATACAATCCTCAGTCTGATGCAATGAAGATAATCATATGGCAAGAAAATACATACCATTGGAATGAAGAGGATAATAATCTTCTTGTATCCCTTTGGGGTTTATTGGGTCAACCAAGGACAATTCTTAAGTCCTATGATATCTATTATAACTTAGAAGCATGACCTCCTATATACGAAGGCTTCCTCGATTATTTTCCAAGGATTTTGATTCCTAAAATAGTTATTGATTGTACTTATATGTAGAATATTACTGGTTTCGAGTGTAAATACTGTCGTTGTAATAATAATTGTAAATAAGAAAGTTCGTACTTTTAGTGTTGTTTTGGCGACCCAAGTTTTGGGGTGGTGTTTTGGACCCCAGAATTTGGGGGCGTCACACACGCTTTCTTTTCCCTAAATATATATACATTGCACTTTATGAACAAGATAAAATAGGGTTATTGACTTTCCTTTTGAGTTGTAGTCAACCCTTCTTATAAAAGGGTTAGTACTATTACATTATAAGTTAACTTTTGATCAATTATTAAATAAAATTTTGTTTATTACTCTCTTCTTGTGAATTTAAGAACACTCACGAATTCGAGGTCAATTTATTAACATAAAACGATCCCCCATACTAGCAGTATCAACAGGTATCGAGTGTTAGCTTTGCCGATGGTACTGACATATACACTACTTGGAGGTAATAATATTTATTATGTTTCTCATTATATCATAATTTATAAAATAACATAAATTATTATTAGTAATATTATATTTATTTTCTCAAGCTCTAGTCAGCGCCAGTGTCCGAGAGCACCTATTAGACCATCGTATACGGGTGCTGGCTTGGACGACGTCATGTTCCAGAGGGTTATGGTGGCAGTGTCGGAGAAGTTTTGTACGGATCTGATATTCCGTCGTCAGGACCTGCCTAGCTGTGCTCGCCTCCACCAACTTGCTCAGGACATTGCAGCAGAGGCTACCGTCGAGAGTGTAGGTATCCCTCTAGAGTAGTTCGTCACGATACGCGATGTGGTGGTCCGAATGGTGGTTACTGTGACGCCCTCGAATCCGGCCTTTAAATCTGAGTCTGGTGCTCCACGGTACTACTCATTAATTACATATACCCATATAATCTTAAGACATAAATGTAATCTAAATATTGTTACAATATGTCACCTTCTAATCTTAGGTTCTAAGATCTTTACATCTTTAACATACTTCTAATATTCTTTATAATATTACAATAAGTACTAACATTAACATTAATACACAATATCTTCAAGTCATATAATTTTTCTTTCCTTCAACTTTACTGGATTTTTCGGTCCGCTTTGGCTTAGTTGTAACATTTTAATTTATAGCAAGAGTGAACATTTGATTGCTTAACAAGTATAAACAGTTGGATAAACAAGAATAGAATAATATTCTTCTGAATACTTCAACAATTGAATACTTCAATAATTGTGAAGCCGCTCAAATAAATAGGAATTAAATTAGATTCCTATCATTTAACATCTCTATCACTATATTAAGAGAAAACATTCTCTAACTTTCTTACTGAGACATCATTTGGACCTTGAACTCATTCTTCTTTTCATGAAGGTTAAATAGCGCTTATAACTGTAAACCTATATAACACCAGAGTAATTATTTGATCATAGTTATTGAAGGGTCGCTCGGACCTTCTATATTCTCATAACTATTAAGAGAAAATATTCTTTTCATAGCACTTTTAGGACTCAGCCTGTATATATATATATATATATACACACACATATGTGTGTGTGTGTGTGAAAAGAATCACCTTCTCAAGATATGTGTATTAGAACAACATAATACAAATTTTTAACAAGAATAACAATATTGTAAACTGAGTGGTTCTTCACCCAAGAACTTATGAATTAGTTCTCCGTCTGATCAACACTGTTACAATTATCTTCCAGTGCGTACTGTTTATGCGATACTACTACATTGTAATAACTGTTCTTTAGTGAGTTATATCGGTTTCCTAACACATGTTAAATCTCTGCTCATACAAAGGATTGGTCAACTCAATTACTAACATGCTAACAGCTAAAAAGCACGTTATTGCACAAACGGATTCCGCCCCAAAATAATTTGGTTTGGATTAGCTCTACTTAGCATCAATGATCTTCAAAGAATTTTCAATAATTCAACTTCTTATCTTAACCTCTGCCTAGCCAACACAACTAGCATAGATATATTTCTTAACAAAGTTCGCTAATAAACGAAGCTTAAAATCTTGAACAGTTCCATTTTTAAAACTTTTCTTCACCGATTTGCTCATAAGTGTGGATATTGGCCTAATATATTATTGCACATAATAGTTAGCAAACACTTCATTGCACGGGGTACAATCTTAACCATATTCGCTCATATAACACACGTTCTTGCACGGGGTGTAATCATTTTCTAATATTTGCCCAAATTATTTTATTGGCACAAACTACTTATCACACTTCATAGAATTATCACAAATAATATTTTAACAATAAATATTCAGATTGGAATAGCTCAACAATTGAGTTAAGCCGAATCAAATGACTAATAACTCATTTTCATAAATCTTTTCACATCATACGATGAACTTCATATAGCGAATGAAATTTCACAGTTTAAACACATGTCTTGCACAAAATAATAATATATACAAGGTCATGCAATACTTGCTCAATTACAAAATTTGAGTAAGTTTAGAAAACTTGCTCAATACTAATAACTAAACAAGAGTTAGAAACTTGTTACAAGTAAAACTTATGCAAGATTAGAAAACTTGTATAACATCAAAATACTTGCACACAATAATCAATTGTATAAGATTAGAAAACTTGCATTCAATACGAAAATCAAATGAAGTTAGAAAACTTGCACATAATAATATCTTGTACATGTTAGGAAACTTGTCGACTACACAATTTACTAGACTGCTACCCAATCGCTCTTTAAATGATCTATATATATTATTAAGGTCGACATACCAATTAGTCACATAATGATGCTCATATTGGTTTATTTTATCTTATTTCATAGTTCACGAGGTTCGGGTTTTATAACTCGAAACAACATAACATAACTCTATACACCTCGATTTACTTCTTTCTTATTTTAGCTTCATTCATAGTTTAGACTTCAATTTCGAAGTCCATCGATGCTCGCGTTTTATAACTCAAAACATTTTGGATCATACTTTAATCAACCTCCATGATGTTTGACTTTTATAAGTTGGAACAACGTATCATAACAAATGTCGCACGACGACTCGGCGTTCGGAAGTTCGCACGCCTTGGTTTTACTTCTCGTTTAACCTAATTCATAATTTAGACTTACACTTCAAGGTCCCTCGATGACCATATTAACTTATTTCATATCCTATAATTTTTCTTTTTATTAGAATCGAAACATTAAACAATATCTCAAATATTTAACATGGCGTCGCGACGATCAAACGCCCGCACGCCGGACTTGCCTATGCGAACGACCGACGCCCGTACCCCCTTGCGCACACAACATCCCAGCCATATGCCTACTGACCATATGGCGCTGCCATGCCCAAAATTACACTGGTCGTGCCACCTTTGCAGTCCCTTAATTTTCAGCTTCCCAGAATTTCTTGCTTTTGCAATTTCGTGGCACCTATTTCGATGATTCATAACTCACTCATCCAAAGTCGGAATGAGTCTACTCTTGAGCCTACGACTCCCTTATTCTATGCTCTATCAAAACTCCAAGAAATCATAATTTTTCGAGATCGATAAATAGCCAACAAATTGGCCCAAAAGTCCCCCGAGACCTAGGTTTTCACCATTTTATATACTTTACTAAACATTTCGCTATAACTTTGTTATAGCATATTTTTGCACTGTTCCAATTGAGTTATCTTTGGAACTCATAAGAGCACGAACCCACTTTCTCGGAACTTAAAAATGACTTATGAACAATAAATTACACTAGTCTGATTTATAGTCATCTACAAGGTTTTGTTCATCCTTTACGCATAGGCTTACGTTTTAGTTTTTTATTCGCTTTTCATGCATATTACCGGTGATTTATCTACAAACCACTATCATAGACCACCTTATACCATTGGATTCACCATGATCCTCCATCAACCCACAACAACCACTATAACCAACCAAACAAATATAAACATACAAGCTTATAAGAAAATGGTTTTGGGTTCATAGTAATACCTTTATTGGTTCTTCTTTTTTGGTTTGCTAGATGATTGCTAGCTTGCTCCTCTTCCTTTTTGCTTGGCAAATTCAAAATTGCCTCCCACTTTCTCTTAATTTCTCTAGAGTTTTCCTTCTAGGTTTTGGTGAATTGGTGAGAAATGAAGAAAAAATGGCTTCTATTTATAGGATTGATAAGAGTTAGGGTCGAAAGGTCTTTTAGGCCACCAAACTTTGGCTCCAAGTTTTAAATAGTGTGGCTCAACCCTAGCCAAGCCACACAAATCTTAAGCTCATCCCTAGCTAAGCCCCCCAAACCCTAGGCTCAACCCTAGGCTCATCTGATTAGTCAAAACGTAAATTTTGACTTTTTGTACTTTGGAATAGAGAACACGTCTCTAACCCTCGAATAAACGCTATGACATAATTTGAAAAAAGAAAAAGGCATTTTCAATGAGAATAGTGTTTTAGCAATATTTCTCGATTTTTTTTATTTTCTTATACAATATAACAACACTTAAATTACATAACCTAGGTCATTAAGTCGACCTTTAATCACATACGATCTCATTATGCTTATCGTTTGTTACGATTTAGGTTGATCCCCAACCAACATACTCTTGGCTTCTCGCATCCTCTTTTAGACTCTCCCAATTGGCTAAACACTAGGGTTTGCACAATTAGGTTAAACTTATTCGATTAATAATTACATAACTTACATACTAGCAAATAAATATATAATATACATATATTTATTCACTCATCACATTTCACATAATAATATCCATAAAAATTTCATTTTATTAGATATATCTATCAAAAACCTAATTACAAGGTTATACGATTTCTCGGGTCGTTACAGTTACCCTACTCATGGAGGCTTTTGGGCCGATGCTGAGTCAGCCCTTGACTACTCAGGTATTCTATTTATTTTAAGTTGATTATTTAGCATGTTATTTAATTTTCATTTAGTTGCCTCTTTAATTCTCTCATACGGACTAATGAGTTATATTTTTAATTGTATCAACAGGGTGGCGATGCCGAACAGGCTGGTGATGGAGAGCAACCTGGCGATGTAGATCGCGAGTGGGGGGATGATGATGATGATTTTTAGACACTAGAGCATCAACGTCGACACCCGCCCGAGTGTGGTTCCTTAAGGGTGCGGTTTCTATACCAAAACTGCAACCGTAAGGGGTGCGATTCCTATTGCAAAAACTACAATATGCCACTAGAACCATTAGTGTAGTTTCTTTGATGCGTTCTTTGTGATTTTGCTTGTGGTTTCGGTTGCGAAACCGGTTCTTGCTCTCCCCTACATATGTTCATTTATTCAAAGTTACAAAATTGCAGTATATAATCAATAAATTTCAGAGGATACTTAGTTGCAAAATCCATCTTCATCTTTCCCAACAATGTCTTAGTGACTTAATTTATATATAAGTGATTTCTAGATTATTTGTGAATATCTGTTAGATCTTGTGTGAAACAAAAGCTGATATATTTAATATGATTATCTAAGTGGACTATCCCTTATGCGTGAAAAAGAATAGTGAAATAGGAGATTTTTGTTATAACAAATAACTTAAAAGTATTTAATTTTTTTAATTATACTTTGATATTTTGTTTGGTTGTTTGTCTTTGGAGTTGAAGCTTGCAAATCAGTTCGAATACTTTTCAAGATTTTTTTCACATCATAATCAGTTTGATTATTTAACCTTTGTTGGTAGTTTACAAAAAAGAAATTTAAAAAGACTATTCAATGCCTATCTAGTTTCTTTTGTTACCCGAAAGAACCTATTCAATCCCTCTTTAGTCTATTTTGTTACCCCAAGGAACCTAACATCATTCGTAGCTTTAAGGTCTTGGTCATTCAAAATCGATAGTATCTCCTTCCTTAAAAACATACATAGGGAAGGATGTTAAATCAACATGTGCGTTGACATAGTTTTTGTTATGACAAACACAATAAATCAACGCAGAAAGATAAAGATAATAACACAAGGCTTTACGTGGAAACCCAAATCGAGAAAAATCACGGAGAAGACAGAAGAAATCCACTAAATAAATATTTGAAGAATACAATATAGAGAGAGAATTATTAGAATACTTCTGAATGAATCTGAATGTCTCTTCTCCAAAATGCTAGCACCTATATTTATAGGCAATAGGAAATTCCATAACCAAATAGGATAGAAAATACTAAATTGAGTATAATTAGGAAAGATAACTTTCCTTAAACCAAAATGGATTCTAAGTAATACCTAAATCCAAATCCAATAAGGAACTAGATAATACCTAAATCCAAATCCAATAAGGAATCATGTCATACCCAACAAATCTCCACCTTGACTTGAATCCTCCAAATATAGCACAAACAATGAACTTTCCCCTCTTCTCAAATGTAGAGCTCAAGTGCATCAAACACTAACCAGGTCCAAACAATGTTTGAACTTGGTATGTGGTAACGACTTCGTTAACATGTCAGCTGGATTGTCTGCAGTACCAATCTTTAAAATCTTAATGTCACCATCTTCAATAATGTCTCGAACAAAATGATACCTGACATTAATATGCTTCGTCCTCTCATGATACATCTGATCCTTGGTCAAATGTATAGCACTCTGACTATCACAATGGACAACAGTAACTCCACGATCCATGTTGATCTCTGCAAACAAGCCTCGCAACCAAATAGCTTCCTTAACAGCCTATGTAATAGCCATATATTCTGCCTCTGTAGTAGAGAGAGCAACCGTATGCTGTAAAGTAGATCTCCAACTAATTGCACAACCTCCAAGAGTAAATATATAACCATTCAATGACCTCCTCCTATGAAGATCACCAACATAGTCTGAATAAATATACCCTACAAGGGTATTGCCATTTCTTCCAAACTCTAAACCAACATCAGAGGTACCTCACAAGTATCTTAAAATCCATTTCACAGCTTCCCAATGAATTTTACCTGGATGTGATAAGTATCTACTTACCACACTAATGGCATGTGAAATATCTAGACGAGTACAAATTATAGCATACATGAGGCTACCAACTACACTAGAGTAGGGAACACTTGACATATACCTAACCTCCTCATCTGTCTAAGGAGATAATTCAGCTGATAATTTGAAGTAGGCAACAAGAGGAGTACTTACTGGTTTAGCATCCTTCATTCCAAAACGATCTAACACTTTCGCGATGTAGTCTTTCTGAGATAAGTACAATTTCTTAATTTTGCGATCTCGCTGAATCTCCATGCCAAGAATCTTCTTAGCAGCCCCTAAATCTTTCATCTCAAACTCGGTGCTCAACTGTGATTTCAGTTTACCAATTTCTGAACTATCTTTTGCTGCAATTAACATATTATCAACATAAAGCAACAAATAGATAAATGAGCCATTCTGAAGTTTCCTAAAGTACACACAACTATCATATTGACTCCTGCTATATTTAATCCCAACCATAAATGAGTGAAATCGTTTATACCACTGCCTGGCAGATTGCTTTAAACCGTATAAGGACTTTTTCAACAAGCAAATGTGGTCTTCCTTTCCTTGAATCTGAAATCCCTGAGGTTGACGCATATAAATCTTATAGAGTTGTGTTTCACAACTGGAGAAAACACATCATTAAAGTCAATTCCCTCGACTTGACTGACTCCCTTAGCTACTAGTCGAGCCTTGTACCTAGTGTCTTCAACTCCTGGGATGCCTTCCTTTTTCTTAAATATCCATTTACAACCCATAATTTTCTTACCTTTAGGTGGTTTCACAAGCTCCCAAGTCTGATTTTTCTGAAGAGATTTCATCTCCTCATTCATAGCAAACAACCATTTTTCTGAATCATTCGAGGAAACAACATCTTTATAAGTCACAGGGTCACTATACTCAACTGTCTCAGTGACTGATAAGGCATAAGCAACATAATCTGAATACCTATATCTCTGTGGTGGTCGCACTATCCTCTTTGCCCTGTCTCTAGTGAGACTATACTGATTGTCCACTTGTTCCTCCTCTAGAACTATATTTTTATCTGCAACAGTAGTAGTAGGCACATAATCTGAACTCTGCTGTGATTTCTGAACCTGAGGAGAAGTTACTTCAAGCTCCACCTTTTGACCAGCACTATCAAAACTATCAATACAAGGAACAGAGGATTCCTTGTTCTTATAAAGCATAGTGGATTCATCAAAAGTAACATCTCTGCTAATGATAACCTTTGCTGACTTCTGATCAGCACACCAAAGTCTATAACCCTTCACAATAGAACCATAACCAAGAAAGATGCATTTTTTCACTCTAGGTTTGAGTTTTCCCTCATTCACATGTGCATATGCAGGACAACCAAATACCCTAAGAGATGTATAATCTGCAGGATTACCTGACCAAACCTCTTCAGGGGGGGTCTTACATTCTATAGCTATACAAGGAGAACGATTCACCAAGAAAGAAGTTGTGTTCACTGCTTCTACCCAAAATTCCTTGCCCAAACCTGCATTTAACAACATACACTTGGCCTTCTCCATCAAGGTTCTGTTCATCCGTTCTATAACTCCAATATGTTGTGGTGTCTTCACAACTGTACGATGTCTAACAATTCCTTCATTCTTACAAAACTCATTGAACTCAGTCTCACAAAACTCAAGGCCATTATCGGATCTAAACCTCTTAATCTGCTTTCCTGTCTGCTTCTCAACCAAAGTCTTCTACTGTTTGAAAGTCATAAAAACGTCATTCTTATGTTTCAAGAAGTAGACCCAAACCTTCCTGGAGTAAACATCAATGAAGGTTAGTAGATAATGTGCATCGCTACCTTTAGAAGGAACTCGTGAAGGACCCCAAAGGTCTGAATGAATATAGTCTAAAGTCCTCTTTGTTCAATGAACGACAGTTTTGAAACTAACTCGTTTCTGTTTCCCCAAGACACAATGCTCATAGAAGTCCAACTTTTCTATTTTTTGTCCAGATAAAAGACCTTTTTTACTCAAAGCCTCTTTCACTCATATGGCCTAACCTCATATGCCACAACCTAGTGGTGTCATCCGCAGTAACTGAAGAACAAATTAGATCTGAATTTGTAGTTGTAGAACCCTCTAACTTATATAAAGTGCCGACCTTGATTCCTTTCATCAACACAAGAGAGCCTCTACTAATCTTCATAACTCCACATTCAGCTGTGTACTTACACCTATTTTCATCTAGTGTACCCAAAGATATGAGATTCTTCTTCAAACCTGGAACATGTCTAACATCTGACAATGTCCTGATTATGCATCATGCATCTTAATTTTAATTGTGCCAATGCCACTTACTTTACATTTAGAATTATTTCCCATCAAAATAATTCCACCATCAAATGGTTCATATGTGGAGAACCAATCACGAGTAGGACACATATGATAAGAACACCCAGAATCCAAAATCCAATCACTGTTAAGTCTTTCTCTGTCATCGGTTACTAACAGAAGATCATCATTATCCTTAGCAACGCTAGCCTGAGCAGGCTTTCTTGCCCCTGATTCTGCTGGTTCTACACATTTTGTCCACTATCAATCTGACCATGATTGTCTCCTCTCTGTTCTTTATTTTTTAACTTCGGACAATTACGCTTTATATGCCCCTTTGCATGACAGTAGTTACAGCTGAAATTCTTATTCCTAGATTTTGATCTGTGTGTACTGCCACTTTTTGAACATCTCTCAACTGACCTCCCCCTAACAAATAACCCAACACCTTGATCATCACTTTTCCCAAAAGTCATCTCAAAATCTAGTTTTTGTTTACTCATAAGATTCGTCTTAACATCCTCAATTGAGATAGTGTCTCTACCATAGATCATAGTGTCTATAAAGTGCTTATATGAAGGAGGTAATGAGACTAACAACAATAGGGCTTGATCTTCATCATCAATCTTAACATCAATATTCTGTAACTCAGTTACAATCGAATTAAATTCAGTGATATGAGATTTGATTTGAGTACCTTCTGACATATGCAAGGTGTAAAGACGTTGTTTAAGTCTCAATCTATTGGTGAGGGACTTCGTCAAATAGAGAGATTCTAATTTCTTTCACAAATCAGCAGCTGTAGTTTTCGCTAACACCTCTTGTAATACATCATTTGAAAGGCACAACTGAATTGTCGAAAGTGCTTTATCATCCATAGTTTTCCATTCTGACTCAGACATCTCGCTAGCTTTCTTCGTCTCCTAATCCGTATCAGACATATCTACAGGCTTCACTGGCTTCCCTACAATGGCTTTCTTTAAGCCTTGCTGAGTAAGAACAGCCTTCATCCGAACCTACCAAAGGCTGAAACTAATATTCCCATCGAATTTGTCAATATCAAATTTCGTTGATGAAGTCAAACTCAATGCCATAGTATGGATCGATAATAACCAAGCTCTGATACCAGTTTGTTATGACAAACTATGACAAACACAATAAATCAACGCAGAAAGATAAAGACAATAACACAAGGTTTTATGTGAAAACCCAAATGGGGAAAAACTACGGAGAAGACAGAAGAAATTCACTAAATAAATATTTGAAGAATACAAGATAGAGAGAGAATTATTAGAATACTTCTGAATGAATCTGAATGTCTCTTCTCCAAAATCCTAGCACCTATATTTATAGGCAATAGGAAATTCCATAACCAAATAGGATAGGAAATACTAAATTAAGTATAATTAGGAAAGATAACTTTCCTTAAACCAAAACGGATTCTAGGTAATACCTAAATCCAAATCTAATAAGTAATCATGTCATACCCAACAGCTTTACATTGGTGTTTTATGTTGAGTTACTCAAATTCCCAAAATTTCCATTTCACCGAAACTTGTAAACAAAAATGTGACTGATTTTCTTAATGATAATTCATTAAAATATAGATCCGAATGAGAAATAAACTATTCATTTGATGACATAATCTAGAAGATAGCATAATCAAACATGTCCATACATTAAGGCTCATAATATATGTGAACTTATTCCAAGCATGAAGCATGCAAAAGTAAAATGCCTTATTTAATTAATTAGGAGCCATGTAGAGCTCTAATTCCATCAATATCATCAGAACTCAGCGTTGTTGCTTTTCCTCCCGAATAGTTGGGCCACATAATTGCCCCTGGATCATCACTATGGCGAAGCCCAAGCGTATGGCCTAATTCATGCAAGGCAACACTCTCTACGTCAACAAAACCAGTTGGAGTTGGATCAGTAGTAGACCAACTCTCTGTCGCATCAAAATGTAAATCGCCTCCAGTGTCTGGAAAAAATCCATGGGCCAGGACATTTACGCCCCTGGTAGGTATGGGCCCATCAAAGGGTTCTCTATCACCATGGTCCCCACCCAATGCTTATGAGCTCATCTGAAACAACTTCTTGGAAAGATAACTGATTATTTGTTGCAGTAGTCTAAGTGGACTTAGCTTGCTTAATAGCATTCTGAACAGAAGAATCCATGTCTGTCACAAATCTATACGTAACAGGCATATTAGTCCATTTAGAACCCCTAAGAGTAAAAAGAGAGACAGTAGTAAAAGTATTGGGGCTATGGTAGTGACTTTTCTTGCCCGTTTGCATACGGGTAGTACTATTAATAATATCGGGCATGCCACATCAAGGCATCGTCATCATGGATATTGTTTCAGCGTCAAGGCTTCCGGTTGCCTTGAGATGAAAATTTTTCTGGTATTTTTTAAGGTCAAGCTCCAGGGTATCGTCAAAATCATCGTCGTTGGTGGTGGGAGATAAGGTTAAGTAACCAAATTTGTGGAGATACTTTTTGAGTTGATGGAGCCCTTGAAGCTTTACGCCTTTGCGAGCCCCTTGCAAATCCTTGAACAAGATAACGCCTTGGGATGATGGGGTTTGTTAAATACTAGCTCCTATTTGGTCAAAAATGGGTGCTCCACATTTAAATTACATGTTTTGCAATTGGTCCAAGTTGGTATGCTAAACCTTGCCTAATTCCAAGATTAGTGTGCTAGTGCAATTGGTCCAAGTTAGTGTGCTAGACCTTGCCTATAAAAGGAAGCACATTCATAAGATGAAATCACACCATCAATCCAAAGGAAGACAAATAAGAGTTAGAGAGTTTTAGTGAAAGGAAATTTTCTTGGGAAGAATTATCTTTCTTGAGTGGATGTGAGAAAATTTCTGAGAGTGTGAGTGATTGTAATATTATTCACATAGTAAATTTTCTCTGGTTATCTTTGGCAACGAAAGTGGTTTTTCTCCGGTTTTAGAGTTTCCACTATAATTCTTGTGTTGTGATTGTGTTCTAAATTCTCAATTTCTTATTTCTCTATATCGTGAGACGTTGTAATTCCCAACAATTGGTATCAAGAGCTTTTGGTTCAAGCCATTGGTGTCTAGGAAAGTGGTTCAAAAGGCAGTGCCTTTAAGAAAGGTGGTTACTTAATTAGTCACCGTTGCAAAAGTACGAAGAGACTCCCACCTGACTTACACTTACCTGGCCAACTGGTACGATCCGTTTACAGAAAAATGTCTGGCATGAAAATCGACATAGAGAAATTCGATGGGAGAATAAACTTTGGCTTGTGGCAAATTCAAGTCAAAGATATGTTGATTCAATCTAAATTACACAAGGCATTGAAGGGGCGCTCGACCCCTGATTCTAGAAAAAAGGATGAAAAATCGGCATTTGATTCTAGCAAACAAGATTTTGCATCTAGTATGAGCGATGAAGATTGAGAAGAATTCGATTTGAGAGCTGCAAGCATGATTCGTTTATCTTTGGCCAAAAATATTCTTGCTAATGTGCAAGGAATTTCAAAAGCCAAGGAGCTTTAGGGGAAGCTCGAAGAAATATATCAAGCAAAATGCGTCTCAAATCGGGTATATCTCAAGAAGAATTTCATACTTTGCGTATGAATGAAGGCACATCTATTTCTGACCATTTGAGTGTCTTAAATGGTGTCGTCTCTGAACTGGAATCTATTGAAGTAAAGATGGATGATGAGGATATAGCGTTGAGGCTCATCTGGTCTCTTCCAAATTCTTACGAACATATGAAGCCCATTCTAATTCATGGGAAGGAGAAAATTGTGTTCTCAGAAGTTACCGGTAAACTTTTCTCTGAGGAGAAGAGGCTGAGTGGTGGATATAATGTTTCACCTGAAAACTCAGCTTTGATGGTAGCTGGAAATTGGAAGATGAAGAATAACTCCATGAACAAGAAATCGATTTGCTGGGGGTGTGGACAATCTGGGTACCTAAAAAGAAATTGTCCGAAAGGTGGAGCTAATTCGGCAAATTGCTACAAGTCAGGATCTGACTATGAAGCTAACATTGTGTCCACTTGTAGTGAGGGGACGATCCTGATCTTTACTGAACGAGTATGAACATCCTCATGGCATGCCGCTAGTATCCAAAATTGTCATGAAAGAGGATGTGTTACTACTAGCGGGTTTTTTACACATGGGCACTGGTTGGCATTGATGCAAGGTGTGTGGTGATGTCGATGGCTGATGTACTTCTGGGAAAGCCAACGTGGAAGTAGCATCATAATTTTTCAGCAAATTCGTTCGACATAAAATCTTAAAATGGTTGATTCTAAATGGTGTATGTGTAAACATGAAATCTTAGAATGGTTAATTCTGAGTGGAGGTATACTCTTTATGGTGGAGTATGCTAATTCTCTATACTGAGAATTATGACTGTTAGTGAAGAAAGTGATAACGAACGTTATGAAAAATCTTAGAATGGTTGATTATGAATGGAGTTGTATTTTTTGTGGTAGAGTGTGATAATTCTCTATGCCAAGAATTATGACTGTTGGTGAAAACGGTGATAACAGAAGGTATGGTGATTATTTGGAGAATATGAGCCAATGTAGATATTGTTAAATATTGGCTCCTATTTGGTCAAAAATGGATGCTCCACATTTAAATTACATGTTTTGCAATTGGTCCAAGTTGGTATGCTAAACCTTGCCTAATTTCAAGATTGGTGTGCTAGTACAATTGGTCCAAGTTGGTGTGCTAGACCTTACCTATAAAAGGAAGCACATTCATAAGATGAAATCACACCATCGATCCAAAGGAAGAAAAATAAGAGTTAGAGAGTTTTAGTGAAAGGAAATTCTCTTGGGAAGAATTATCTTTCTTGAGTGGATGTGAGGAAATTTCTAAGAGTGTGAGTGATTGTAATATTATTCACATAGTAAATTTTCTCTGGTTGTCTTTGGCAACGAAAGTGGGTTTTTTTCGGTTTTGGAATTTCCACTATAATTCTTGTGTTGTGATTGTGTTCTAAATTCTCAATTTCCTATTTCTCTATATCGTGAGACATTGTAATTCCCAACAAGGTTTTCTTTTTTGGGTGGTGTACTTCATGATCTGCATGGCAGCATGGGACAACAGAGGAAGGAGTACGAGGAGGAAAATGAATGATAAGGAAAGTGAGGGAGCAACCTTTGGAGCCATGATGGACTAATTATAAGGGAATGTTGTTATTTGGAATATGGAATTACTTCTTAGGTTTGGCGCAATTTATAGACTTCTTTGCTGAAATACTATGTATTTGTTCTCTTAAATTTAACATCACAGTTTTGTTATCATGCCAACATTATTAAACTAAACACTTAGTATATTTAATCATAAATATAACAGAAAAATTAAAGATTACAAATGAGACTCTTTTTATAGAATGGAAGTGGTATAATATAATGATATTGTAAATTTAATATTACTTCATTCATTTTAAAATTAAAGATACATTTTGACATTTTGATGTTAATTTACCGAATTCTAATATTCATAATTGATATAAATTTGTCTATAATTTTATACACAGGCTATATTCCTAATTTTGAGACGAAGAGAATATATATTAATTGGCCGGCTACGTACTTGACCGATCATATTCATATTTAAGAATGACTTGACCCACAAGTGTCCATTGATGTGGAAGATGAGGAGCGTGGACTACTCGGTGGACCCTAGCGAATGTGGACAATTTGAAAGCAAGTTTTAAGAAATCTAGTTTACAAGTGAATAGCTAGACTGACAACTATGAGAAACACATGCACGTAAAGTTGCACTTGTCTTACGACTCTTACCCGGAAGTGTCCATTACTTTATTCCATAGGCCCATTGATGTGAGAACATGTTGAGAGGCCTATTCTAGCAAATGTATTTTACACAGTTGATTGATAGATGTAACGGTTCAAAATGACAGTTTTTTATTGTCTGCCGTTATTAAGAGTAGTGGCAGTAGAAAACTTACTAGCGACTAGAATAATTACAATAAGTCCCTGTCTGTTACTCTTTCTAGCGAAATGTAAAAATTTAATTATTGGGATTGTTCTGATAAAAAAGAAAATGCCAATCAGGCCTCCTCTTTCGTGATTCCCTCTTTCCGTTGTAATTTGCGTCTCCCTCAGGGACTGATCTGCAACTCAAATCCAAAATCTACAACCAAATATTGTGAAGCTTTGCTTTTGTAATTTGTCCTATATTTTTATTCTGACAATGTTGCCTTGCGAGTGCATCAAATACCCCCAAAGCAACATCCTTTAAGTCCGACATTCAATTACGTAACTCAATTGAACCAAAAACATAATTAAAAAAATTAAATCATGTGCTCCATATATCTACCAATCCCAATTAGCAAGTCAATAATAAAAAGGAATCCGTCCATGGCGAGACAATTAAATTGAGACTCTACTCTTTTTTTTTGTCTAGACCTTTCTGTTCCGACGAATTATAATTGAAAGAGGGACTAATATTATAATTACTCGAGCCGCTAGTAAACTTTCTACTGCCGCTACTCTTAGTTCGATAGCTTCCCTTGCATTATCGAGTACAGAGTGGTTTTATTGCAAAATTGATAATCTTTTTTTGAAATTATATATAAATATATATATATATATATATATATATATATATATATATATATATATATAGTTCGGCTCTCCAGCGAACCGCTGGGAGCAAACCAAAAACGAACTGGCTATAGCGATGGACAAAACCGTCGCTATAGCCGATTCGTTTTTGGTTCGTCTTTTTCGGTTCGCTGGAGAAAATTTTCGTATATATATAATTATATATATAGGGTAAAAGTAATCTAAGGTTTGCTTGATAAAACTGAATACTAAGATCTGAACAGTTTAGGCATCTGAATAATGTAAAGTATCTGCCTAGAATTGTATCTGAATGAAGAAATGATGTTTGATAATTAATTTTTTCAAAATGTCTAAATAATACTATTTTACCATTTTAACCGTCTAAACACTTACCTAAACTAGTCCAAACCGTTCTAATATATATATATATATATATATTGAATGAAAAAAACAAACTCAATTAAAGCCATCACCACCACCAAATTGAAATCATAGATCTGCAAATTTCATCTTCTCCAACCCTTGTTACCATCCGACCAACATCATCTGCAGGAGAAGGTTTTTCGTATCAAAAATTGAAAAGGCTTTGATGGGTCTTTTTACTTTTATTTTGTTAAATGTATTTAGAACATTACCATATACATATACTCGATTTGAGATCTGTAAATTTGGATATTGTTATGGTCTTTGAGAAATGCTAGCATGTGAATTGGGCGCTGTGAATTTGTGAATTTTGAGTCAGAAACCCAACCCAATATTTCCCTTATCTTTGCCTAGAATCATTGTACCGAATAACGGGTTTCACATGAACTCATCCTTCTTCTCCATGGTCAGTTTCTAGGTTTTCAAATGCTAGTCATATGAGTCCAAGACCAGCTTCTTCTTTGTTATATACTGTTGTGGATGGAAGGGAAGGGAGGACGGAGAAACGTGGATGGAAGGGAAGAGAGGCCGAGGGGCTAATTAAGGAATTGGGTAGCAGGGACGGGGAGGGGAAGGGGAAAGAGGCAGAGATGAGAGAGAACAATTGGGTAATAGGGTTATTGGGGGATAAAAGAGAGATTTTGTAATATTAAAAAGGTTATTTTTGTCCAAAAAATAGTCAATTTTTTTTTCCAGATGGACCTCTAAATAGTTAAGATTTAATTTTGTATCTTAACGATTTAGAAGTATTCAGAGACATTGTTTTTTACCAAACAGTTTCATGCCTCTTAGCGAATAAGAGGGGCTGTTAAGATGCATTAATATGCAATCAAAAATCACCTAAGGTATGTCTTAGCCAAGCTTGGCTAAGGCAACTTAGTAAAATCTTAGTAAAACGACATAGTTTTTTCCCTAGGGTTAAGTTTTTTATTTTTGGGTTTTATATTAAAAAAACTTTAATTATAATTTTTATACAAAATTAGGTCATTTTGTTAAGTAGCTTTAGCCAAACTTGACTAAGACATACCTTAAACAGTTGCCATTGACACTATTAGCAATCATGATTTTAGTTGTTGATTGTGATAATAAAAGGCTCAAATTAAAATCAATTTTCCCCTATCGCTAGAGCTTCTAGCGGTAGTAACATCCCTAACCCAGTTTATCAAAATGTGCCAAAATTGGCATGGACTTAACTGCCGCTAGAAGCTTAGTGGCAGGGGATTTGGCTTCTTTTTTTTGTAGAGGCATGAAGTAATTGGAGTTGGCTTACACCACATAATCAAGTATATCAATTTTTTAGTCCCCTTATGAACTTCCATACCCAACTGTCATTATCACAAAATATATTATAAATGCATACAAAATTTTAGTTTTCTCCCATATATCAAAAACTTAGAGATATATTTTATTTTAAAGTTAATTTATGAAATACTAAAATATAAAATACTAAAATTTTAAAAGTAACAAATATAATAATAAATAGTATCATATTAATTAGTACACAATAATTACATACTGAACATAATTATTGTGTACTAATTAATATGATACTATTTATTATTATATTTGTTACTTTTAAAATTTTAGTATTTTATATTTTAGTATTTCATAAATTAACTTTAAAATAAAATATATCTCTAAGTTTTTGATATATAGGAGGAAACTAAAATTTTGTATGCTTTTTATAATATACTTTATTATAATGACAGTTGAGTATGGAAGTCCATAAGGGGACCAAAAAGCTGATATGTTTGATTACATAGTGTAAGTCAACTCCAATTACCTCCTACCGCTACAAAAAAAAAAATCAAATCCCCAGCCACTAGAGCTTCTAGCGACAGGTAAGTCCAAGCCAATTTTAAGGTATTGGGCTGTCGCTAGAAGGGATGTTACTTCCTTTAGAAGCTCTAGCGACACGGGGGAAATTGATTTTAATCCGAGTCTTTTATTATCACAATCAACGCTTAGGATCATGATTGCTGAAATAGTATCCATAGCAACCGGTTGCCACAGATGAGGCCCATATATATATATATATATATATATATATATATATATATATATATATATATATTAAGTCTACAAGTTTCAGGTCAAACATAATCACTTAAATCATTTGCAGACTGTAATATTGAACGGTTGGACAACATGAAAGAAAGGGATTCGTAATGAGTTTAGCTCTGATACCATGCATGTTAAAGCATTCATCTTAAAACCAGTTGGTACTAGAAACGTTGCTCAAGCATATATAGTGAGTTTCAGGTCAAATTGACTTGAGACTTTAACTCGATAGAAATTTTAAATTATCTAGTCCCACAAGTGAAAATACTTGTATGCTTTCCCAACATTTAATGTTTTGATTAGAAATTACCTTGAAATTAACAAAACAGTTACTCTCTCCGTTCAACTTTAGTTGTTCTGATTGACTTTTTAAAGTCAAATTGACTAATTTTAAAATTAATAATTAAACAAATGTACTACAAATTTTGAAATCAAATAAGTTGACTTTGATATGTCTGTATCTAATAAAATTAAGAATAATTTTTAATTCTAAATATGATCAATTTAATTATAAAAAATTAATTAGGATAAATAAAGCTGAACGGAGGGAGTACTATATACTAGGCTTATAGATTATGCTCTTGGAATGACTTTAGTTTGAGGTGATTCTACTGTAAGGGCACAATTTTTCCTGATAATTAAGAGAGTGCAATTTAAATAGGTTTAGAATTAGGTGAGTACAGTCCTAGTGTAGGGGCGAAACCAAAAAAATACTTTTTTAGGAGGTTCGGATAATAATTTGCATATTTGAATATAAAATAATTTGAAACTATAGATTAATATGATAAAAACAGTTCAAGGGAATCAAGAAAGCGATATACTTATAGGATTTACCCATTTATTTGCTTTCTTTTTTACTTTAAATAGCAAGAGTTATATATATATATATATATAGTTTTTTTTTAATAATTTTTTTACAGAGTGAGCTAGGGACCCAGGACAAATAAATCTACCCCCTCCCGCCCCCTCTCTCCTCCTAACTCAGCTCCAACATTGCAATTTATGAGCAAAATAAATTAAAAAGTGGCAATATTTTTAGGTCAACCAAGTCATTCCATAAGTCCGTGTCCCTTTTTTGTCACTTCAGCAGAGACAATGTAGTTATTGCTCAAATGGTCTACGTTAGAAACTTGTCTTAGTGCATGTCTCGTTTGGGGTTTTTGAAACTTTGAAAGTTTTACAGTTCACACACATTTGAGAAAATATTCGTGTAAACGGAGTTTATTGACTAAAAACCGTCTGAACATACTTTTCTAATGCCCCAAAAGTACTAAATTAAATGAACAATACTCTCTTTATTTAATGTGCCCAACAGCCCAAGCATGACCACTAACGTACAAAATGAGGGGGCGTTGACCACCCCCTTGACCCACTGAGCTAAAAACCTAAGTGTTTGTGGACTATAAACTGGACGCAAGTTTTTACGCTATCTAGAATATATATTAACAACTGAAAATAGTGCTTATGCTCTGCTAGATATGAAAATAGTGCTTATGCTCTGCTAGATAAAATTGATGTTTTAGTTATTTTTTTAAAAAAATAAAATTTATAACTAATACTATTTTTTATTCAGCAAAAAGAGTCTATTTTAACTTTTTGAAGTTAGTTTGAAATCTTAAAGTTCATACAAATTTGTCAATTTTAGAGAATACATCATAGCTATTTAACTACTAATTATGAAATTTATTAATAATGATATAAAATGTAACACCCCGAACCCGCTACAGGCCCGAAGTGCTACACGCCGCAAGCCCAAAGGTCAGCAAGGCAACAATATCAATAGCGCAGCCCAAACAAAATAACTCAACAATAATCTTAAATTAAATCCAACAATAAACATCTTCTAAATCCATTTTCAAATGAAAAACCACCAAATATCAAAATCAAAAATGGAGACGCAGCTCCCCGAAAATAAGAGTCTTATTACAATTTCAACGACAAAAGAAGAAAATATCTTAAACTAGCTCCAACCATCCAAAGCATATCAAACAAGTGTTTCGCTATCAACAATGAGACCTGTAAAAATTTATGTAAGGGGTGAGCGATGAAGCTCAGCAAGTAGCAATCCTCCCTATCTAGCCGAATCAAGTACAATTTACAAAAAAAAAAAAAATACTTTTTCAAAATATCTTTTTGTTCAATAACAATAGTATATATGCTTTCAAAACTAAAACAATTCAAAAATAATTTCAATGTATACAATATATCTTTTAATCCACAGTCCTAGCGACTAAGGTTACAATAGCCCTGTAACACGGCCCAAAAGTTCGATAGTGTCAATGTTCACGCACCCTACTAAGGTATCTATAAAAATGCACGCTCCCCGAAGGGCATCTAAAAGGTGTGCGCCTTAGGTCCTATATTAGCTCCGGAACTAAACGTAAACAATAACGAGTTCTATACATAGTCGGACTGAGGATTTTAAAAACGTTTCACAATCTCATCGATATTCAAAACTATACTTATTTCGCAGTTCAAAATCATATAATCTCATTTCACAGTTCAAAATAAATACTTGATCCAAAGTTTGAAATAAAAAACATAGCATTTTAATTTAAATGAAAGCCTTAAATAAAACATAACAATTTTGAAACAGTACATTTAGGCATCCGAGTAATTACTAAGGCATACATAAAAGTAAACTAAAAATTTAAAAACACTAAATAGTTCGGAAAGTCACTTACCTCGATGCGAAATACGAAAATATTAGCCGAACAAATCCTAAATATAAATTTAGAACAAATAAAAATTATTAGGATAAAATATCCTACCTCAAACGCATTTTTACTTCATATCTTACACACACTAATACTTATTATTTATTTATTTTTTTTATTCAATTTGTATTTAGTTAATATACCTGAAATTATACTAACTTAGATATTATAACTTTAAAATTAAAATAATTATTTTCTATTATTAGTATAAGATTCATTTAGTTAATATATTACATACCCATTGCATGCAAATTACTAATACATATATACACGTGACTACAACCAGTAACATGGTTTCTCATGATTCCAGAACATATAATACATATATATATAATTAACCTTTAATTGCTTCCATATATCTATACTAAATAGTGCATACCGTAATATAATTACAAATCTATACACTCTGTTGATAAAATTAGTAAACATATGTACTGAAATATAAGTATACATATACTGTTTTTAAACAAAAAACGACATACTAATTTCTTTTATTTATATTAAAAATACATACATAACTCTATTTTTATAATCATGGCTTTAAATTTAATCATATCCATGTAAGACAAGTATCATTTCATAATTGAAAAAGAAGGGTTTAGGTTTACCTTTGAGTTTTCTTCTTTTCTTCTTCTCTGCTCTGCAGTAATTCTAAAGCCAAATAATTGTTTACGTTCTTTTCTCTCTTTAGTTCTTTAAATATATCTAATTCCTTTACAGAATAGGTTACCAGGTAAAAGAGTCCTTTTAAAAATTTAATAGGTTGTTATAACTTCATTGGCTTATCTTATCCTTATAGGATTTAGATATGTATAAATAATTATTAGTTACACTTTTATTATCTAATTATATTATTATTATTATTATCTTTTTTTTAAACCGGGTATTACATAAAATGACACAATTTGCTTAAGTTTAACATTACAATTTCACTGTTGTGTCATCATAACTAAAGTAAACACTCATTATATTTAATGAGAAACTTGAAAGAATAATATATCCTTAAAGTTTATAAATTTTATACTATTTTTGTGGAACAGAAAGAGTGCAATATAATACATTGTAAATTCAACACTTCATGCGCCCTGAAATTCTGAGATGTATTTTACTTTTTCTATTGATTTGCAAATTTCTAAAATTTACTATTAATATTGACAAAAATTAAAATATATATCCTTAATTTTAGAATGGAGGGAGTTCTTTTGTTTCATATTCATATTTAAGAATGACTTGTCCTTGATCAAAAAAGAATGACTTGTCCCACACAAGTGTCCATTGATATGGAAAATGAGCAGCAGGGACTACTTGGTGGACCGTTAACCTAGCAAATGTTGACAATGTGAATGCAAATTTTAGGAAATCTAGTTCCATAAATGAATACACAGCTATGAGAAAGACATGCTTCTAAGGCTAAGAAATACGAATATAGACGTGGGGATACTAGTGCCTCATACGGCATACGAGGACTTGCCTGACTTTAAAAGATAAGGATTCGGGTGTGAGAGAATTTAATTGGCACATAATTTATTGTTAGATATGTATATATTTATGTCTAACATTATATATATACGAAAAACTTCTTCAATGAATCAGAAAAAACAAATCAAAAATGAACCGGCTTATAGGGACGGACAGAAGACAACGGTTCACAGAGCTATAGCGACTGGTCCGTCGCTATAGCGAACCGTCATCATAGGCCTACAAGTGTCGCCATATACTACCGCGACGGCTCTATACGTCGCTATAGACCGGTTCGTCAGCTAACCAGAACTATATATATATATATATATATATATATATATATATATATATATATATATAAAATTCAAAACCAATACGTTAAAAAATAATAATAATAAATAATAATAATAATAATAATAATAAAATAAGAATATTTAAGTATCCCCAAGAAGCAGAGTATCTAGTACGGGCCGGAGGGTACCAGAAATTTGCATTGGGTCGGACCAAATATGTAATGTTATATAGTTAATATAACAATAAATTATTTATGCGAAAGTACATATACGTCTCTCTCTCTCTCTCTCTCTCTCTCTATATATATATATATATATATATATATATATATATAATACAGATAACCAGTGAGATTATTAATCTCTATCAAAGCAACACTCAAAACATTTTTTTAGGTTCATAAATGTATTTTTAATTGAACGTATTGAAAATGTAAGTTATTATTTTCTTGTGCATAAAATTATCAACGAGTCTATCCTAAATAATTATGAAAGGAATAAATTCAAAATTTTTATAAAATTAAAATAAATCATTTTTATGTAAATGACAAACATCTGACTGAAAATTAGTTCAAGTATTAAAAATATTAGTAAAATATGATATTTGGGAATGGATTTACCACTATATTATGTGTCTATATATGTTTTGAGTATTTCATATAAAATATATAAGAATTTTTATAAAAGTTTCAAATTAAGTTTTTAGAAAAGGCAAAAAAGGAGGTGAATGTTATTTCACGTTCTTGCATGACGTAGTCCTCAAAATGACGTTATTTTGTATAATTAAATACACTCCTCTTATATTGTGTACAAAAATGTATTTTTATAATTTTCTTAAATTATTGTTATTATAAAAGAGTGCAAGAATGTGAGGTGGGATTAAAGTGACTTTAAAAAAACAAACCGTGTGGACCATGCCCTGCCCCGAAAACACCTAGTTCCGCTACTGAGTGCGGAGATACACAGGTTCGTCTGAAAAATCCAAGACTCTTAGATGTAAAGTTGCACTTGTCCTGCCCGGATGTGTACATTACTCTACTCCATGAGCCCATTGATGTAGAACGTTTTGATTATGATATGCAAATTTTATTTTATCTAGTCCCACACAATTAAAGATACTTGTATGTTTCCCCGGAGATACATCTGAAAAATCCCAGACTCTTAGATGTAAAGTTGCACTTGTCCTATTACTCCTGCCCGGATGTGTACATTCCTCTACTCCATGAGCCCATTGATGTAGAACGTTTTGATTATGATATGCAAATTTTATTTTATCTAGGCCCACACAATTAATGATATTTGTAAGTTTCCCCAACTTTTTATGTTTTGCTTAGAAATTACCATAAAAGCTAATACGATATATTACGCTCTGTGAATGAAAGTATATGGGAGAAGGAAGTATGTGTCTTGACACACACAATTGTGTGTGTCTGTTATTAATCCGACATAGTTTTGGTTAATAAAATAGTGAAATGTCAAAACAGTCATTAATAAAAATGGTGAATTGTCAAAACTGCCATTAATAAAATCATTAAAATAATGGAACACACACAAACTTGTGTGTATTTCAAACAAACGCTTTCTTTTCCCTAAGTATATATACATTGCACTTTATGGACAAGATAAAAAAGGGTCATTGACTTTCCTTTTGAGTTATAATCCTTCTTATTAGAGGTCAGTACTATTCCATTGTAAGTTAGTTTTTGATCGATTATTAAATAAAATTTTGTTTTATTACTCTCTTCTTGTGGATTCAAGAACACTAATGGATTTAAGGTCACTTCATTAACCTAGAACGATCTAGGCCTATTACGGGTATTATGTCCTACGTCGAAAGGACAAGTCAAGTGCACGTGTCGAGTATGAAAGAGCTGCCACACGTTCTCAAAAGTTATCCATCAAATTTAGGTTGTAAAGCAATATTAGATTGATCTAAAAGGCTTCCAATTCAAATAAGAGATCTCATATGATTAGAAGTGAGCATGGTGTGGTTTGGTGCGGTTTCAAACAAAAATCGTATATGAAACTGCTTCTATATGGTTGCTTAAATCAAGAACTGTAACATGAAACCGCATGGATTGGTGCGGTGCAGTTTCTAAGAATGCAGTACAGTTTCAAATGGTGTGGTTTTGGCTCGAAAACCAATTGAAAAAACAATAATAAACATATCATACTTTTCAAATTCGAAATAAATCTCAAACATTGCTAACTTGCTACTATAAATAATACCTAACTACAAAAAGTTAAATTCTTGAAAACCAATCACAAATTAATTAAAAACTTCTAATTGCTCAAATAAAAAGATGCATACATTACTATAATGCAACCATTGTTTCAAACTTAAAGTCTTAAACCATAAAAAATTACATATTCCAAAGTTAAATTTATAATCATACTTAAATAGAACTTAAAAGCTCTAGAACATATCCAAAAATATGAGAAATACTAAAGACTTATAGCTTTAAACGGGTGTGGTTCCTTAAGGGTGCAATTTCTATACCAAAACTGCAATAGTGTGCGATTCCTATTGCAAAAACTACAACATGCCATCAGAACCATTAGTGTAGTTTCTTTGGTACGGTTTTTGCGGTTTTATGTGCAGTTTCAGTTGGAAAACTGGTTCTTGCTCATATGATCATCTATTCAAAGCTACAAAATCGTAGCATATAATCAATAAATTTCAGAGGATACTTAGTTGCTAAATCCATCTTCATCTTTCCTAGCAAAGTCTTACTAACTTAATTCATATATAAGTGATCTCTAGATTATTTGTGAATCTCTGTTAGATCTTCTGTGAAACAAAAGTTGATATATTTAATATGATTATCTAAGTGGACTATCCCTTCTGAATGAAAAAGAATAGTGAAGTAAGAGATTTTTGTTATAACAAATGACTTAAAAATATTTTTTTTATACTTTGATATTTTCTTTGGTTGATTGTCTGTGGAGTTGAAGCTTCCAAACCAGTTCTGTGACACCCCCAAATATGAGTACCCCCTACCACATACTTGGTGCTCACTATTTATTCACATCACAATAACTAACTAATAAATATCAACTAATTTATATTATATTTACATTATTTACAAGATTGAGTCTTACAAATTCCTAGGTCTTACTTACATATCATTCAACCACATCTATTCCAAAATATATATTATTAATTATTAATTAATTGATACATTATAATTCTCCTAATCTTCCTATATTGTTTTGCCTTTTCTTTTATCTTTGATGCTTGACCCCTCGAGTCCTTCCACTTTAGATGTAAATATAATTTATAAGGGTGAGCAACTAATTTGCTTAACAAGTATAAACAATTTAAAATATCGGAACAACAATTATGATTAAAATAAATACTGCTGAAAAAAAATAGGATTACATTTGGAACTTGGAATCAACAAAATATCTTCATAAAAATCTTAAACTGAATTCTCAGTTTGAATTGAACTAAAGGGTCTCAAAGCTTATCGCATTCTCAAGGGTAATTAAAATCCAACTGAGTGGTCATAGAGACCATGAACTATTTGAATTTTCATCAATCATGGACTGATATCTCTCCAATAATATTCAACAGTCACAAAGACTATGAAGTACTCTCTATAGAGTATCATTAGGGGATCAGCCTAAAAATACTACATGTTACGCGTAACATCATCTCCATGTTATATTTTTACAGCATATGTCAATGACCCGACAATACAATTATCCCATTGTGGGCCCAAGTGCATATTAGGGTTCACATGACCTAATTAAATTAAATGTACAAATTAGGGTTTACAAAAAACCTAATTAAATGTACAAATTAGGGTTTATGTGACCTAATTAAATGTACTAGACCCGGGGAAGTCTCCACGTGTTCCAAGGCAGAAGACTCGTGGATGCGACCCATTTTGGGAATTGATTGAGGGATTGGATTGGTGGCTAGAAGAACAGGGCAATTTGGGCATTACTTTGATGATTAAAGGGCATTTCTGGAATTTCTCCTTTAAAACATAATTAAAGGGTATTTCGGGAATTTCCCTTAAAACATGTGCCTGGCATGTGACTATTTCCCAGGAAAACTCTATAAATAGCCCCTCTATTCTGAGAAAAGGGGATCGCTCTCAAGACATTACACTTAGACTCTTGGAAGCTCTAAACACTAGAAACTCTCTCACAACTCGAAGACTCTAGAAGGCTCTTGGAATCCCTGCTACCCTAACCCGGTTTCCGGATTCTAGGAGTTCTGCCACGTGTCATTGGAGTAATTGCCCACCTGTTCTTCTCCCCTCTTCAATCAATCAATCAGTTCCGTACTCTTCGTGGATTTCTCTCCTCTCCAGCCAATACGAAACCCTAACCCTAGCAAGGTGTAATTTCCTTACCTACATTTATTTGGCGACTCTGCTGGGGAGGTGTAGAATTCGTGAAGGGTATGCCCACAACTCAAAGTGGGAGAATTACAGGAAGAGCTTCACCGACAACAAGTATCACTTCACCAGATCCGATTTCAAGGCAAGTGAATCCAGTGCTCCAAAGCGCGAATCTGGATTTTGATCAACCAATCCTAGAAGACGTTTCAGAAGGAAGTTCAACATCACCTCAAATGGCTGATCAACAACAAACCAGTGCTAGACAGGCAAACGCAGGAAGGCAAGGTGAGGAGGTCACTGGAGCGCAGACAACTGCGAATGCTGTACAGATGGAGATGCTCAAAAGCCTTACAGGAGGCACGAGAAGGCCAAGGGATGATGATGACCATGATGTTGGAGATGCAGAGGAAGCAAGAAGAAATGGGGAATTTCCGTCAGCAGTTGATGCAAATCCCCACTTTCAGGGCTATGTTCCCAGGAAGTTCGCAGGGGGAACGAGCAGAAGTGGAGGACAACAGCAACAACAAAGAGAATCCGACTGTGCTGCCAACAACGGAGAGTCAGCCGATTCCAATCATCCACTTGGAGCCCCAAAACAGCGGTGATGTGCCACAACTCAGATTAGAAGCAAGTCAGCCTCAGCCCAACATCATCCCGACTACTCTCCCAGCATTTTCACAAGTGCAGATACCGACCATCCCGAGCCACATCTAACGAGCAAGCCAACAAGCACCACCAATTCAAATCGTGCAAGATGGAAGTGTACACCAGCCAACTTCCTTACCATACCCACCACCTATGCATCAATACATCACAGCCCCTCAGAGAGTCCATACCACGAGCCAGTATGTGACGAAGGATGATATGATCGACGTGATCAATCAACTTCGCAAGCAGACATCCCGACCTTCAGAGTTGGACTTTACTCCACCTTACCCGGCACACATACGAAGACAACCTTACCCGGCAGGGTATATTGAGCATCCCCCGCAGTTCCCAAAGTATAACGGGGAGAAAGGGAATGCCAGGGAGCATATTGCCAGGTTCGTGGAGTCGATGTCTCCGTGGTTGGGTTATGATGAGGTGAATAACCACAATCTGTTGATGAGGGAATTTAACAAGACTTTGACGGATAGTGCCTTCAGTTGGTATTACAATTTGGAGAAGGGATCAGTCCATGATTGGGATGATCTGAAATTACAGTTTTTTAAGAAATTTTTCTATGTGCAGAAACAGGTAACTATCGTAGAGCTGATGCGGTTCAAGCAAAAGCCGACTGAGGAGCTGTCAGATTATGTGGACAGATTCAGGGCCCAAGCACAGAAGTGTGCAGAGCCAATTGAGGAAAAGAACTTGGTTAGCATATGCAATAATGGTGCACTAGACTCCTTCAAGCCCCATCTCATTACAAAGGCATGTGATTCATTTGCGACTCTCTCATCATTTGCACAAGATTTGGGAGGAATCATGACAGTGCCCGTCAATCATGCGACGGTTACCTGGAAAGGTAAGAGAACAGCAACTGTGGCTTTGGCTGACTCTCAGTCAAAACCACAAGGGGGCAAGAGGGAGAAGAACGAGCGAAGTAAAGGGAAACAAGGGGACAAGTATACCAGAATGCCCGTTCCAGAGGCTATCACATGCAGTGAGAAGGCCTTTAGAGACCTGTATGAGCAATGGGTAGAACATGGAGTGGTGAGGCCTCCGAAGCCCATATTTGTTGTGACCGAAGAAATAAAAAGAAGACCAGACTTCTGTGTATACCATCAATATGCAGGACATTCTACTATTGATTGTTATAGTCTGCGGAGGATATACCATGAAAAATTGGCGGCAGGAGAAATCGAGCTGGGAAAAGGAAGCAGCGTGCATGATAAGCCACTGCCTAATCATAAGGGAAAAGAAACGTGCAACACTATTACTCATAGTGAGGCACCAGAAGTGGAGATGATGGAGAATGCAGAGAGGATGGAAGAAATGATGGATGTTGATCCAGGCCTGCAGGTGACGGCGTTGATGAATGGAGTTAGATTCAGAAAATTTTTCGACCAAATAGGGTTAGCCAAGGAAGCAAGGATAGAGGCAACCAGGGCAATCATCAAAGCAGCCGAAACCCAAGAGACCTGCATGGCGGTAAGCAAAGGATTTGTGAAGGCAGTGGAAGAGGAAGAAAGCAAGATATCTTTCTCTAAAGCTGACAGAGAAATAAGATACCCCGCACAACCGACCGCTGTATGTGACGGCAATCATAAATGGAATAGAGGTGCGGAGGGCGTTCATCGACAATGGAGCGTCTATAAATATTATGCCCTACACTGTGTTTAAGCAGTTAGGCCTGCCGGAGAAGAGAATTGTGAAAGAACCAACAAACATCACAGGGTTTGCCAACCAAAGTGCCAGAACCCTGGGACACATCAAGGTGGACATGCAGGTTGGAAAGATTCGAGGACCTGTAATGTTTCATGTTACCGAGGTGGATGCAGCGTATCATGTCTTGCTAGGAAGGGCGTGGCAAAACGACTATGGGGTGGTACCCTCCGTTTTTCATCAATGCCTGAAAGCTATCTGGAAGGGAAAAGAAGTGAAGGTACCAGCAACCAGAAATCCCTTTGGACCAGAGGAGGCACACATCGCCGAAGCAACTTTCTTTGATGATGTCGCTGAAGAGGGAGAAAACCAGATTGCAAGACCTAATTCTCTAAAATTAGTCAGTTGGGAGGAAGTACAGGCAGACAAGTTTGTGCCTGAGGAAAAAGAAAAGAAGAAGACTTCGGGACAAGGAGAATGTTCCAACAACAAGAAGCCGGTGGTAATAGACCTAGAGAAGGGAGAAAAAGGAGAAAAGAAAAGGCCAGCAGATCCTGAAGATGCCAGAAACATAATCAATGCCAAACGGACAGTGCAATCAGATGTTGGCCAAAGAACGAAATGGGAGAGGGTTGTTAAACCCGACGGAAAGATAGTATTTCGCTTATGACGGTGCAAGGGGGAAGAGCCCAAGGGAGAGTGCAAAACCCAACGGCTCAGGAGGTGTCCCCCACTCCAGCAGTAATGAAGAAGAAGAAATTGTGCAGCAGAAAGTAGAACCGGCTCCAGAATGCTTTGAGGATAGGGCCGAAACCTCAACAAAATGAAGTAGAAGAAGTGGATTTGGCAACAGATGGAGGAACGCCAAGACCGACTTACGTCAACAAAGAACTGAATGCTGAGCAGAAAGAGGCGCTTGTGAAACTGCTGCGAGAATATAGGGACGTCTTCGCTTGGAATTATGACGAGATGTCCGGGATTGATAAAGAATTGGTAGAGCACAATCTGAATGTAAGCCCGGGAATAAAACCAGTAAAGCAAGCTCCTCGCAACTATGCACCCGAAGTTGAGACCCAAATCAAGGAGGAAATCAAGAAGTTGCTGGAAGTAGGGTTCATCAAGCCAATTCAACATCCGATATGGTTATCCAGCATTGTACCAGTAAAGAAGTCAAATGGTCAGTTACGGATATGTGTGGATTTCAGAGACTTGAATAAAGCATGCCCAAAAGATATGTATCCATTACCCAACATAGACACTTTGGTAGATGCAACGGCTAATCACGAGATGATGTCATTCATGGATGGGTTTGTGGGGTACAATCAGATAAAAATGTCAGTAGAAGATGCAGAGTTGACGGCCTTTCGTACTCCGTTTGGGAATTTCTACTATGTAGTAATGCCCTTCGGGTTGAAAAATGCGGGGGCAACTTATCAAAGGGCAATGCATGCTATATTTCATGATATGATTCATGATATAGTAGAAGACTATGTTGATGACATAGTAGTGAAATCCAAGAAGGCGATAACTCATGTGGAGGACCTGAGAAAAGTGTTTGAGCGATGCCGAAAATACAATTTGAAGATGAATCCGAAGAAATGTGCCTTTGGAATGACGGCCGGAAAATTCTTAGGCTTCTTGGTGCATAACAGAGGCTTGGAGGTAGACCCAAGCAAGGCAAAAGCAGTTGTGGAGATGCCCCCACCAAAAACACAAAAACAGCTGAAGAGCTTTCTAGGGAAAGTTTCTTATATGAGAAGATTTATGCCAGCATTAGCAGAAGTCACAGAACCTTTTGGCAAATTGCTAAAAGGAAAGGCAAAATGGGACTGGGGGCAAGACCAACAACAAGCCTTCGAGAAGGTGAAGGGGATTTTGGCTTCAGCACAAACGATGGTAGTACCACAAAGAGGAAAACCGTTGCAGTTATACATCACTTCTACCACAAAGTCCGTAGGGGGATTAATCACACAAGAAGTGGATGGAGAGGAAAAGCCTGTGTACTACATCAGTCGGATAATTAGAGGACCGAAAACTCGGTATTCGCAGGTGGAAAGACATTGCCTTGCATTGGTGTTTGTAGCGCAGAAAATGCGACATTATTTTTTGGCACACGAAGTGAAGCTTGCAACAAGAACTGACCCGATCAGATACCTACTGACTAAGCCGGCATTGGTAGGAAGACCTGCAAGATGGATGATGATACTCTCAGAATATAATATCCAGTGTGTAACACCAAAGGCAATCAAATGTCAGGCTTTGGCAGATCTACTAGCTCAGTTTCCAAATGGAGAATACGAACCTCCCTCTGAGGATCTTCCAGGAGGAGAAGTAGAAGAAATTGACATAGTAGATGAAGACTCAGAATGGTGGAATTTAGCCTTTGATGGGTCATCTGCTGAAGGGAAAGGTGGAGCAGGCGTAGTGTTGACCACCAAAAGATGGAAAGGAAGTAGCTTTGTCATACAAGTTAGACTTCCCCTGCACGAACAATGAAGCAGAATATGAGGCGTTTATATTGGGATTATTAGCGGCTCGAGAGTTGGGGGCCAAACGCCTTAAAGTAAGGGGAGATTCAAACTTGATTGTGCAACAAATAAGAGGGCAATTCGCAGTGAAGGAGCCTATATTGGCACCGTATCGAACTGTGGCACAAAAAGTGATGGAGGACTTCAGGAAGGTAGTTATTGAGTACGTGCCAAGAGGACAAAATAAACAACCTGATGCATTAGCCACGGTAGCATCTAGAGTATATGTCCAAGGAGAAGACCTAGATGTGAAGGTGATGAAGAGAACCCTCCCAACCACGGTGTTAGACTTGTTCCCCAAAGACCTGACCGATGATTGGAGACATAAACATTTCCCATAAATTGCAAACGAAGGAGGGAACCATATCACCGGTGGAACTTCAGAAATACGCCATCATCAAGGGAGTCTTGTACCATAAAGAAACAGATGGGGTATTGACACGATGCTTGGGGAGGCTCGAAGCACAGCGCGTTTTGCATCAGGTACATGCAGAAAATTGTGGGTTGGCCGATATTGGATTGTATCGAAGGTTGCAGCGCCACGGGTATTATTGGCCTGAAATGAAGAAGGAAGCCGATGCACTTCAACGACAATGTGTTTTCATGCCAAGAATACCCTGGGGAGGAGGAATGCGCCTTCATCGATGACATAGCGGATTGGCGAATCCCTTATGTAGAATTTTTACAAAGCGGCAATCTGCCTGCTGAAAAGAAGGACGCAAATCTTGATAAAGAGAAAGTCACAACGATTCTTCTTGCAAAATGGAGAATTGTTTAGAAGAGGGTTCAATGGCAAGCCCTTACGGTGTTTGGAAGTAGGAGAAGCCAAAGATTTGGTCTAACCAAATGCATAAAGACGAGCACCAAGGGGGAGCCAAGTTATACAAACAGCTTATTGATCATGGTTATTACTGGCCAAAGATGGAAGGAGATTGCTTGGATTTTGTCAAAAAGTGCCACATCTGCCAAATTCACGGGAATTTGATTCATGCTCCCGCTGTAGACCTACGGACCATAGCAACACCGTGGCCCTTTCATACGTGGGGAATGGATCTTATAGGTCCCATTCATCCTAATTCTAAGGGCAACATATGGATCTTGACGGCTACTGAGATGTATACAAAGTGGGTAGAGGCAATCCCTTTGAAAAAGGCTACGGGTCCAGCAGTGGCAAACTTCATTAAGGAACATATCATTTGTCGTTTCGGGATCCCGAAAATCATTCTGTCAGATAATGAAACTCCTTTCATCAATCGAGACATCAAAAGTCTGATGGAAAGATATAGGGTGAAGCATTACAAGTCATCGCCATACTACCCGAAAGGCAATGGGCAAGCAGAAGCCACAAACAAAACCTTGATCAAGATCCTGTCAAAAACCCTAGATGATCATCCGAAGACATGGGCAGAGCAGTTACCAATAGCATTATGGGCATATCGAACCTCAAAAAGAAAACCTACGGATGAAACCCCATATGCTTTGGTCTATGGAGAAGAAGCTATCTTGCCCGCCGAAATAGAAATCCCTTCGGCTAGGATGAGACTCCGAAGCTTAGTCGAGGAAGAGAACCGACCAGCAGCCCTAGAGGCCTTAGCTGACTTCCGAGACCGAGCCAAAGAAAAATTGGAACGGTATCACGAAAGACTGCGACGACAATACAATACCGCAGTGGTACCGCGACAAATTCTGGTGGGGGACTTGGTGCTCAAGACAGCAAATCAAGTCATGAGGGGAACACCAACCACCAAATTTTACCCCAAATGGGAAGGCCCGTATAGGGTACGAGAGATCTCCGAAAGCGGGTATTGCAAAATATCTCGCGTGGGATCAAATGCTATCTCAGGCCCATTGAACCTGAAATGGGTAAAGAAATATTACACATGAGATAGTCATCACGAGAGTTATACTTTTAACTTCAAAAGTAGTTGAGGCACCTGACTATAAGCCCTCACAGTTATACTTTCAAACTTCAAAAGTAGTTGAGGCACCTGACTATAAGCCCTCACAGTTATACTTTCAAACTTTAAAAGTAATCGAGGCACCTGATTATAAGTCCTCGACCTGAAAAAACAAGTTACACTTTATCTCTAAAAGTGACGAACGTTATGCTTTATTCGACAAAAGCAAGATTTATTTGTTTTTTTTAATGAAAATTTTGAAACGTTATGCTTTTCGTTAAAAGCAATTTGATCATCAATAAATTATCAAACTTTCATTCACTAATTTTTTCGAAAAGATATATATATATATATACATGTTATTGATAACATTCATGTTTATCTATTCATAAGACCTATTGTTGCCTTGGAGTATTAATTTGAGTAACTTGAAATTCAATGATAAATATTGAGTTTTGAGGAATCATTCAAATTAAAGGCAATCAACAAGGTTAAAGAAACTCTAATTTGATAAATAAAATATGTGTAAATGAGTTTCTGAAACAGGAAAAGGAAAAAGAGACTACAGCAAGTCATGATCTAAAGGCCACGACATATCAAACTGCAACGAAGGCATAGCTAAGGCCTCCAAATCACTAATGGCAGCATCCTGAATCTTGAGATTTTCGGCTTTTGATTTCTTGACATCTTGAGTAGCTGACTCTAAGTCCTGGAGCCGTCGCTCTACCTCCTGAAGTTGAGACTTTAAACCTTGCGCATGGATCTTCAATTTGTTATGGCTTCGTCAAATTCTGAGATTTGTGCTGAAAAGGAGTCATCTTCACACTTACGTATAGCAATCTCCGAACGTAGCTCAACAAGGTTAAAATTCGACTGGAGGAGATCCAACCTAGCCCGAAAAGGGGACATGTCAACACCCACAGTCGCAAGGTCGTCTACATCATCACTAAATTTCTTCAAGTCCTCAGCCCGCAAAGAGTATAAGGAAAGAGTGTGCAACCCAAGCACAAGGCCTGCGAGCTGATCTAGGAAGAAGGTCTGGGCAGAAGACGCCTTAATAATCAGCTGGTCGAGTATATGTGGGAACCGAGTTAAGAGGCGCTCAAGACTTTCCCGACTAGATGATGATATCCGGAAGCTCCTCCAAGAAACAAGGTCTCCGTTTGGATTGAAGGAAGCTCTGACAGGAGCAACTTTGGATGCCATCATAGAATTGGTCGAGATAAGGGATGGAGGAGCACGGGGCTGCTGGGATGCTGATGAATCCATAACGCCTTGGTCATCCGGAAGACAGCCTGGAGGATACCCGAGGTCATTATCTAGCGAGGTGTCAACATCCGGATTGAGAGCATCGAATGAGGCAAGCGCATCAACAGGCAAAGGCAACTCTTGCATCTTCTCACTCTTTAAAATAAGATGAGAAAACATATAATATATTTGAAAATAATAAATAAAAAAAAATGATATATTTACCAAAGAAAGATACTCACAAGATAGTCAATGGAAAAGTAGTTGGGAGATGCTACCGAAGGCGGAAGGTCGCTCAACCCACCCAAGATGCTGTCTACAATGCCCTCCCGAGAACTCAACAACTCGGTAGACTCCTTCTGGGGAGGATATACACCAGCAATAGTCTCAGAAGGATCCTCCCTCGCGAAAGCAGGAGTCTTATCAGTCTCCTTAGGCCTATCATGTGGAGACGCTGGAGGAGGGTTCGAGGAAATTATTGCATCATCCAAAGCAAGGCTCGAACTCACATCAGATAAGGTGTCTTTAGCATCAAGACTAACACAAGCCTCATGAGAAGAAGAGGACTCAACACTGATAGGTTGGGGAGGGTCACAACTCGTGGAAGCCGCCGTGGATGCCCCATTTGCAGTAATAGGCATAAATTCAATAGGAACATCCTCATCCTCTTCATCAGCATCGCCAATCTAAAAACGGTGGACATAATGATTAAAGGGATCATGAAAACAATTATATGGATAGTAACAGACAAGAATGAAGATACTTCAAAAATGTATAAATACATACCAAATTTCTACGGCGTTTCTTGACCGGATCCTCGGCTACCGGCTCAGTAGGAGTAGCATTCTTAGGAGGGCGTTTTGCTAATGGTCTTAAGCGAAGCCTGAGGCCAGGACGACTAACCTGGGACACGGTAGAAGCCATAGGAGGAGCCATCTCTGAATCCATAGGGGTAGATGTTCTTGTTCTGGAACGTGTAATCCTCATTTCCCCGGCATCAGAGGATCCCTGGGGAGGAACTGGAGGAGGCATCTGAGACAAAGGTAACTGAGATAAGGCCCGTGGTGGAAGGTTCCTGGAGGTAGTAGGGGCCTGTGCAGGGAGGATAACTGGGTCACTTTGAGAATGAATACCTGCTGACCGAGGAGGAGAAGACTTAGGCCTCAAGGCCTCACGATCAACAAGGCGGCGACTGGCTGGCCATCGTTCTGAACGGACATTGGGCTTAGGAGAACATAACATCTTAGCCCATTGAGGACGCTTGGGAGGAGAAGCTGGTCTAGAGCACATCAGTGTGTCGTCCTCCCATTTCTTAAGATTGATCTGCCAGTAGTTGCGTTCACCAGTAGTATACCGCCCACTCCGAGTAGCAGGTGGTATGATAAAAAAAACGGGAAAAGATTTGTGAGGAGCACCTGGGGGTTCCGAAAAAGCCCATGAAAAAGAAGAAGAGGTGGACACGAAATTGAGTAGAGCAGTCTCATAAGTCTCCTTGCAAGTACGGCCAAAGGGACGCTCCTGGTCAAATCCAAACTGCCTCATCACCCTATGAGGATTATAAAGTACGGTACCGAAATCATTATCCTCAATAAAATATGGAAGCTCCGCAGCCCGAAGGAAGACAAACCAGGACAATGAAGAACCGCTCAGCCCGTTGGTATTTAGATAAGTGCGAGACTCACGCCTATAAAAGTGAGGAAGGTGACCATTATTTTCCGAAACAATAGTGTAAGGACGAGCGGTGAAGCATGAAAAATCATCAATAAAAAGCCGCAAGTCTGAGCTAAAGCGGTAATCAATCCAGCGGGCTGTCCGGGGGTCGATGTGGGGTAATAAAAAAGGGTCTGAAGACTTCTTCTTCCTCTTAGAAAGATGTTCAAAAGAAGAATAACCCTTGAAACGCTCGAAGAGGAAAAGCTGAAGGAAGGAGCCTGGAATGAAGCAATTCACGTCGTACCTGAGTGAATGAAAAGGCAAGGTTGATAATTCAAGAAAAGAAGAGAAAAGTGCAATGTGAAAGACAGTTAATGGAAGCATGAAAACAAATACCTTCCAACAGATTCTCTCAAAGCGAAGGCCACCTCATCTAAACGGCGATACAGGGTTCCCAGAAAGAGGGAAGCAAGAGGAATCTCCAAACCCCGAGATAGCAGAGCTGCTAAACTAAACATGCGAACTGAGGGACCATCAACAGGAGACCCAGGAAAGAGAAAGCGAGACAACCACATAGCCAGATAGGCTGCCAAAGGAAAAGGACAAGGCTCCTTACGAAAAGCAAGGACGGATTGGTCATAAGTCGAACTATCCCATTGGTTAGTCTTGTAATCCCGAAAGAAGTAGCGCACCCAAGATAACCATGAAGTTTTTTGTCGGTTAGTGGTCTCAAAATCTGGAAGGAGTGTGTCACCTTTGAATCGTGAGACATAATGGGAAGACTGCTTGAAGGCCTCCATCAAATAGGCAACGCACTCAACATCTCTAGCAGACATACTAGATGGGTCACAAGAAGCCGAAGCGACAGCAGGGAGGCTACAAGATATAAACCCAACATAAGCATATAATTTGAAAAAAAAAAAAAAAAAAAGGAGAAAATAAGAACGAATGAAAGTTACAAAAAGAAAGGCTTACTGGTAGATAGCATAGACATCCTCTAGTGTAGGGGTGAATTCCCCCCAAGCAGTAACGAATGTGCATGAAGAAGAGCACCAGCGGGAAATCAACACGGTAAGAGCATCATGATCCTGCTGAATACGTAGATCCCTACATAGCTGAATGCAGCGATATATGCCCGCACTCTTTAGTATAGCCTTGTACTCAACATTCCCGAGGATCTCGTCAGTCCAATGTTGCCATCCTTGAAGACGGCTAGATGAGTCAGACAGGAAGCGAAAGGGACTGAAAGGGTATTCTTGTTTCTCTATGCACATGCGGGGAATGCGATCGGAATGGGGGAAGTCGTCCCAACCTCCGCAAGCCGCGACATAAAAGAAACAAACCCTCTTTCTCTGGCGCAGGAAAAGTTGTGCGATCATAAGTTCGAACATGCTCCCAAAAAGTGTCAAAAGGCCCAAAAAAGGGAGCCTTTCCCCAATCATTGACAAAGGGAATTACCCTGGAACTCTTCAAGTCTTCAGAACATCCGGTAGACGAGGCCTGCAAGTAAGAAAGACTCCACATGAGGATACTAAGGATGTCAAGTAAGGCATATGAGCTTGAGTAGGCTTACCATGACAAAGGGAGAATTTGAGCCTTTCACTTGCGAATACCTGAAAATAAGAAGAAATGGAGTCAGGGAAGGATCAAAATCACAATTATGAAAGAAAAACAAGATTTGAAATTTTTCCACAAAACTTCGGACAGCCAAAATACATCATTCGGAGCCATTTTTTGGATTATTTCGACATGTGTCATGGCCGTTGGCGATGACTTTTGAAGTGCTCGTCGATACGGTCGTTTTGATATATTATGGGCCCCGAGACTCCAAACGGAACAAAAGTTATGGTCAAAACAGTGATCACGCTTCCCAATGTTAAAATTTTAGTACATTTTCTCCTAGGATTCGCTCCTTAGGGTTCGGCCCCCTAGGGTTCGGCCCCCCTAGGGTTCGACTTCTTGCAAAAAAAAAAAAAAAAAAAATCTAGGGTTCGGCCACCTAGGGTTCGGCCACCCTAGGGTTCGGCCACCTAGGGTTCGGCCACCCTAGGGTTCGGCACCCTAGCCGAAAAAAAAAAAAAAAATAAAAAAAAAACTATATTTTTTGTACCTTGAAAATTTTGGTGCCCCACAGATTACTTTTTCGGAACGGATGCTTCGTTGTCAATAAATATTGTGTTTTTCTTTATTATCCGAGGGAACCCTACCGAGATATAATCCAAGTAACGGGGCTCGGAAGACAAAAGAAAAGCTACAATAACCTGAGAAGAAACGTAGGAGAAGCAAGTCAAGAAAAAGTTCGGCAGAAAGTACTCAAATAAACTGAAAAAAAAGAGACGAAGAAATTGTTTTTTTTTACCTTGTTCCCAAGCTGAAAACTGTTGGCTTGACAACTTCTTAGTGATCTTCAGACTTGAATGAGGAGCTGAAAAATTTTACACGATGAAAAGAAAGGCCTAAGTGACTTGGGAGATATATATATTCCAATTGCAAGCTTGCAATAGTAAAGGAAACAATCTCTAGGTTCCTCTTAAGGAAGATTTTGCCATTTAAAGATAAGTTTATTTGAGCTTATTTCTAAATAAATATATAAATTTTCGAAAATTGCTTAAATTTGGTATTTTAATAAAATTTCGAAAATATATATATATATTTGACAATTTCGATATTATATATATATATATATATATTGAATGTTTGAAAAGATCTTGCTTTATAAAATTCTAATAAAGGCAGATTTTGTTTCTAAAATATAAAATAAGATTTGATTCTTGGAGCTGATGATCTTCCTTGTTTTAATTCTCAGAAAATAAGGAAATAAATATTGAGCAAAATGAAGAAGCTTTCAGATGATTTACCAAGCATTACTTGGACAAGTGGAGTCACGCAAAATCATTCGCAAACCTGGAGTATTTTGCACGAGCGTCTCTCAGGAATCGTGACTCTCGCGCAGGGGGCAAATGTGGGCCCAAGTGCATATTAGGGTTCACATGACCTAATTAAATTAAATGTACAAATTAGGGTTTACAAAAAACCTAATTAAATGTACAAATTAGGGTTTATGTGACCTAATTAAATGTACTAGACCCGGGGAAGTCTCCACGTGTTCCAAGGCAGAAGACTCGTGGATGCGACCCATTTTGGGAATTGATTGAGGGATTGGATTGGTGGCTAGAAGAACAGGGCAATTTGGGCATTACTTTGATGATTAAAGGGCATTTCTGGAATTTCTCCTTTAAAACATAATTAAAGGGTATTTCGGGAATTTCCCTTAAAACATGTGCCTGGCATGTGACTATTTCCCAGGAAAACTCTATAAATAGCCCCTCTATTCTGAGAAAAGGGGATCGCTCTCAAGACATTACACTTAGACTCTTGGAAGCTCTAAACACTTGAAAACTCTCTCACAACTCGAAGACTCTAGAAGGCTCTTGGAATCCCTGCTACCCTAACCCGGTTTCCGGATTCTAGGAGTTCTGCCACGTGTCATTGGAGTAATTGCCCACCTGTTCTTCTCCCCTCTTCAATCAATCAATCAGTTCCGTACTCTTCGTGGATTTCTCTCCTCTCCAGCCAATACGAAACCCTAACCCTAGCAAGGTGTAATTTCCTTACCTACACCCATATTTTTGGGGTTGTTCTACTCAGTCATAAATTGGAGTCCGCGCCAAAATAATTTGGATTGGATTAACATAACATCAAAGAATCATGAACAGTTTAATAAATTGATAAAAATATAACAACTGAGTTTAGCCAAACAAATGACATAACCTCCTTTTATAGCAGGTCCAAGAAGCTTTTCAGTAAAATTTATAATTTAATAACGGGCAAAATTCAAATGCATAGGAGTGCAGGAACTTGCCTGATTCAAGTGTCCGTTCCTCGTTTAAATCACTTTTTGTCCCCGAGTGTCACCTACATCATTCATAATGATTTATTTAATTGAATCATTTAATATTTTCAGTAGCTACTGTCGGTAACTATTTAGAACCTCGTTTCAGAAACTTCGGTTATCGTAACTTATTCTTGAGTACCAACCTAAACTTATTTTTATAATTTTACTCTCAAAATCACCATTTTGCCCTTAATTAAGCTTACATATCTTATTTTAACATGTATTTACCGGTAAATTACATTATATATTTTTCTGGTAACTTTTAAATTAATTTTTCATAATTTCTTAAATCTTATCTTATTTATTAAGTCTATTTTAACCATTTTATTATTTTTTTCTCCTTCTGGCCCCACTTAGTTAATTTCATTTCAAATTCTTTTTGATTTTTTCAAATTTTTTTCAAATATTTTTAGTATTTATTTTAGGTCAGTTTCTGTCCGAAATTGTAATATTCATTAAAATTCGATGTTTTTTTTCAAAAATCATGAAATTTGGACAGAACCTTCTCTACATATAAATTTACCTCTTCCCAAAATTTTATCCCAATCTGAGTTGTGAAACTCAAGTTATTGCAGTTTTAATTTTAAATTTTTAGTTTTTGTTTTGATCATAACTCCTTCATCTTAAGCCTACTTTTGTTCATATTTGGACAAAACCTTCTCTCTACTTCTATATATCATACTCCAGAAGCCTGGAATTTACCAAGAAAGTTAAGTATCCAAAATAGTCCATACAAAAATAAGGCCAGTAGGTTTAACAGTCTGTCCTATTTTGGTAGAAAATTCACCAAAACTAATCTATATAGAATTTATGTCTCAAACTACCTTCGAATTATAGCTAACTTACATATCTATCATCCACAATAAGAATCATGTAAAAATTCGAAATATGCTAAGAGTTATGCATGTTACAACTTCATGTCAGATTTTAGGATTTTCTAACCTAAATAGTTTAAGTTTCTTTTTAGATGTTCTTATTTTCCTTCAAAGTTTTTCCATGATCTAAGCCATATACTACCAAGATCCAACATATTTAAGTGTAAACAAGTATGATATATGTTTATTAACATAACTCTAGATCTTTTACAAAAAAAAGTTGAATAATGGATGGATTTAGGGTTTATACCTTCCTAGTTTGCCTTTTCTATCTTTGATTCTTGTTTCTTTTGTTGCTTAGCTTGCTTGATATCCTTTCTCTCTTCTTTACTTCAAGTTGCTGAACTGTCTCTCCCTCTCTCTATATCTTTTTTCTAGCTTTTTGATAAAGTGTAGGATGTGCTCTAAGGTTTGATATTTATAGGCAAAATTTTGCCTTCACATTTTCCTCCCTCTATAACTTCTTTGTTTTATAGTCAAACCACCAAATTTTTTATCTTTCTAATACACCCCTAGGTTAATTAGGCTCATCCTTATTCATATGCAAGTAATCTCCCTGATTAGTAGTTAATTAGGTGATTAAAGCTTCATTTGGAATTAATGGCCAAGAAGTTGGCCACATCTCTCCCCTCTCAAATTTTTGCCAACACAAAGGAGTGTCACATGGCCCCTTTAACTTCCTTTTCCCTCCCTTTTACTGAACTTATCTCTTTTTTTTCTTTTTTCTTTTTTCTTTTTTACAATATTTACTTGTGCATATAGAATTTTCTAGACTTAGACTAGTTTATTGGGCTTGGTTCTTAGGCTTGGTTTATATATCCAAGTGAGCTTGCTTGGTTGATGAATTCAAGTGGGCTTGATTTTCTAAGTAGCCCAAAGGCTTGTTACGAATGGACCAAAACTTTATTCATTCTTAGTGCATTCCATTTTTAGTTTGGTTTTACTAGTTACTTGTAAGCCCATTTTATTTTCTTCCAAACTTAGTTATTTCCTCACTTTTTATTTGTATAAATGTAATTCATATTTATTAATGGATATAAACTTAGAAACCAGATTTTTAATTTATAATTTAACTTTATTGAAAATTCACATTTTCCATTTTTTGTGTACAAATCTTTTAGATATTACATTCTCCTTTCCTTATAAGGATTCCGTCCCCGAAATCATTTAGAACTCATTCAAAGAGATGTGGGTAATTCTTTTTTATTTTATCTTTGAGTCCCCACATAGCCTTTTCTACATTTTGATTTATCCAGACTACCTTTACAGAAGGTATTACTTTATTCCTTAATACTTACTCTTTCCTGTCAATAATCTGAACATGAATCTCCTTATAAGTTAAGTCTCTCTCAACCTGTATAGGTTCATAATCTATTACATGTTTATAATCGGGTTTATAGGGACGTAACACAGACACATAAAACACATTATGTATGTATTCTAATTCAGGAGGTAAGGTTACTTCATAAGTCACCTCTATTACTCTCCTTAACACCTCAAAAAGCATTATAAATCTAGGACTCAATTTTTCTTTCTTCCCAAATCTTATTTTCCCTTTCCAGGGAGATATTTTCAGAAATACATAACTTCTGATGTCAAACTCTCTCTTTTGTCGATGCTGATCTGCATACTTCTTCTGTTGATCTTGTGTCGTTCTCAACCTGGCTCGAATCACTCAAACAGTTTATATAGTTTGTTGAACCATTTTTGGCAAAAGTAATTGACGCTCTCCAATCTCGTCCCAACATAGCGGTGTTCTATATTTCCTCCCGTATAGAGCTTCATAAGGCAGCATTCTGATGCTCGCTTGATAATTGTTGTTATACGTGAACTTCGCTATGGGTGATCGTCCCAATTTTCCTTAAAATCCATAACGCATGCCCTTAGCATATCCTCTAAAGTTTGTATAGTTCTCTCGCTTTGTCCATCGGTTTGAGTATGATACACAGTGCTCAACCTCAGCTGTGTTCCTAGATAATCCTAAAGACTCCTCCAAAAATTTGATGTGAATCGCGAATCTCAATTGATTTGACACGATCGAAATCTCCATACCTAGAAATTATCTCCTTGATATATAACCTAGCTAATTGATCTAATTAAATCTCACCTTAATTGGCAAGAAATGAGCAGAATTTATTAGTCGATCTACTATTACCAAAATAGTGTCATAGCCCTTCTAAGTGGTTAGAAGTCCTACTACGAAGTCCATAGTAATATACTCTCACTTCCACTTCGGAATTTCTAAGGGTTGAAGTAGATCATTTGGTCGTTGATGTTCAGTCTTAACTCTTTGACAAGTAAGGCACTTACTCACCTTTTCTGCAATCTCCCTCTTCATGCTAGGCCATCAAAAATATTAACGGAGATCTTGATACATCTTCATACTCCCGGGGTGGATTGAATACTTAGAACTATGGGTCTCTTAAAAATTTCTTCTTTCAATCCTGGTACCGAAGGTACCCATATTCTATCTTCAAATCTCACCACTCCATCCTTGTCCATTTTGAGTTTTTCATCTTTATTCCCTGTTATTCGTCTTTTTTATTCTCCCACCTTCTTCATCCTTCTCTTGGAACTCTTTAACTTTGTCCAATAAAGTTAGACAAACTTCCATTACATATAATTGTGGTTCTCTCTCATTTGGACATTTTACTTCTATCTATAGCTTCTCAAATTCTTTTATTAATTCTTCCTGAATGGTCAACATTATTAACTTTTCCTGGTTCTTTCTACTTAAAGCATCTGCCATGACATTGGCTTTTCTTGGATGATAAAGAATTGTACAATCATAATCCTTTAACAATTTCAACTACCTCCTTTGCCTCATATTCAATTCCTTCTGCGTAAAAATATATTTTAAACTCTTATGGTCTGTATAAATCTTACACTTCTCTCCATACAAATAATGTCTCCAAATTTTCAGGGCAAAAACTACTACCGCTAATTCTAGATTATGAGTAGGGTATTTATTTTCATAATCCTTCAACTACCTTGATGCATAAACAATCATCTTCCCATGTTGTATTAAAACACAGCCTAACCCTCTATCTGAGGCAGAACTATAAACAACAAATCATCCACTATCATCGGGCAATGATAGCACTGGAGCCGTACTCAATATTTTTTTCAGCTTTTAGTAACATTCTTCACACTTCTCCGTCCATACAAATTTCATATTCTTTCTAGTCAAATTTGTCAACGGTCCTGCTATCTTGGAAAAATCCTGAATGAATCTCCGATAGTATTCTGGTCCTAAGAAACTTCTAATTTCTATTGGGGTTTTTGGTTATTCCCAATTTATTACAACCTCCACTTTCAACGGATCTAAGAAATCCCGTCCTTATCAATCACATGACCTAAAAATTGTACTCTTTTCAGCCAGAATTCACACTTGAAAAACTTCGCATATAATTTCTTTGTTCTCAAAATCTCCAATACTAATCTTAAGTGTTCTTCATGCTCCTCCTTTATTTTTGAATAAATTAAAATATCGTCAATAAATACCACAACAAATTTATCCACATATTTCCTAAAAACTCTGTTCATCAGATCTATAAACGCTGACGACACATTTGTCAAACCAAATGGCATCACGAGAAACTCGTAGTGACCATATCGAGTCCTAAATGTCATCTTAGGCACATCTTCACTTCTCACCTTCAACTGATTGTATTTTAATCGCAAGTCAATCTTTGAAAAATATTTCACTCCCTTCAATTGGTCGAACAGATCATCAATTCTTAGTAAGGGGTATTTATTCTTAATAGTGACCTTATTTAACTCCCTATGGTCTATACATAATCTTAGTGATCCGTCCTTTTTCACAAACAGTATTGGTGGGAGAGATACTTGGTTGAAATTTTTTATCCAACAGCTCTTGTAATTGTACCATCAATTCCTTTATTTTCACCGGTGCCATCCTGTACGAAGCCTTCGAAATTAGCGACGTCGTTCTAGGGACTACATTAATTACAAATTTAACCTGCCTATCTAGAGGAATTCTAGGGAGTTCCTCGGGGAATACATCTACAAATTCTTTCACTACAGGCATCTAACTAAAATCTGACTCCACTCGTTGGGTATCTACTATATAAGCTAAATACGTTGCATATCCCTTTCTAAGCAGTCTGTTGGCTTGCATCATTAACAAACAACAAGACTACCTAAGTGACTGATTCCCATGAAACACCACATTTGCCTAGTTTGGAGTCAGAAGGTTCATAAACTTACTATGGCAGTCGATAATGGCTCCATGATTATTCAACCAGTTCATCCCTTGTATAACGTCAAATTCTCCTAATTGAATAGGGATTAGATCTACCAAAAATTTGTGTCCCCTAATTTCTACGCAACAGTTTTTATATACATATCTAACATGGATTACTTCTTTGTTAGCAATTTTGATGCTTAAAAGGAATTCTAATGGTTCACAAGGTAAGCTCAGTCAGTTTGCAAATTCATATGACACAACAAAAAGGTAGCTCTAGAATCAAAGAGTATGTACGCATATATGAAATTTACTAGAATGATACCTGACACCACGTCCCTTGATGCAATTGCATCCTTAACGGTCATATTGAAACTCCTTGTTGTTGGTCAACCTGGTGCAGTCGACCTAGTTATCATTGGTCTGTTGTTGTTCTTACTACTTCCCCTTACTTCTGTTCCCTTCTTTGGGCAGTTTTGTGCCTGGTGATCTAGGGCATCACACACAAAACACCCGTTTTTCTTTGGACTTGGGCAATTAGGAGCAATGTGTCCCTCTTATCCATAGTTGTATCATATATTCTTTCCCTTTAGGCACATTCCCATGTGATTCTTCTCACACTTTTTACATGCCTCAACCTTTTTCTTATTGTCTCCCTCCTTTGCCCCACGGTTATTATTGTTCCACTTTTGCTTATTATTATTATTATTATTATTATTATTGTTAGTTCCACTGCTTCCTTTTGCCTTTTCTCTTCCATTATGTTTCTTTTTTTTGTTCTTTGTTAAATTTCATTAGGGCCTCACTTTCGCCCTCAGCAAATATTGCCTTCTCCAGAATTGTTGTAAAATTGTCTATTTGCAAGACAACCAACCTAGCTATTGCATAATCAGGGTTTAAGACCCTGTTCAAATCTCCTAGTTTTCATCTCTTCAGTGTCCACCTAGTTTGGAGCAAACCTCGTCAGTTCGTTAAATTTGGCAGCATACCAGGGCACGGTCATATCCCCTTGCTTAAGTTCTAAAAATCATATTTCCATGCGACTTTGCATACTACTTAGAAAATAATTCTCGAAAAATAGCTAATTGAATCTTTCCCAAGGAACTGCTCCTTCTCTGGCCTTATTTTAGTTAGCCTCCCACCAGATTTTAGCTTTTCCTTTCAACATGTAGGTAGCAAACATTGTCTTTTGATTTTTCCCTACCTCGACAACCACACAAGTTTTTCTATTTCTTTAATCTAAGTTTGAGCCTTTATAGACTCAGTGGTTCCCTTAAACTCTAGGGGTTCTATATTTTTAAAATCTTTAAAGGTTGTGACTTGTGGCACGGTTGAGTTTAGATTTTGAGTTCTACTTTGAAGGGCTCCTACCAATAAGTCTACAAATTATTGTAAAGGGTTTTAATTTGGTTCACAGTACTCGTGTTGTTCATGCAACTCCTCTAGGTTCTTCATTAATTAACTGACCTCACTCATGGCCGTCCTCGCGATATTTTCTGTTTAGTATAACAATGTATTCTTACAAGCATTATCTATATCAAACATGTATTTAAACAACATAATTAATTATCCATAAAACACATGTTTATAAAACATATTATATTAATAAGAATAATATTTTTACATCACTTAATTTACTTTACATATCACATGCTACATACATATATATATATATATATATACCCTACTGTACATCAAAACTTGGGATTACAAAACTTACACATATTTTTTACAAAAGCCTACTAGTACCTACTATCTGCTATAGATATAAACCTCCCCTCATAGCATCCCTGTGCTTGCCATGGGCTATCACCATTACCAAGTTCCTATTAATCGTATGGACCGTTTGGCCCAACTCCGCTTGATGGCCCTCGACCTTATCCAGGATTCGCTCATAAGAAACCCCAAAATTTTACACCATCTGATCATTCCTCCTCTTCTTCCTTCTTAAATCAGCCTCTACTCCATACAGTATACCATCTATCCTGATTCGGGTATCAATTTCAGCTTCCCAAAGAGCCTCTAGCTCTTCATTCCTTTCCTCCACCTGTTGGACTCTAGCCTCCAGCTCCTGATTCCTCTACTCTAACTGATGGTTCCTAGTTTCTAACTCCTGATTTCTCTCCTCTACCTGCTGATTCCTAACCTCCAACTCTTGATTACTATCTACTAAACCCCTGATCAACGCATGTACCTCTACCAATACATCCACTTCCTGATCATCCTCCGATACTATGTGATCCTCCTCGAGATCCTCTTCAGGATCCTTCACCAGCTCATTACCCTGCTATGGGTCTACTACATGCTCTGGTTTGGGTACTTCGTAAATATCTCTCACCACGTCTTCGTCAGCTATCCTACAATACAATATAACAATTCACTTAGTACATTAACATATTATAACATACAACTTAAATAATCTGAACATGTTTAAGTAATAAATTTGTTAAAATATTTTATTATTATTTTACTTATTATTATTGTTATTATTATTATTTCATAAGAACTCTATGTGAATTTGTATATCACTGACTTCACTTATCCTCTTTAGGTTATATCCTAAGGTTCTCTAACCTAAGGGTTATAACCTACAGCTCTGATATCAACCTGTGACGCCCCCAAATCTGTGTACTCACTATCACAGACTTGGTGCTCACTATTCATTCACATTATAATAACTAACTAATAAATATCAACTAATTTATATTATATTTACATTATTTACAAGATTGAGTCTTACAAATTCTTAAGCATATATACTTACATATCATTCAACCACCTCTATTCCAAAATATTACATTATTAATTATTAATTAATTGATATATTATAATTCTCTTAATCTTCCTCTGTCGCTTTGTTTTTTCCTTTATCTTTGATGCTTGACCCCTCGGGTCCTGCCACTTTAGCTATAAATATAATTTGCAAGGGTGAGGAACTAATTTACTCAAAAAGTATAAACAATTTAAAATATCGGAACAACAATTATGATTAAAGTAAATACTGATGAAAAAAAATAAGATCACATTTGGAACATGGAATCAACAAAATATCTTCATAAAAATCTTGAACTAAATAATTTGAATTAAATTAAAGGGTCTCAAAGCTCATCGTATTCTCAAGGGTAATTGAAATTTAACTAACTGGTCGTAGGGACCATGAACTATTAAATGTTCATCAGTCGTGGACTGAGACCTTTCCAATAATGTTCAACGGTCACAAAGACTGCGAACTCTCCACAAAGTATCATTAGGGGATCAACTTAATAATACTTCATGTTACGCGTAACATCATCTCCATGTTGTATTTCTAGAGCATATATCGGTTACCCGACAATATAATTATCCCCTATTTCTAGGGTTGTTCTACTCAGTCATAAATCAGAGTCCGCACCAAAATAATTTAGATTGGATTAACATAACATCAAAGAATCATGAACATTTCAATAAATTGATAGAAACATAACAACTGAGTTTAGCCGAACAAAGGGCATAAATACTATTTACAAACGGTCCAAAAAGCTTTTTAGTAAAAGTTACAGTTTAATAACAGGCGAAATTCAAATGCACATGAGTGCGGGAACTTGTTAGATTCAAGTGTTCGTTCCTTGTTTAAATTACTTTTGTCCCCAAGTGTTCACCTATATCATTCATAATGATTTATTTAATTAACTCATTTAATATTTTTAATAGCTATCGTCGGTAAATATTTATAACCTCGTTTCGAAAATTTTGGTTATTGTAATTTATTCTCGAGTACCAACCTAAACTCATATTTATAATTTTACTCTCAAAATTACCATTTTGCTCTAACTTAAGCTTACATATCTTATTTTAACATATATCGGGAAATTACATTATACATTTTTTCGGTAACCTTTAAATTAATTTTTCATAATTTGTTAAATTCTATCTTTTTTGTATTAAATCTCTTTTCAGTATTTTATTATTTTTCCTCCTTCAGGCCCCACTTAGTTAATTTCATGTCATATTCTTTTTATTTTTCCAGACTTTTTCAAATATTTTTAGTATTTATTTTAGGCCAATTTCTGTTCAAAATTGTAATATTTATTAAAATTCAAAATTTTGTTCAACAATCATGAAATGTGGGCAGAACCCTCTTTGCATCTAAATTTACTTTCTCCCAAAATTTCATCGCAATCTGAGTTGTAAAACTCAACTGATTGCAGTTTTAATTTTAAATTTTTAGTTTTTGTTTTGATCATAACTCCTTCATCTTAAGTCCAATTTTATTCATCTTTGGACAAACCCTTCTGTATATCTCTAGGTATCATACTCCCAGAGCCTGGAATTTACCAAGCAAGTTAACTATCCAAAATAGTCCGCACAAAAATAAGGTTAGTAGGTTCAATAATCTGTCATGTTTTGGTAGAAAATTTACCAAAAATAATCTACATGGAATTTATGTCTCAAACCACCTCTGAATTGTTGCTAACTTACATATGTATCATCCACAACAAGAATCATGTAAAAATTCGAAGTATGCTAAGAGTTATGCATGTTACAATTTCAAGTCTGATTTTAAGGTTTTTCTGACCTAGCTAGTTTAAGTTCCTTTTTAGGTTTTCTTGTTTTCCTTCAAAGTTTTTCCATGATCTAAGCCATATACTACCAAGATTCAACATATCTAAGTGTAAACAAGTGTGATACATATTTATTAACATAACTCTAGATCTTTTACAAAAAAAATTGAATAAAGGATGAATTTAGGGTTTGTACCTTCCTAGTTTGGCTTTTCTATCCTTGATTCTTGTTACTTTTGTTACTTAGCTTGCTTGATCTCCTTCCTCTCTTCTCTACTTCAAGTTGCTGAACTCTCTCTCTCTCTCTCTATCTCTTTTCTAGCTTTTTGATAAAGTGTAAAATGAGCTCTAAGCTTGGATATTTATAGGCAAAATTTTGCCTTCACATTTTTCTCCGTTCACGATTTCTTTGTTTTATGGTCAAACTACCCAACTTTCTATCTTTCTAATACACTAGGTTAATTAGGATTCAACCTTATTCATATGCAAGTAATCTCCGTGATTAGTAGTTAATTAGGTGATTAAGGCTTCATTTGGAATCAATGGCCAAGAATTTGGCCACATTTCCCCTCTCAATTTTTGCTAACATAAAGGGGTGTCACATGGCCCCTTTAACTTCCTTTTCCCCTTTTTGCTGACTTATCTCTTCTTTTTCTTTTTATCTTTTTTACAATATTTACATGCGCATATGGAATTTTCTAGACTTTGGCTAGTTTATTGGGCTTGGTTCTTGGGCTTGATTTATATATCCAAGTGGGCTTGCTTGGTTGATGAATACAAGTGGACTTGCTTTTCTAAGTAGCCCAAAGGCTTCTTACTAATGGACCAAGACTTTATTCATTCCTTGTCCATTCTATTTTTATTTTGGTTTTACAGGTACTTGTAAGCCCATTTTATTTTCTTCCAAACTTAGGTATTTCCTCACTTTTCATTTGTATAAATGTAATTTATATTTATTAATGGATACAAACTTAGAAATCACATTTCTAATTTATAATTTAACATTATTAAAAATTCACATTTTCCATTTCCATGTGTACAAATCTTTTTGATATTACAAGTTTGAATACTTTTCAAGATTTTTTCACATCATAATCAGTTTGATTATTTAATCCTTCTTGGTAGTTTACAAAAAAGAAATTTAAAAAGACTATGTAAGCTGTAACAGATGTGTTAATTGTATCGTGATTCTGGGGACAGAATCCTTATAAGGAGGAAAGAATGTAACGATTGTTACTCGAGTTAGATTTCGTAATATAGTAATAAATATTTATTGAATAAATATTTTAATGGGTATTAATTTTGGAATAAGTGGGTATTTATTTTTATCCGTTAATATTATGCATTGTGGGAGTATTAGTATTATTTTAGCAACCAAGCAAACATGTGTCCACCAATTAAAACCATGCATGACATTTGTTAACCAATTAGAAAAGAGAGAGAATGGAACTTGTAGGGACTAAAATTGCTCATGCATTTGTTAACCAATAAAGAGGAGAGAGAAAGAAGCTTGCAGGCAGCCAAACATCACCAATTAAAACCAAGCTTAGCATTTATTAACCAATTAGAAAAGAGAGAGAATGAAACTTGCAGAGAGTAAAATTGCTTGGAGCAATGAAACGTCCCCAAGTTCTCCAAACGACTAAACTTCTCCAACCTTTCATCTCCCATCAACTGATCGGATTAAACCACACTCTCTTACTCTCAGCATTTCATTTCTTTGCTAAACTAAGTTACAACACTAACAGTAGAGAGAGAGAGAGAGAGAGAAAGCCACCGGAGAAACCATCGGGAGGAGAACAGAAGGAATTCATTTGTGTTTTGAAGAAGAAGAGCTATCTAGCAAATATAAACCATAATTCATCCTCCATTTCATCCTTAAACTCTATTAATCTCCAAAACCTTCATTAAAACTCAAGCTTTTTAGAGAGAGAGTGAAATGGGTCTTCGTAGAACTTAATCCAAACTGTCCAAAAGATCAAGGAGAAGCAAGTAGGAGTTTAAGCAAGCATTTTATACTCTCTAGCTAAGCAAAAGTGGAGCCAAGAGGTAATAAATCAACTCTAAAACTTTAAACCTTCATTTCTTAGATTTTCATGGTTAGTTGTTATTTTGGTTGCATGAGTTGTTAAAGAGTTCATATAAGTTGTTTCAAGTGTTAAACAAACTAGTAACAACTTACAAGTGGAACCAAAAGCAAACAAATCCGATCTTATACGTAAAGGAGAAAGAAATGGACACATGGACTGATTTTGGACTGTTTAGAGGTTATTATGGTTGTGGTTTTACATTTAAAGATTTAGTTTGAAGGTTTTGTGTTCTACTCCTCTGAGATACGAAGACAGCCTAGTTGAAATGAACTGAAACGGGCTTAAAATGAAGAAGTTATGAATGTGCGAAGTAGGTGCGAAAAATTGCAAAATACGAAATTTTCAAAAAAACGAGTTTCTGTCCATGTTCTTATAAAGTCCATAACGTTTTGTGTATAATGAGTTAGGAGATGAGACTTATATCAAAAGAAAGCTTTAAGAGTAAGCTAAACACACAAAAAAAAAGAATCACTCAAAAAGGTTTTGTAATGAATTAGTTATGACATTTTTCGCGAGACAGGGTAAAGCTGATACGCATAAATGGACAGATTCTGACATGCTTCTTGTATGAATTTTCTGGTCTTGTGTGTTTAGAATTTGAAAGTGGTATAAAAATAAAAGTTTTATCCTCGAAAGTTAGCTTCGCGTGGGCGCAAGAATCGCTCAAAAAGCTTTTGAAACGAATTAGTTATGATTTTAGCGAGCGGGGGTAAAGCTGGCCAGGTTTTTTTGTAGCAATCTGACGTTGCTTGAAAAAAATGAAAATCTGTTTTTATTGAAGAAGGGGCTGGAACCAGGGCCTAGCTAGTGTTAAAGTACACTGGATAAGTTTTAATTTGACGTAAGAACGAACAAAAACGAATGAGTAACGAAGGAGATATGATAAAAACAAGAACAATGTTTTATTAAAGAAAATTTGCGAAAATGAGTTTTATAACTCGGATTGAAATGAATTTTGAGCAATAATATATTTTGAAGTAAAATATCATAAAGGGGCGATAAATGGGTCGTGTCATTTCCGAACACCGCAAGGCCAAGAGACATTTTTGAAGATTGGTCGCGTTATTATAAAACGCGAACAACATGAAATATGACGTATAATAGAAGTTATAAACTTTTATGTGAAGACTATATGTGATTAATTGGTATGTTATTATTAATAATGTTGTGTAGGATATTTGAAGAACGTATATCATAACTTTGTAGCGAACCCGCAAGGCAAGTTCTCTAACTTTTGCTTATACTTTAACATTAAGCAAAGTTTCCTAAACCGTACAATTATTTCATATTTGTGCGAGTTTCCTATGGACATGCAAGATTTCTAATTCTTTTCTGAAAGCATTACTTTGATGAATAATACTCGTTCAAATATAAGTTATTGAATCATGACATATTTATTGCAATTATTCGAGATGATGTTTTTATTAAATCTTTGATTGTTTATCAAACTCATTTGATTCGGCTAGTACATAGTGATGAACGTTCTAAAAAATTAGAATTCTTTCTAATGTTATTCCAAATCGAATTGTCTTTTGTGCGGATTCCTATGATAAAGCTGAGATGAACAACCCTATATAAAGGGCAGATGTTATCAGAAACTATAATTCCGAACTACGCAATAGCGATAATATGTCTGTGCACAATACATAGTACAAAAGACTGATCACCTGGAGTACGAAATCGATAGTCCACAGCCATTAGGCTGATAAAGGTTACAATATATATGCTTGTAAACCTAGGACATAGTTCGTGGTCTTGAGACTCTCAGTATATATACAACAAATCTCAATATCGATGATTTGATTTAATAGATGATTATTCCATTGAATTCACAAGCTTTTGATTATCAGTTGATTGATTCCAATGAATAAGCATTTGCTCAATCATATATTGTTTATTGTATATTTTTCTACTTGTAGGTAATTTGTTTACTCACCCTTGCACAAAACATTTCAGCTAAGAATGAGAAGCCTAAGGAACCATCTTCAAGCAAGGGCAAGGGCAAGGGCAAGATGCATGAATAGCCGACTCGTAGTCTATCTTCTATTTGTGATGAATTATGTAATGAATTTATTTATATTATTCCGCTATTATTATGTTATTAAAGGTTAGTTAACCTGTGATGCGTTTATGTATGTAACCATTTATTAAGGATTATCTTATATGATGTTTATTTAATGGGTAATTTATATGATGTAAGTGTTGGATCGTGAGCACCGAATTCGAGGGTTAAGGTACCCGGATTTGGGGGCGTCACATAAGCCCTATCTAGTCTATTTTGTTACCCCAAAGAACCTATTCAATCCCTCTTTAGTCTATTTTGTTACCCCATGGAACCTAACATCATTCCCAGCTTTAAGGTCCAGGTCATTCAAAATCGAGAGTATCTCCTTAAAAATATACATAGGGAAGGAGGTTAAATCAACATGTGTGTTGATATAGTTTTACATTGGTGTTCTATGTAAAATTATTCAAATTCTCAAAATTTCCATTTTATCGAAACTTATAAACAAAAATGTGACTGATTTTCTTAATGATAAGTCATTAAAATATAATATAGCTTCGAATGAGAAATAAACTATTCATTTGATGACATAATCTAAAAGATAACATAATCAAACATGTCCATACATTAAGGCTCAAAATATATGTGAACTTATTCCAAGCATGCAAAAGTAAAATGCCTTATTTAATTAATTAGGAGTTATATAGAGCTTTGATTCCATCAATATCATCAGAACTCAGTGTTGTTGCTTTTCCTCCCGAATAGTTAGGCCACATGATTGCCCCTGGATCATCACTATGGCGAAGCCCAAGCGTGCGGCCTAATTCATGCACGACAACACTCTCTACGTCAACAAAACCAGTTGGAGTTGGATCAGCAGTAGACCAGTTATTGGTTGATTACTATATGTGTTGTTGGGATAAAGCAGGTTATAGGTATAAAAATGAGGTTTAAAAGTCTGAAAACTGGAAAAATAAAAAAAATATTATAAAAAAATAGTGTTTCCGATGGAATAGTGTCAACCCGACGGAACTTCCGTCGGAAATAAGAATTTTTAATTAATTATACAAAACTATATTTTCGAGAGAACAAACTTTATTTCTGATGGATAGTCCGTCAAAATTATGAATTCCCACACGAGTGGAATTTTGACATGTGTACATATTATTATTGACGTAATTATTTCGTCGGACATAATTCCATCAATAATATTCTACATGCGACAAACAGTTCGCCGGCTATAGTTTTGTCGGTAATAATTATTTTCGACCGAATTTTTGACGGACTAATCCCGGACGAGCTTTAATTCGACTGAATGTCTGACAGACGTTTTTGTCGGAAAAAAGCTTATTCCGACGGCATAAGCTTATTTCCGGTGAAAACTTCTGTCGAAATCAAGCTTTTTTCTTGTAGTGTGTCTTGCGTCAAAAGGACAAGTCAAACGCATGTGCAGAGTATAAAAGGAACAACCACATGTTCTTAAAAGTTATCCATCAAATTTAGGTCGTAAAGCAATATTGGATTGATCTAAAATGCTTCCAATTCAAATAAGAGATCTCATATGTTGGTCCAGTTTCGAACAAAAATTGCATATGAAACTGCTTTGATATGGTTACTTAAATCAAGAACCGTAACATGAAACCGCATGGATTGGTGCGGTGCAGTTTATAAGAATGCATTACGGTTTCAAAAGTTGCGGTTTCTGCTCGAAATCAATTGAAAAAAATAATAATAACATTATACTTTTCAAATCCAAATAAATCTCAACCATTGCTAGCTTGCTACTACAAATAATACCCAACTACAGAAAGTAAAATTCTTGAAAACCAATCACAAATTAATTAAAAATTTCTAATTCCTCAAATTGAAAGATGCATACATTATTACAATGCAACCATTGTTTCAAACTTAAAGTCTTAAAACAAACAAAATTACATATTCCAAAATTAATTTACAAGCATACTTAAATAGAACTTAAAAACTCTAGAACATATCCAAAAATATGAGAAATACTAAAGACTTATAGTTTAAACGAGTGTGGTTCCTTAAGGGTGCGGTTTCTATACCAAAACTGCAACCGGGGTGCGATTCCTATTGCAAAAACTACAATATGCCATCAAAACCATTAGTGTAGTTTCTTTGATGCGTTCTTTGTGATTTTGCTTGTGGTTTCGGTTGCGAAACCGGTTCTTGCTCTCCCCTACATATGTTCATCTATTCAAAGCTACAAAATTGCAGTATATAATCAATAAATTTCAGAGGATACTTAGTTGCAAAATCCATCTTCAACTTTCCCAGCAAAGTCTTAGTGACTTAATTTATATATAAGTGATTTCTAGATTATTTGTGAATATCTGTTAGATCTTGTGTGAAACAAAAGCTGATATATTTAATATGATTATCTAAGTGGACTATCCCTTATGCGTGAGAAAGAATAGTGAAATAGGAGATTTTTGTTATAACAAATAACTTAAAAGTATTTAATTTTTTTAATTATACTTTGATATTTTATTTGGTTGTTTGTCTTTGGAGTTGAAGCTTCCAAATCAGGTCGAATACTTTTCAAGATTTTTTCACATCATAATCAGTTTGATTATTTAACCTTTGTTGGTAGTTTACAAAAAAGAAATTTAAAAAGACTATTCAATGCCTATCTAGTTTCTTTTGTTACCCGAAAGAACCTATTCAATCCCTCTTTAGTCTATTTTGTTACCCCAAGGAACCTAACATCATTCCTAGCTTTAAGGTCTTGGTCATTCAAAACCGAGAGTATCTCCTTCCTTAAAAACATACATAGGGAAGGATGTTAAATCAACATGTGCGTTGACATAGTTTTACATTGGTGTTCTATGTTGAGTTACTCAAATTCCCAAAATTTCCATTTCACCCAAACTTGTAAACAAAAATGTGACTGATTTTCTTAATGATAATTCATTAAAATATAGTTCCGAATGAGAAACAAACTATTCATTTGATGACATAATCTAGAAGATAGCATAATCAAACATGTCCATAACATTAAGGCTCACAATATATGTGAACTTATTCCAAGCATGCAAAAGTAAAATGCCTTATTTAATTAATTAGGAGCCATATAGAGCTCTGATTCCATCAATATCATCAGAAACCGAGTGTTGTTGCTTTTCCTCCCGAATAGTTGGGCCACATGATTGCCCCTGGATCATCACTATGGCGAAGCCCAAGCGTGTGGCCTAATTCATGCAAGGCAACACTCTCTACGTCAACAAAACCAGTTGGAGTTGGATCAGCAGTAGACCAACTCTCTGTCGCATCAAAATGTAAATCGCCTCCAGTGTCTGGGAAAAATCCATGGGCCAGGACATTTTCACCACTGGCAGGCATGGGCCCATCAAAGGGTTCTCCATCACCATGGTCCCCACTAAAAAACCCAATGCTTATGAGCTCATCTGAAGCAACTTCCTGGAAAGACAACTGATTATTTGTTGCAGCAGTCCAAGTGGACATAGCTTGCTTAATAGCATTCTGAACAGAAGAATCCATGTCTGTCACAAATCTATACGTAACAGGCATAGTAGACCATTTTGAACCCCTGAGAGTAAAAAGAGAGACAGTAGTAAAAGTATTGGGGCTATGGTAGTGACTTTTCTTGCCCGTTTGCATACGGGTAGTACTATTGATGATATCGGGCACGCCACATCGAGGCATCGTCATCATGGATATTGTTTCAGCGTCAAGGCTTCCGGTTGCCTTGAGATGAAAATTTTTCTGGTATTTTTTAAGGGCAAGCTCCAGGGTATCGTCAAAATCATCGTCGTTGGTGGTGGGAGATAAGGTTAAGTAACCAAATTTGTGGAGATACTTCTTGAGTTGATGGAGCCCTTGAAGGTTTACGCCCTTGCGAGCGCCTTGCAAATCCTTCAGCAAGATAACGCCTTGGGATGATGGGGTTTTCTTTTTTGGGTGGTGTACTTCATGATCTGCGTGGGACAGCAGAGGAAGGAGTACAAAGAGGAGAAAAATGAATGATAAGGAAAGTGATGGAGCAATCTTTGGAGCCATGATGGACTAGTTAGAAGGAAAGGTTGTTATTCGGAATATGGAGTTACTTCATATGTTTGGCGCAATTTATAGACTTCTTTGTGGAGATACTATGTACTCCTGTTAAATTTAACATCACAATTTTGCTAACACTATTAAACTACACAGTATATTAACCATCAATATGAAAGAAAAATATATATTTAAATATTACAAATAAGACTCTTTTTATGAAATACAAATGAGACTCTTTTATGGAATGAAAGGATTATAATATAATAATATTGTAAATTTAGCATTACTTGATCCGTTCCAAAATTAAAAATAATGAATTTTTCTATAATTTTGTAAGCTGACAATAAAGATCAAAATATATCCTAATTTTTGAGACGGAGAGAGTATATATTAATTGGCTGGCTACGTACTTGACCGATCATATTCATATTTAAGAATGACTCGACCCACAAGTGTCCATTGATGTGGAAAATGAGGAGCGTAGACTAGTCGGTGGACCCCAGCGAATGTGGACAATTTGAAAGCAAGTTTTAAGAAATTTAGTTTACAAGTGAATAGCTAGACAACTATGAGAAACACATGCACGTAAAGTTGCACTTGTCCTACTACTCTTACCCGGAAGTGTCCGTTACTTTATTCCGTAGGCCCATTGATGTGTGAACATGTTGAGAGGCGTCTCCAATATATATATATATATATATATAGAAGCTTTCCTATGCATACCACCCGCATGCGGGTGGTAGCTTAAATATCCAACGTGGCCATCCACTCACCCCACCCACTCAATTCATCCCATTCGGCAGCAAGAAAGAGAGAAAAAATAAGAGAGAGAATGAGAGAGAGAAGAGAAGAGAGAAGAGAGAGGAGAGAGGAGAGAGGAGAGCGGGGAGAGAGAGAATAAAAAGGATTTAAAAATAAGAGAGAATAAAAAGGCGTAGAATGAGAGAGAAGAGAAGAGAGAGGAGAGAGGAGAGAGTTTAAAAATAATACAATAAGTTTAAAATACAATTTATTTTTAAATAACATAGCAGTTTTTGATTTCCAAACTTGCAACAGTATTATCACCTCTAATAATTTCATAAATTGCACTCAAAATGATATATCTGTCAAAAAAATATATATAAGTCAAGTACTAAAAATATAGAGTTTTGTACCAAAAAAAGAAAAAAAATGTGGAATTAAATTACCAGTGAAAAAAATGTGGATTCAAAAATAAGAGAATAAAAAGGCGTAAAATGAGAGAGAAGAAAAGAGAGAGGAGAGAGTTTAAAAATAATACAATAAGTTTAAAATACAATTTTTTTAAAATAACATAGCAGTTTTTGATGTCCAAACTTGCAACAGTATTATCACCTCTAATAATTTCATAAATTGCAGTCAAAATGATATATCTGTCAAAAAAATATATATAAGTCAAGTACTAAAAATATAGAGTTTTGTACCAAAAAAAGAAAAAAAATGTGGAATTAAATTACGAGTGAAAAAAATGTGGAATTATTTACGAACATATAGAGTTTTTTACCAAAAAAAATGTGAAATTATTTACGAACATAAAGTGAAAATTTTTACGACAATGGATGTGGTAAAGTAATAAAACTATTACATAACTCTATATTTTTAGTACTTGACTTACATATATTTTTTGACAGGTATATCATTTTGAGTGCAATTTATGAAATTATTGAAAGTGATAATACTGTTGCAAGTTTGGACATCAAAAGCTGCTATGTTATTTTAAAAAAATTGTGTTTTAATCTTTTTGTATTATTTTTAAACTCTCTCCTCTCTCCTCTCTCTTCTCTTCTCTCTCATTCTACGCCTTTTTATTCTCTCTTATTTTTAAATCTTTTTTATTCTCTCTCTCCCCGCTCTCCTCTCTCTTCTCTTCTCTCTCTCATTCTCTCTCTTATTTTTTCTCTCTTTCTTCCTGCCGAATGGGATGAATTGAGTGGGTGGGGTGAGTGGATGGCCACGTTGGATATTTAAGCTACCACCCGTATGCGGGTGGTACGCATAGGAATGCTTCTGTGTATATATGTATATATATATATATATATATATATATATATATATATTGTTTCATACCAAATGTTTACTATAAATACTATTTCAGTAAATACATCATACACAGTCGATTGATAGATCTAATGGTCCAAAATGACAATTTTTTATTGTCTACCGCTACTAAGAATAGCGACAGTAGAAAACTTACTAGTGACTAGAATAATTACAATAAGGCCCTGCCCACTACTCTTTCTAGTGGCATGTAAAAATTTTAATTATTGGGATTGTTCCGATGAAAAAGAAAATGCCAATCAGGCCTCCCTCTGTCGCGATTCCTTCTTTCCGTTGTAATTTGTGTCTCTCTGAAAGACTGATCTGCAACTCAAATCCAAAATCTGCAACCAAATATTGTGAAGCTTTGCTTTTGTAATTTGTCGTATATTTTTATTTTGACAATGTTGCCTTTGGAGTGCATCAAATACCCCCAAAGTAACATCCTTTAAGTCCGCCATTCAATTACGTAACTCAATTGAACCAAAAACATAATTTAAAAAAATTAAATCATGTACTCCATATATCTAACAATCCAAATCAACAAGTCAATAATAAAAAGGAGTCTGTCCATGGCGAGACAGTTAAAGTGAGACTCTGCTTCTATTATTTGTCCAGACCTTTTGTTCCGACAAATTAGAATTGAAAGAGGGAGACGAGAATCCCTTAATTCGGCAGGGCCTTATTTAATTTAAAAGTGGGGCTAAAATTGTAATTACTCGAGCCGCTAGTAAGTTTTCTATTATTGCAACTCTTAGTTCGATGGCTTCCCTTGCATTACCGGGCATGAGTGGTTTTGTTGCAGAATAGATAGTTTTTTTTTGAAATGATTACCTGCCAAAAAAATCTTTTAAATATATATAGGGTAAAAGTAATATAAGGCATGTTTTAACCAAGCTTGGCTAATGCAACTTAATAAAATGACGTAGTTTTTCCCCCTAGGGTTAAGTTTTTCATTTTTGGATTTTATATTAAAAAAATCTTTAATTATAATTTTTATATAAAATTACGTTGTTTTGTTACGTAACCTTAACCAAGCTTGAATCGACATGCTTTAGATTACCTTGATATATATATATATATATATATATATATATATATATATATATATATATATTAAGTTCACAAGTTCAGGTCAAACTTAATCACTTGAACATTTGTAAACTGTAATATTGAACGGTTGGACAACATGAAAGAAAAGGATTCGTAATGATTTTAGCTCTGATACCATAAATGTTAAAGTATTCATCTTAAAATCAGTTGGTACTAGAAACGCGGCTCAAGCATATATAGTGAGTTTCAGGTCAAATTGATGTGAGACTTTAACTCTATAGAAATTTTAAATTATCTAGTCCCACAAGTGAAAATACTTGTATGTTTCCCCAACATTTAATGTTTTACTTAGAAATTACCTTAAAAAATAACATAAAAGCTATTCCCTCCGTCCAACTTTACTTGCTCTAATTGATTTTTCAAAATCAAATTGACTAGTTTTAAAATTAATAATTTGAACAAATGTACTACAAATTTTGAAATCAAATAAGTTGACTTTTATAGTATATTCTATATACTTTTTTATGATAATAATTTTGTGTCTATATCTAGTAAACTTAATAATAATTTTTGATTTATTTATGGTGAATTGGATCATAAAAAGTCATTAAGGATAAGTAAAGCTAGCTGGACAGAGGAGTACTATATACTAGGCTTATAGATTTTGCTCTTTGAATGACTTTAGTTTGAGGTGGTTCTACTATAAGGGCACAATTTTTCCTGATAATTAAGATAGTGCAATTTAAATAGGTTTAGAATTAGGTGAGTACGGTCCTAGTCAGGGGTATTGTTTTAGGAGGTTCGGATAATAATTTGCATATTTGAATATAAAATAATTTGAAACTATAGATTAATATGATAAAAAACAGTTCAAGGGAATCAAGAAAGCGATATACCTATGGATTTACCCATTTATTTGCTTTCTTTTTTACTTTAAATAGCAGGAGTATTATATATATATATATACATATATATATATATATATATACACACACACACACACACACACAATAAGGATCTCTAGCATACCCTTTAAGTAACATACCCTGTTAAGTAGCATACCTACATATAAGCCCCTTTCTAATTTTTTTCCTCTCTCTTCCAACTTAGAATCGAGAGCTCTCTCTTCCCTCAGAAAAGCTCCGAAAGAAAACCAAAGACCCAACTGTGAAAGCTCCTCCTCCCAATCGCGATTGTGCTCCGATCGATTTGGCATCCACTCGTCCCAGCTCTCAAAGTACCTTCTCTATCGCAAAGCTCTCTCTCTCACTCGACCCAGCTCTCGATTCTCCTTCTCTATTCAGACGGCACAGAAAGAGGGCAGCGACCCAAATCGATCGATATTCTTTCCACAAATCGTTCGAGCTCTCGATTCCCAACCATTCCGAGCCCAAATCGAGAGCTAGCTCTGAAATTGACCTAATTTTTCTGGGTAAGACTCTCTAACAGACATTTTAGCCCTATATGCTTTAATTTGTAATTTGTATCGATTGCTATGAAATCTTCTTAATTTGTAACTTAGGGCTCAATAAATTAGGGCTCTGAATCTCTCCATTGGCAGACGCCCAAATCGAAGAGTCATTTTTCTCTGTAAGACTCTCTAACAGTCATTTTTCTTGAACTTTTTGGCCCTAATTTGTTCATGTATTCATCTTCTTAATTTGTAACTTCTCAGCCCTAAATTTTAACAGCTCGAAATTTGTAACTTCTCAGCCCTAAATTTGAACATCAGGTTCTGTTTGGCTGTGATTGTATATTGCTGTTGCATCTTCTGTATTTATTGTTTATTGGTTCATTAGCATGGTAGTGTATAAAATGCACAATTGAAACAGGATGTGGTTATAATTTGTATCGATTGAGTAGTAAAAGTCAGTACTTTTTTGCAAGACTTGAAAATACATATATTATTTTCAGGTTTTTTTAAAATGAATGACATGGACCATGAAATATGGAGTTGTGGGGATAATGCAGAAATGGACTACATACACAATATGGAAATAAAAATGTATCCCCCTAATAAATTTTTTACAGACTGAGGGACCCAGGACAAATACATCTACCCCTCCTCTCCTAACTCGGCTCCTACATTACACTTTCTGAGCAAAATAAATAAATAAGTGGCAATATTTTTAAGTCAACCAAGTCATTTCATAAGTCTTTGTATCCCTTTTTTGTCACTTCAACAGAGACAATGTAGTTAGTGCTTAAATGTTCTACATTAGAACCTTGTCTTGGTGCATGTTGTTAGGAAGAAGATGTGTGTGTGTGTGTGTGTGTGTGTATATATATATATATATCTATATATATATATATATATATATATATATATATATAAACTCATCTAATGTAAACAAGAATTGTAAATGTAGGAAAATAGTATGTCAAGGTTAGTACTTGGTAATATGTCCTTAAGACAATTATGTCCTTTTTCATCGTGCTTAGAGTTATCAGCACTTGTCTCGCAGGATACAATGACAGTGTATGTTATAGCAATACTACAAATAGCACGCACCACTAACCAATTAAATGCTCTGAACTCTCTCAAAAAACTCTGAATATGACTGAGTTGTTGATGAAAAAAATGAATGACCCAAATGACTATCTTGGTTTGATATTTATAGGACCATTGATGTCCCTTTCATGACTAGACATGACACTTGTGCACTAACTGATTGCATATGAAGAGGCATGGCAAGGAAGGGTCGGACGTGTTGTAGCGCAGCTGCGCTGACCCTAGCGCTGGTGTCACTAATAAATAAAATTGAACTAAACTAAAAAAATAATTGCCTAGATATATATATATATATATATGTATATATATACAAGGACCCACGATCCCGACCCGGTCGGTCGGCGGTGGCGGCGGGCGCGAGGTCAAACCAAGTCTTGGTTATGTCATCTCTCCTTCACAAAAGCGGGGTGCTCCTTAGGGCCCAAACCCAAGAGCAATCTTATTGTATATAAACCAATTTAATATTTAGTTCATAGTCGATGTGTGACTTCTCACTTCCCATAAGTATTTATTTATCCTCTTTAATTGGTGATCTTTGAGAGTAAATTTTCCATTCATTACCCCATGAATTTGAGTTTCCTAATACTTAATTTTAATCTACTCATGGAGTAGAACACATTTATACGTGGATTCATTTCAAATGATTAATAAAACCCACTTAATTAATTCTAGTTTCAAAACCCATGTTTAAAATTTCATTAATTCTCAAACTCTAACAATCCCCCACATGAATAAAATTGACTGTCAGTCTTATACAAATGTTAAGAAGACTCTAAGAGAGACAAAATTGGAAATCATCTGTATAGAGATTGGTGGCTTTTGGCTTTGAACCTTCCCTTGTGAAAGACTATAGGGTTTACCGGTTGTTCAGTGAATGTGATGTCTTGAACTGCTCAACCGTTTGTGTAAATTGAGACAATAAAAATTCACACAGAATATTTCCAGATATTATTTGGTTCTCATGATTTTGTTCATTTCGGCCCAAAACATTCCCGGATTTATGAGTGCTCTAGAGAAGTATAGCCTTATTATTCTTATAGAATTGGCCTAGTTCACACTCACATAGGTGATTCTTAATAAGAGTATCCTGCTATACCCCACTTGTTTATCAAGATTTAAGAATCATTAAAAGCACAACTTATCCTAAAACTGTTGCAGATATTACTATTTTGTATTATAGGAATGAGTAGAAGAAATTAATTTTCTTCATAGTGATTTGGTTGAATCGTACACAATTTATTTGTCCCTTTAAACCTAGATCTTGGGATCTCCAGTCAACTTGGTTGGGTTTCCACCATGACGATCCTTATTTATAGGCTTTTAAACTCATTCCCCTCGATGTTATTTTTACTTGTTCTCTAGTCAAACCTTTAGTTAACGGATCCACTATATTTTCTTTCGACTTTATGTACTCAATAGACATAATGCCATTAGAGAGTAATTGTTTTATGATATTGTGTCTATGACGAATATGTCTAGATTTACCATTATACACGTGACTCTGTGCCCTTCCAATTGCTGATTGACTATCACAATAGACACAAATAGCAGGCACAGGTTTAGGCCACATAGGAATATCTTCTAAAAAATGACGAAGCCACTCAGCTTCTTCTCCAGCCTTATCTAATTTAATAAACTTATATTCCATTGTAAATCGAGCAATGCATGTTTGTTTAGAAGATTTCTGTGATACTTCTCATCCATCTAGTGTAAACACAAAACCATTTGTGAATTTAGAGTCTTTTGTATCTGATATCCAGTTCGCATCACAATATCCTTCAAGTATTGTTGGATATCTTGATTAGTACAATCCAAAATTTTGAGTGTATTTTAAATACCTTAAAACTCTTATAATCGATTTCCAGTGATATATTCCCTAGGTTGCTTGTAAATCATATCTACTCAATTTGTTAACAACATATGTTATGTCAGGACGTGTACAATTTATTACATACATAAAGCTTTCAATTATTTGTACATACTCAGGTTATGATATGTTCAGTCCTTTATTTTTAGACAAGTGTAGATTTATATCTACCGATGTTCCCATAGGATTGCAATCATATTGATTAAATTTTCTGAGTATTTTCTCAATATAGTGTGATTGTGATAACACTAACCCATCTGATGTTTTAAAAATTTTAATTCATAATATTACATCGGTAACATTCATGTCTTTCATGTCAAACATATTATTTAACATTTTCTTAGTAGTTTTAAGGATTTCATTATTATTACCCATAATGAGCATATCATCTACATAAAGACAAATAATAACAAACCCTTTCTTAGTGTTCTTGACATATACACATTTGTCACACTCATTTATTTTGAAACTATTTAACACCATTACACTGTCAAAATTTTCATACCCATTGTTTAAGTACTTATTTTAATCCATAAAGGGACTTAACAATCCGACAAACTTTCTTTTTTTGTCCTGGAATAATAAACCCCTCTAGTTGTTCCATGTATATTTTTTCTTCTAAATCACCATTTAAGAAAGTTGTTTTCACATCCATTTGATGTATCTCCAAATTGTATATAGCTGCAATGGCTATTAACATCCTAATTGAAGATATTTTTATCACAAGAGAATATGTATCAAAATAATCCAAACCCTCCTTTAGCTTGTATTTTTTTAATTATAAGTCTTGCTTTATATTTATCTATAGATCCTCCACTTTAATTTTCTTCTTGAATATCCACTTGTATCCAAGAAGTTTAGAGCCTGATGGGAGATTTACTAGTTCCCATATATGATTGTGCAGTATGTATTCTACTTCACTTGATGAGTGCAAAATATTTATTGATTTTGATTCCTTTATATTTAGTTTTATTACGTGTTCTATGTGTATATGAGCTTATTTAAGGTGTTTATTGATTTCAGGAGGAATTAGAGCTGAAATAAGAAAAAGATAAAAAACAAAATTGTTGCTGATGGAGGTCTACGCGGCAACGCCGAAAATGGCCTAGGATTGGGCACAGCCGCGCTGTAGCGCAGAAGTGAAAAAGGCCTCTCTGCCACTTGGGCGCGGCAACGCTGTTATAAAAAAGGTTCCTGGCGCAACCGCGCCAAGTCGGCTCAAGGGAAAATTTCAGCTTTGTATTTTTGGAAGGATTCTACTACAATTTAGGACTTTATTCTAAGAATATAAATAGATGTTTCTAGTCAAGTTTTAGGGATCTTGGCTATATAATTATAAACCCTAGACTTGGAGGCGAGATTGAAGGCATGTTAGGCTAAGTTTTCTATTTTAGTTCTAAGGGATGTTGAACCTTACTTACAAATAATTAATAGCTTAATTCAGTTATACATTATTTATTCCTTCTTATATGAAATTCATTCTTGATAATCTGATATAATTGTTGAATGTTATTTGGTTTAACTAGTTTGGTTTCTGCAGGATTAAATTGGTTGACTAATATCATCTGCTAGATTAAAGGATAGTATTACGTGTAATTGATATTGTTACTAATCATAAGTAGAACTTAGTAATACATGATTGTGGTCATACTTTTGAGTATTGCTAAGACAGGTTAAATAATCTGAGCTTGTGTGATTGTTGCTTAGAATAATTTAATTCTCTAGTTCTTAATATTGATATTATATTAAATCTAGAGAGCTTGTTCTAGGTTGTATGATAGTTAGAATCTTGTGAAGAACTTGTTTCATTGAGTGATAATCTATAGGAAATTTCGGATAACAGAGCTTATTGTTATCTAAGACTATTAGTTTCATTAAAGGATAAATATTGTTATACTTGATTATTTCATTATTGTGAAAAGGGTAAAACTGAACTGAAGAACTGAAGCTTTAATTCATTGATTATTCAAAACATTTTAGTTTTGTTTTTGTTAGTTAATTAATCAAATTCAAACCCCCCCTCCCCCCCAATTTTATTCATTCCTAGAAACATTAGGATAAATATAAGACAACACCACTTTCTGTGGGATCAACCCTTACTCGTCACTATACCGATTTTGTGTTAGTAGAGTAGAAGTAAGGATTTAATTTTGGAGTGTTAACGACAACTTTCATCACTATTTATAGCATCTTTTCAATATGGAGCTTCGGGACTCGATACCACTTCTTTATAAGTTTGAGGTTCATTTTCTAACAAATAAGTTAAAAAATCCAGACCAAAAGATTTTTGATATTCTACCATGTTTACTACGTCTAGGTTCATTAATATCTTCTAAACCATGATTACTGTCACTAACAGTGTCATAAGTTCTTTTATTTAAAATTGTTTCTAGTTTATTAGAACTTGGCTCTTTTATTTTCTTATTAGGAAATACTGTTTCAAAAAATTAAGTATCTTTTAACTCAATAATACTATTTTCATGCATTTCCTCTATTTTTGATATATTAACCAAAAATTTATATGCACTATTATTCTTAGCATAGCCAACGAATATACAATCAATTATTTTTGGTCCTATTTTTTCCTTTTTGGGTTGAGGAACTATTACTTTTGCTAAGCACCCCCATACTTTTAAATGTTTATATATATGATGGTTTTCGTCATTTTCATAATTCATAAGATGATGCATTAGACTTCTTTTAAGATATTCGGTTGAGAATATAATTTGCTGAAAGAATTGCTTCCCCCACAATTCTAAGGTATCCCAGAACTTAATAACAATGCATTCATCATTTCTTTTAAAGTTCTATTCTTTCTTTCAGCAACACCATTTTGTTGTAGTGAATATGGTGCAGTTGTTTGATGTATTATACCATGTTGTGAATAAATTGCAGCAAAAGGTGATTCATATTCACTCTATGACTTCTAATTATCTTGATCTTTTTATCAAGTTGATTATCAACCTCATTCTTGTAATGTATAAACATTTCCAAGGCCTCATCTTTACTTCTAAATAAGTAAACATAACAATATCTTGTACAATCACCTATAAAAGAAAGAAAATATTTATTACCCCCTCTTGTTTATATACACTTTAAATTACAAATATCTGTATGTACTAATTCAATAGATTTCGTACTTCTTTTGATTGATTTAAATTAAAGAAGATTTTTGAAGTTTTGCCTCAATGCAAACTTCACATTTATTATTGGGGTTAATCTCACATTTTGGTAGACATTCCATATTAATTAATCTACGTATAGTATTATAATGAACATGTCCTAATCTACCAAGCCATAAATTAGATGACTCAATCATATAAGTAGAAGATGTATTTTCATTAATTTTGGAACGTACAATAGTCATTACATTCATTTTAAAGAGCTCATTGCTCATATATTCCTTCCCCGCATACATCCCATTTTTGGTCAGGACAAATTTGTCAGATACAAAAATTAATTTAAATCCCTTTTGACTAAGAAGAGATCTAGACACTAAATTCTTTCGAATATCAATCATATGGAGCACGTTGTTAAGGGTGAGTTCCTTACCATATATATGTCATTTTTAAAACCACTCTTCCTTGCCCAGCAATCTTGGATGTGGAAGAATTTTCCATGTAAAATTTTTCTCCATTCTTAATGTCTTGATATGCGGAGAACATCTTCTTATTAGAACACACATGGTGGGTTGCTCCAGTGTCTACCTACCATTCCATGGGATTTCCTACCAAGTTTACTTCAAAAACCATCGCTGATAGGTTCAATTCCGAAACGTCTCCAAGACGATCATCCACTTTTGTTACATTAGCTTGTGTGGACTTCTTATTTTGGTCTTTGCGTTTACAATAATCCTTTGCCCTATATAGGTCCTTGCTTGTCACAAACATAGCACTTTCCTTAGAACTTTTTGTTGGTTCCCTGTTGAGGCCCATTTCCGGAGTGCTTCCTCTTTTTGGACTTTTGACCTTGTTCCACTACGTTGGCTTTAAATTCCATAACAGTTTTTCCTACTTTCTTTTCGGAAGCACGGTTGCCCTCTTCTATCCTTAATCTCACGATCAAGTCTTCAAGTTTCATCTCTTTACGCTTATGCTTGAGATAATTCTTAAAATCTTTCCATATTGGCGGTAGTTTTTCAATGATAGCTGCTGCGTGAAAAGATTCACTTAAGGACATACCTTATGCATGTATTTTATGCAGGATTACTTGAAGTTCTTGGACTTGATTGACGACAGCCTTGAAATCCACCATCTTATAATCCAAAAATCTGCCAGCTACAAACTTCTTCGTGCCGACATCTTTCGTTTTGTATTTCTTATCCAAGGAATCCCATAGTTCTCTTGTTGTCTTGAGAGAACTATACACATTGTATAATGTGTTATCAATTCATTGAGGATGTAGTTTGGACACAAAAAATTAACATGTTTTCATGTATCTATTGCAGCAATTACTTGTCTATCTGTTTCATTCTCACTAAGCACATGAGGATCTTCCTGAAGAAATCTTGCCAAATTTAATGTAGTGAGATAAAACAACATCTTTTGTTGTCATCTTTATAATGTGTTCCATTGAATTTTTTGATTTTTCACCATGGTTGACGGACACATTAGGTATCATTGGTGCAGAAGATGAACCGACTATAGTTATATATTCGATATCATATTTATTGCAAATATAAATTAAATATATATAATAAACTAACTGTCTTAAGATTGTTAGGAAGAAGATGTATCTAGATATATATATATATAAACTTATCTGATGTAAACCAGAATTGTAAACGCACAAAAATAGTATGTCAAAACTAGTGCTTGGTACTATGCCCTTAAAACAATTATGCCTTCCTTTCACGGTGCTTAGAGTTATTAGCACCTGTCTCTCAAGATACAATGATAACATATACTATAACAACACTATAAATAGCATACACAACGAACTAATTAAATGCTCTGAACTCTCTCAAAGAACTCTGAATATGACTGAGTTGTTGATGAAAAATAAATAAATGACCCAAATGACTGACAAGTAAGGGTCAGACGCATTGAAGCGCTGCTCTGCTAGCTTGGAGCACAGTTGTGCTGACCCCAGCGCTGCTGCGCTGGTGTCAAGCGCAGCTGCGCTGACATTCTGTTTTAGCCTTACTTTCTTGCCTTGCTTCTCCAAACTAATAAATAAAATTAAACTAAACTAAAAAATTAATTGTCCAATAAGATATATATATATATACACACACACACACACACACACACACACACACATATATATATATATATATATATATATATATATACATACATACATACATACAAGGACCCATGAGCCCGAGTCTGGCCCGGCCCAATTAGTCGACGACAGCGCACGGTCAAACCAAGTCTTGGGTAGGTCATCTCTCCTCTACAAAAGTGGGGTATCCCTTGGGGCCCAAACCCAAAATCAATCTTATTGTATATATACCAATTTAATGTATAGTTCATAGTCGACGTGGGACTTCTCACTTCCCACAAGTATTTATTTATCCTCTTTAATGAATGATATTTGGGAGTAAATTTCTCATTCATTACCCTATATATTTGAGCTTCCTAATATTTGATTTTAATCTACTCATGGAGTATAACACATTTATATGTGGATTCATTTCAAATAATTAATGAAACTCACTTAAATTCTAGTTTCAAAACTCACGTTTAAAACTTTATTAATGTTCAAATTCTAACACGCGTCTCGTTTAGGGTTTTTGAAACTTTAAAACTTTTAAAGTTCACACACATTTGAGAAAATATTTGTCTAAACGGAGTTTATTTTAAACGTAATTTTTTTAATTTCATTAGTGACTTAAAAAAATCGTCTGAACATACTTTTCTAATGACCCAAAAGTACTAAATTAAATGAACAATACTCTCTTTATTTAAAGTGCCCAACAGCCCATGCATGACCATTAACGTAGAAAATGTGGGGGCGTTGACTACCCCCTTGACCCACTGAGCTAAAAATATTAAGTGTTGCGGACTATAAACTGGACGCAGGTGTTACGCTATCCAGAATCTATATTCACAACTGAAAATAGTGCTTATGCTCGGTTAGATATAGTTATGTACTCTAAAATTTGAGATGTATTTTACTTTTTATATTGATTTGCAAATTTCTAAAATTCACAATTAATATTGATAGAAATCAAAATATATATTTTTAATTTTAGAACGGGAGTTCTTTTGTTTCCTATTCATATTTAAGAATGACTTGTCCTTGATCAAAAAAGAATGACTTGTCCCACAAGTGTCCATTGATGTGGAAAATGAGCAGCAGGGACTACTTGGTGGACCGTTAACCTAGCAAATGTTGACAATATGAATGCAAATTTTAGGAAATCTAGTTCCACAAATGAATACACAGCTATGAGAAAGACATGCTTCTAAGGCTAAGAAGTACGGATATAGACCCGGGGGGGAGGGGGGGGGGGGTACTAGAGCCTCATACGGGCATACAACGACTTGCCTGACTTTAAAAGATAAGGATTCGGGTGTGAGAGAATTTAATTGGCACATAATTTATTGTTAGATATGTATATATTTATGTCTAACATTATATATATATATATATATTAAAATTAACAAAACGGATATTATAGATAATTCAAAACCAATAAGTTATAAAAAAAAAAACAAAAAAAAAAAGCCCAAGAGAATCTTTTAGTGTCCCCAAGAAGCAGAGCATCTAATGCGGGCAGGAGGAGAACCAGAAATTTGCATCGGGTCAGGCCAAATATGGAATGTTATATAGTTAATATAATAATAAATTATTTATGCGAAAGTCCATATACATACATACATATATATATATATATGTATGTATGTAAATAAAATACATAAAACCAGTGAGAATAATCTCTATCAAAGCAAACATTTTTTTAGTTTCATAAATATATTTTTAATTGAACGTATTGAAAATGTAAGTTATTCTATATATGCTTGTGCATAAAATTATCAACGGGTCGATCCTAAATAATTATGAAAGGAATAAATTCAAAAAATTTATAAAATTAAAATAACTCATTTTTCTGTAAATGACAAACATCTAATTGAAAATTAGTTCAAGTATTAAAAATATTAGTAAAATATGATATTTGAAAATGGATTTACCACTATATCATGTGTATATATATGTTTTGAGTATTTTGTATACAATATAGAAGAATTTTTATAAAAGTTTCAAATTAAGGTTTTAGAAAAGACAAAAAGGGAGGTGTTGCATGAGATAACCCTCGTGAGATAGCCCTCAAAATGACATCATTTTGTATAATTAAATACATTCTCTCTCATATTATGTATAAAAGAGTATTTTTCTAATTTTCTCAAATTATTGTTATTATAAAAGAATGTAAGAATGAGAGGTGGGATTAAACAAAAAAAAAAACATGTGGACCATGGCCTGACCCGAAAACACCTTGTTCCGCCACTGAATGCGGAGATACACGGGTTCGTCTGAAAAATCCCAGCCTCTTGGATATAAAGTTGCACTTGTCCTGTTACTCCTGCTCCGATGTGTACATTACTCTGCTCCATGAGCCCATTGATGTAGAATGTTTTGATTATGATATGCAAATTTTATTTTTTCTAGTCCCACACAATTAAATATACTTGTATGTTTCCCCGACTTTTTATGTTTAGCTTAGAAATTACCACAAAAGCTAGTACTATAGACTAGGCTCTTTGAATGAAAGAATATGGAAAAAGGAAGTATCTGTCTTAACACACAAGTTTGTATCTCCTGCGCTTAATCTGACATAGTTTTGATTAATAAAATGATAAAATATCAAAACAATCATTAATAAAAATAGTGAAGTGTCAAAACTGCCAATAATAAAATCATTAAAATAATATGACATACACAAGTTTGTTTGTGTTTCAGACACACACTTTCTTTTCCCTAAGTATATATACATTGCAGTTTATGAACAAGATAAAAAAAGGGTCATTGACTTTCCTTTTGAGTTGTTGTCAACCCCTTTTATAAAAGGGTCAGTACTATTACATTGTAAGTTAGCTTTTGATCAACTATTAAATAAAATTTTACTTTATTACTCTCTTCTTGTGGATTCAAGAATACTCGTGAATTCGAGGTCACTTATTAACCTAGAACGATCTATATAGGCCTACTATGGATATTCTGTCCTGCGTCAAAAGGACAAGTCAAGCGCACGTGCCGAGTATAAAAGGAGCAACCACACGTTCTCAAAAGTTATCCATCAAATTTAGGTCGTAAAGCAATATTGGATTGATCTAAAAGGCTTCTAATTCAAATAAGAGATCTCATATAATTAGGGGGAGCATGGTGCGGTTTGGTGCGATTTCGAACAAAAATCGCATATAAAACTGCTTTGATATGGTTGCTTAAATCAGGAAGCGTAACATGAAACCGCATAGATTGGTGCGCGGTGTAGTTTCTAAGAATGCGGTACGGTTTCAAATGGTGCGGTTTCGGTTCGAAACCAATTGAAAAAAATAATAATAAACATAACATACTTTCCGAATTCTAAATAAATCTTAAACATTGTTAGTTTGCTACTACAAATAATGCCCAACTACAAAAAGTTGAATTCTTAAAAACCAATCACAAATTAATTAAAAACTTCTAATTCCTCAAATTGAAAGATGTATATATTACTACAATGCAACCATTGTTTCAAATTTAAAGTCTTAAACCATACAACAATTACATATTCCAAAAATTAAATTTACAATCATACTTAAATAGAACTTAAGAACTCTAGAACATATCTAAAAATATGAGAAATACTAAAGACTTATAACTTTAAACGAGTGTGGTTCCTTAAGGGTGCTATTTCTATACCAAAACTATAAGACCCCAACTTTTAATAAATAAAACCTAATTTTCTTTATAAATATTATTCTAAACAGTAAGGTGCTAAATTGATAAAAAGATTAAAGTTAAGGGTGATATATGCAAATTATAAGATAAAAAGTATGTCGGGGAATATCTGTTATATCGAGGAATATTCGATAAAGTACGAAGGCGTCGAAGCAACAAATCATTGGTAGGTCTCACAACAAAATAATTGTTGGATACAGAAAATGACAGAAATAACATTTTTAATAAAAAATTATCGGCGGAACTATCACCTTTAATTGTTAAAATACCCGGTGATAAAAGAACATGCAGTAACACACGGTATTCTATAGTAGCACACGACATTCAATAATAACACGCGGTACTACACAATATTTCATATTATTGAACCAATAATTGTCACAATAGTAATTGCACAATATTTCATATTATTGAACCAATAATTGTCCTCGTAGCAAGGGTAGTAATGAAAAGTTACATAATTAAAAGTCGCGGGTATTAAGTAGTTAGACAGACTCATTATTTGAAGAACACTAATATCTGTAATATTAATACATCAAGTCAATAATGCAGCAGATGAATAATATAATAATAATTAATGAATGGTGTATATTAAAGATAATCTTGAAAAAGTGTGAATAATTGATGAATAATTGAAAAAGTATGAATAATTAAAAATGTGTGAATAATTGATGAATGATATAGATTAAAGATAATCTTGAAAAAGTGTGAATAATTGATGAATAGTTGAAAATGTGTGAATAATTGATGAATAATATATTAAAAAGGTGTGAATAATTGATGAATGATATAGATTAAAGATAAAGTGTGAATAATTGATGAATAATATAGATTAAAGATAATATTAAAATGTGATAATTGGTATATGGTAGATGTTGGTTAAGTTTTTGGCTATAAATAGGGGGGCTTAGCATAAGGAATTTCATAACTTTCTAACTTATCCTTCCTTCCACTTTCTAAAAATTGCTTAGTGTAATTGTCTCTTTGAGTGTGCTAAAGCTACCTTAAGTATATATTGGTGAATATCAGTAAGAGTGCAAGAATTATTTAGGTGAGTTTTTCTATAAAAGTTGCACAAGCACTCACACACATCACACAATATTTATAGCTCTTTATTTAGAAGATTCATTTCTGAAAAGCTTCATCTGGAAGATTGTTTTGAAATATTATTTTATTTCTTCAAAAAACTATTGTGAAGTTTATTCTACTCTATTTTGTATACTACACAAATTTATACTATCAAGTCACTTTTAAAAATTTTATAATATATGAGTTAGTGTACACCATGAAAATATGTCACTGCAAGAAAAAGGCTTAATTCCGACGGAATATTCCATCGAAAATCATCTTATTCCGTCGGAATAATGTTATTTCCAATAGAATAGTCTGTCGGCAATTCCGTCGGAATAAAAGCCGTCGGGCTTTATTTCGTCGCTAATTCCGTCAGAACTATCTATGCTCGACGAATTTATGGTCGACGGATTGTTTGTCCAAAATAGGCTATGGTCGACAACGTAACTTCGATGGATGTATTCCGTCATTAATAGGGGGGACACATGTAGGCTCTATGGCTGTCTGGGTTAGGGAAAATCCCGACGGAATATCTGTCGCAAATTAGAGATATTCTGTCGGAAATAATGGATTTTAAAATAAATTATAAACTTTATTTTCGACAGAAATTCCGTAGGGTGTACCTTATTCCGTCGAGAATATCATTTTTTTAATATTTCTTTTGTTTTTGTAGTTTTTAAGTTTTTAAACCCTATTTTTGTACCTGTAAACTGCTTTATCTCAACAAAACATACAATAATATACCAATAACAATATCCAGCAACAACATATATCATAATCATATCAACCCATAATACTGTAACTACTTTGAAGAACAATATATATAGACGTTTGAACTTGTATATACTTTTCTAACAAAATATAACGTTAAATAACAATGATATTACTTATAAACTATAAAGAATAACGATATGATGCCGAATTATTTACTAAACTAAAGTAGATTACATTGTTTTACGAAGAAACAAGCTAAACTACAATCATTTACATAAAATCATTAAACTATATCAACCTAATCTAGTAATACCACCACCACTAGGAGGAGAAGCATTGGGCGGGGGTCGACGTCGCTGCTCTGGTGTGTGTAAGTCCTCATCATCATTTCCCGCTTGAGATCTGTATCGACACCCTGCTCGCTATCACCAGCGACATCAGCATCGCCACCCTGTTGATACAATTAAAAATGTAACTCATTAAGTCGTATAAGAGAATTAAAGAGATATCTAAATGAAAATTATATAACATGCATGCAGAATAATCAAATTAAAGTAAATATAATACCTGAGTAGTCTGGGGCTGACTCCTCATCGGGCCAAAAGCCTCCTCCAGTAGGGTTAACAACCAACCGGAGCACCTTATTGTGTATCGCGACGAACTGCTCCTGCGAGATACCCGTACTCTCTGTGGAAGCCCTTGCAGAAATATCCTGCGCTAGCTGGTGAAGGCGAGCACGACTAAGCAACTCTTAACGACGGATAATCGGATTCGTATGAAACTTCTCCGACATCGCTGTTGTGACGCCCCCAAAATAGGTCCATACAACCCATTTTGAGTCGCCAATAACATTCCACAAAATATAAATACAAATACGAATTTTCCCATTTACAACTAATAAATGTTGTGCAAAATACGACAACACAATACAAATACATCTTAAATTCTCAATACACTTATTGTCACACTAATAGTAAGGTATTGAGATACTTCTATTATCTCGGACCATCACTCCATTCCCCGGCTTGTCCCCGCTACACTCTCTTTTCCTGAGGAGAACAATAGAACAAAAAGGAAAAGGGTGAGCACAAATAGCCCAGTAAGAAATATCATGACTACGATAATGAAAAATAAAAATTATCTTTAGTCTTCAATAATAATAAATCAGATATTTAAAGATATTATAATTGTTCAACACAACAACTGCAGCGGAACGAACAATCCATTAGAAGAGTCAAGTAGATTATAATATCTACCATCTTCTATAAGTTCAAGGATCACCACCAATATTTTATCCCTGTAACACCAATCAATAGTTCATGTTTATGAACATCCAAATCAACAGTTTATATTCAACAGCCTCTCTTTGCACTATGTGCCAAAGATATTTATTTGTAACATCACCGGTCATGATCATGCCAAACGCCAGTTCATCTTTGCACTACGGGCCAAAGAGAACTTTCACCATACGCCTTTGTTTGTAACACCAAAAGTTATGATTATACCAATACACAGTTTGGTCAAAATCATGTCATGCCAGTTCATCTTTGCACTACGGACCAAAGAGAACTATCACCACAATTTAAGTATGAGGATGAGGATGATGACAATGATACAATGAGATTAAGGATAAGAAAAGCTTTATAATTTAATTAGTATCGAAGATTGACCAAATTGCCAACACGATGACCAAATTGTGGAGTCAAATTCAAGAATGATATTCAAGAAATTATTTCATGATTCAGCTATAACGTATAAAACGAAATAGAAAGATTCAAGTGAAAAGATATTAGATGAAGCACAAACTATTAAGGATATTCTACTAATTTTCAGGGATTTTCACCATTTAAAAATAAGGTTTTGGAAACAAACAAAGATTTCTTATCAAAAATGGAGAAATGTGAAAGAAAAAGATATCCCTTAAAGAGTACAAAAGAAATGATACGTTATACGAGTATAACAAAATATATGAAACTACAAATGGATTTTCACCCGTCATGCGATAATCCGCGTAGACAGATTATTTCCAGAAAAGATTAATAAGTAATGAATACAAAGGGTTATTCACCAGGTATGCGTCAATCCGCACGAACATGTTATACCCACAGATTAATAAGGAATGAATACAAATGGTTATTCACCAGGTACGGCACTCCGTACATACAGGTTATTCCCACAGAATAATAAGAAATGAATACAAAAGGATATTCACCAGACATGCGTCATACCGCACGGACATGTTATCGCCATAAATTAATACAAAATGAATAACAACATTTATGAGTATAATATCACTTACGAACATGAAAGCAAATGATATTATATATGAGTATGAAAGAAATGATATTCCCTACCTTAGTTAACAAGTGACTGAATGTTACTTTCTATGAAGTTTACTAGCTTCGGATAATACTAGTATTCTCACAAATTCTCACAATAGCCTAGCACACTAAGAGAACTTAAGAAATTTAGAGAGAGAGAGAGAGAGGAAGTATAGGCAATGAAGGTGTGAAAATTTCTTAAGCAAACCCTCCCTATTTATAGGAAAATCAAGGTGAGGGCATTTTAGTCTTTTCCCTAAATTTTCTTGGTTTATTACTTTTATGCCCTTAGCATATTCTTTTAATATACTTTATGCCATAGTATATTCTTAGAATATGCTTTCAGTTAGGTTTTTAACCCTAAGGTAAAAATAAAAACTGAATTAACTATTTACTGACGGTAATTACTATTGAATGACATGTGGGTCCCACGAAAAAATAAAATCTGAAGAAATTATTCTACGAAAATAATTTGTGGGTCCCACCGATCAAATAATTATAGGTCCCACGGAATAAAGTGTGGGTCCCATAGAAAAAATAAGTTAACTTACAACAAATGCTTCACGTATTTTTAATCAACATTATTTCAGACTTTCAACAATTATTCACCGTTAATATTATAGACTTATAATATTGACAACCAGATCATTCCCAGGAAAAGGGGGCCTTCCGTATAAACGGCGCGCAATTAAATAACCTTTTTCCTTGACAGAATTTATAGACATTGTCAATAATGCTAAATATCATATCAAATAATATGAGTTACAGTGTCATGACAAATAATAAAAAGTATTATGCAGATGCCACTGTAAAAATTATTGAATTAAAATACTGTGCAATAGCTACTTTATCAATTATTGAATCAATAATATAAAATACTGTGCAACACCGTGTGCTTGTGAAATACCGCGTACTACTGTGGAATAACGTGTTTTACTGTTCTTTTTATTACCGGGTATTTCAACAGTTATAGGTGATAATACTGTTGACAAATACTGTCGTTTTCAGTATCCGACAATGGGGCCCACTATCGTTGACAATATTATCATTTCGGTGCCGTCGTACGGTACCAAATATAATATTCCCTGACAGAAAGAATATTCCCCGACAAAAAGAATATTCCTCGACATACTGTTTATCAAAGAATTTGCATATAACACCCTTAACTATCATTTATAACAATTAAGCACTTCACTATTTAGAAAAATAATCATAAAGAAAATAATAAACTTTGATTTCATAAAGTCGAGATCTTACAGCTGCCACGACCCTCTAGAAAGCTCGTCGTCTAAGGCATCACCCGTGTAAGATGGTCCAATAGGTGCTCTCGGACGCTAGCGCTAGCTAGAGCCTGTGAAAATAAATATAGCATTACTACTAATAATTTATGAATCGTGACATAAATTATGATATAACGAGAAATATAAGAAATTAGATTACCTCGAGGTAATGTATATGCGGGTATCCTCCGTAGGCCTAGCTCCCCCACATCGCCTAATAAATATATTCAAACATTTATTAAATATGCTAATGACAAATGACTAACTAAACAACTAAATACACAATACTTACCGACTTCACCTCCTCAAAGGACTGTTAGCCCGTAGTGTGTACGACTCGGAGCTGCCCACGATTCTTCTTCACTTGTTCCGACTTCTTCTTAAAGTCATTAGCATCCTAGTACGTGCATATAGCCTCCCATGTTGCATCGGAGACTATCTGGGGTTGATGATCTTTGATCGTAGTCCTGGGCTGGTCGTCAACTACCAGGGTTGCCCTCTGTCTCATCTCGTACAGCCAGCCGACATAAATTATGATATAACGAGAAATATAAGAAATTAGATTACCTCGAGGTAATGTATATGCGGGTATCCTCCGCAGGCCCAGCTCCCCCACATCGCCTGATAAATATATGCAAACATTTATTAAGTATGCTAATGACAAATGACTAACTAAACAACTAAATACACAATACTTACCGACTTCACCTCCTCAAAGAACTGTTAGCCCGTAGTGTGTACGACTCGGAGCTGCCCACGATTCTTCTTTGCTTATTCCGATTTCTTCTTAAAGTCATCAGCATCCTAGTACATGCACATAGCCTCCCATGTTGCATCGGAGACTATCTGGGGCTGATGATCTCTAATCGTAGTCCTGGGCTGGTCGTCAACTGCCAGGGTTGCCCTCTATCTCATCTCGTACAGCCAGCCGACTTAGTTTTTCGCGACGTGTGCAATAATAATACCGTCGTCGGCTGCCTGAGAGATGGGATCCTCATATCTAAAATATAGTTATAAAAAAATGTATCTTATTAGTAAAAAATTCACGAATGTGTAACGACTATATACATGTAATTGAGTAATTTAAGTAAATTAACTTACATGAAACTCGCGCAAGACAGTGTCCATAAACGAGGCATCTACCCATACTGGCTGAAACGCATGCATCTTGTCGGGAGGTGCGTCATATAGATGGCATGTAAGGTCGCCTTAGCGACCGGGTCCAGTATACTACATTAAAAATATAACAATATTGTGTTATGTTTATGCTGTCAGGACATAAATTATATAATGTTAAGTACTTATTTCTGATGGTCTAACACTTATTAGGAAGAGCTGACATCCACTCTAACTGTCTATGGAACTGCCGACACACCACCAAAGATACCGAGGTTAGTCCCTCGATTTCGTCGATGACCAGTATTTGTAATTATTAAAAAAAATTGAGTTAAATATAACATGAATAAAAAAATTATACTACATCCGAATAAATATATATTGAAATCGCTACAACGACAACTTACTAGCTCCCGAAGACGAGCCTCCAGTCTGGCTAGCGTCTCCTACTCTTGATCTCCCACTGTTGGTTGATTTATCAATTAATAAATACGTGAAAGTATATACAGTTAACAAGTAATAAAGTGATAAATAAAGTTGTCGATCCCATGAGGAATTAATTCTAATATTCTTTTAAACATCAATTCCAGATCAAGCCAATTTAATTTAAACAGATAGAAGTTTAATTCATAGCAAATAGATTAAATTTTTTCAAATATTAATTAACATCTATGGATAATACAAGTATCAAAGAAACGTTAGAGACGAAAATCTCTTATGAAGATTCCCATCTCCAGCATCCTTCAATTTCCTGCCTCCATTGGTGTTAATAAGTGTTTTTGCACTAGATGTCCATCCTTAAATTCCAGTCACCGCGATAAAAGAATTAACTATTCTAGTATCCCTTTAACATATATTTATAGGACTCCTAATTTTTCTAACCCTACAAGAATTACAATCCTAGTTATAATCAAATTGGATAAAAAGTCAAAAGTCAAAATCTGGAAGTTTTTCGCTTTAGCGCGGTCGCGCCTGATTTGGCTTTGTACTGGGCGTTGCCGCGCTCTAGTGACAGAGAGTAGATTTTTAGTTTCTAGAGTGGCGCGGCCGCGCTGGTTTGCTTCACTATTTGGGTGTGGCAGCGCTCTGCCTAATTTCTGCCCACTTTGATTCCTTTCCTTGCAACTTCCATTCCTTGCATTTTTAGTTCCAAAACACACTAACTACAAAAATAACACAAAATAAATGAAATGTATCACCAAACAACTGAGATTAAAAAAAATCCATGTCTAATGAGATCCGATTCGTAGGTATAAAATCCACTCATTAAACACCCCCAAACTTGAACCATTGCTTGTCCCTAAGCAATACAATAACAAACTATATGCATCTAATTATTCTACCTACGATTTAAACAATGAATTAATCATAATATCCAGTACATGAGCTCAAAGATTATCAATAATACTCAAGAAGAACAGCAAAACAAAGTCATGATTATAGTTTCGACGAATTCATCAGTTTACACATGCTTTTAACCCTCGTGTGTGTGTACCACCTGCTCCAACTAATCATAACCCAGATAAACCCACATAATCAATTACTTAACGGAGAATTTCAATTTCAACTTCACAACTTCATTAGATATATTAAATCCAAATGTCTTAGATAAAACAGTCAAGCCAAGGGTACCAAGATTATTTCAAACAATAAGCACATAATATTCCTTTTCTTTTTTCTTTTTCTTTTTTTTCAACATTTTTAAACGCATGCTTTTTACGATCCACCTCGTTCTTAAGCATGTGTTTATGAGTGAGTGTGTTTTACGCTCCATCTTATCTCACCACATACTCCCATTTCATCTATAAAAAAACATCTTTTTTTTTTCATTTTTTTTCTCTTTTCAATACTCAAGGAATTCCCCCAAACTTAAATGATTATCTAGATTTCACTTTTAATGATACATCAACAAATTTTATAAAGTTTCCATAAAATTTCCCAAAGCAATTAACCATATAAATCCTTTCTGAATCATAATCAATCAAAACAGTTGAATATGTGCTCATTAAACCAAAACATATTTCAAGCAAGTTAAAACTAGCTAGTTCATCAAAACTACAACTACACACTGTTTATCAATTCCCGTTCGAGTTAAACAACATATTATCCATTCTTATCATCGACCATACTAAACAACAATCAATTCATTGCTCAACTCATGCAACTACTATGACTCCACGTAATAACTAGATGTAATATGCAACCTAACACATATAATTAACATGAAACAAAATATGACAAATAAACTAACTAAGATGCAATACTAAACTAATATGTCTTTTTTAAAAAAAATATTACAACGCAAACTAAGATGCAAACTATGCAAAAATATATGCAAAAATAACAAACTAAGATCTCAAGTACCCCCAAGCTTAAAGTTTACATTGTCCTCATACTTTGTCTTTGCATGATTGTCTTACATTGAGGACAATGCAAGGTTTGAGTGTGGGGGAGAGGTTTAGGTTTAGGTTAGTCTAGGATAGGTTTTGCTCTAAGTTTGATAAGTTGAGTTGTTTTGTAGAAAAATTAATAATTTTTTGCTCTAAAATTTTTTCTGTGATTTTATTTGCCTAAGCTTTTGAAAGTTATTTTTGTATAATGAAAATTGATTCTGGTTAATAGAATTTGTTTGATGCTTAATTAATTGATGAATAATAATAAGTAAGTCAGGATCCACAGTTAATTGATTTTGATTAGATTTGTGTTACAAAAGTTCTTTGATATGAGATACATGTTTATTTTACTGAGTTATATGTGGGGTTTGACTATGTGCACTGATTTCATGATTTAGGACTACTTAACTGCTTATTGTGTTTATAGAACCATGTTGGAGAATAAAAAAACATCTCGAAAAGAAGAGAATAGAAATTGAGAAAAAAAGAGAAAAAGAAAACAAGCAGAACTATATGGTGGGTTGAGAAGGAGCGTAAAACGCACTCTCCCATAAGCACATGCAAATAAGTGAGAATGAGCGTAAAACGTACTCACTTGCGAAAGAAAAAAAGAATGTGTATAGTGTGACATGGAGCATAAAATGCACTCACCTATAAAAATTTTGAATTTGAAGTTTGTAACAACCCGGATTTTTCAAGAAAGATAATTATAATAAGAATTTAATAAATAAAATTCTTATTATGAGACGTAGCGGGTTGAGTATAGTATATATGTGTTATATATATATATATATATATATGTGTGTGTGTGTGTGATTTATGTGATAAGAGAATAAATATATGTGTATTATATATTTATTATCGATTAAGTGATGAGAGGTGGTTTAACAGTTAGCTAAGGCTAATTAATTTAATTAGTATGGACTAACCGACGAAGCGTGTAATGGTATCGAAGGAAGCCAAAAACTCGAATTTAAGTTTGGAGTGGGTTGTAAGGATGATGAAGAGGAAATGACGAATAATATAACGATTGCGAATCGAGAGCATCATCGTAATTTGGGTTTATCAATATTATGGGATATATTAAAATATTATTTTTTTGTGATGTGTTTTAAGGTTATTTTATAACCTGGATGAGGTGAATGTATGAATTTTTTATATGTTGTTGAACCGTAGGAGTAGGAGTGAATAATTGATTTCGCAAAAATCGCAAAATCACTATTCACGGAGCACATTTCCCAAGGCACTATTCACGTCCAAATATTTTTATGTCTTTATCGATTTCTATTAATTTCGTTAAGACGTGTACGTGAAGAAATAATTTTTTCAAGCGTCAAAAATTTTATTTGAGCCAGAACGAAATTTATTTTGTATCCGAAATGTATTATATGGGTGTTCCGAATAAATAGACAAATCCCATAATTATTATTTTTACGCGTCCCAATATTTTATGGGAGTACCCATTTTAATTTTGGGTAGAGTTATTGACCGAATTTGGTACAAAAGTGGGAGTATTCGGGTATATTTTTAAGTATATTCGAATTAATTAGGGAGGCATTTAAGCCTCAACCAATAGAAATTGGCCAAGTGTGTCATATGGCCAATGGGAGGAGGACATGAGGCCTAAGTTGGCAGCATGTTGAGCATTATAGTACTCAAAACATTAAGTTTTGCAAATTGCAAACATTCTCCTCAAATGGGTTCCCAAGGAGGCTCGAGTGATGAATCCACTCCCTCATTCTCCCAAAACCCATTCCATTCTCTATTGCCCAGCCATCTGCACATTCCATTTTCTTTCTTGTTGCTGCAGGTATAGAGAGAGTGAGATATACAGTAGAGTGAAGAAAATTAAATAAGGAAGAAAGAAGAAGAAGCACACGGGGAGAAGCAGAAGGAAAGAGAAGAGAAGAGAAGAGAAGGTGCACGAGAAGCCAAGAATAGGAAAGAAAAATGAGCTCAACCTCTAGCAGAGCTCCATAACCTTCAAGTACAAGGACTCTAAAGGTAAAATCATTGAACCCAAGCTTTTCTTCCATTTTCAAACCTTTTAAGGTTTTTCGAGCTTTTTACAAATGGGTTTGATTTTACCAATTATGATTGTTGTTGGTTGTGGTTGCTTGATAATATTACCAAGCGACCTTGTAAGTCATTAACACTATTAAAGTGGAACAAAAACGAAGATAAATTTGTAACCTTACTTAAGAAGGATGAACATGAACAAAAATTGGACTTTGGACATTCAGACAAATTTTAGAGGATTTAGAACTTAGATTCTGTGTTGGTATAATATGTTTGATGTAATGATGTTGTAGTTCCATGGGTTACGAAGTTAATCCAGTTAGAATGGAGTAAAAAGATGTAAAAATGAAGATTGGGTGATAATTTTAGTGAAGAACACCAAGAACACAAAAACAGAGTGCGACTTGATATTTTGGACTAAGATTTGGTCATGCTAATGTTAATAGATAGCTCTGTATTTTTGATATGTTGTAGCCCCATGTCTTAGGAGTCCATAGAATCCGAAATGGACCAATTTAAACATGTATAGAAGGAGTTATGGAGATCGGAGTGAGAGAAGGTCGGATTTTCACGTCTGCAGAACAACTGATAAGTGTTGGATACACAGTCTTCAAGTAATATAATGATAAGATATGAGTCGAATCCACAGGGAATTATGACAAATAAATACCAAGTACCAATCGTATATCAATTTGATCTTATTTAAACTATGAAGATTTGAGTTTTGTTGATTACAAAAGTTCAAAAGACAAGTAATGAATAAAATACGGTAAAATATCAAGATAGAGAGATCTAAGATTACAATTTCCCCCAACACGTCATTTGAATCTCTTAACTCTTTCTTTTTAGTAACTTAAATCATACGAATTGACAACCGAGAAAGCAAAACTTCATAAGAGCCTCTGTCGATGGTCAATCACGAATCTTCTTAATGCGGTGCATAGGTATATGTCTATCTTATACACTATCAAGAGACCAATTTTAAGAATGATTAATAAGACACGTGTCACTAAATCTCGTTAACCATCCCTTCAATTACCAACTTTCGCACCAGAAGTCATTAAGACTAGATTCTCCAATGGTTACATACGGCAGTTGGGTATATGTCCATCCCAACTACTATCAAATTACCTATTATTGAAGATAATCAACAAGACACATGTCACTTAATCTCATTAATAACCCACAACAATCTTTAACTTTTCTATATTATCAAAACTAGGTTTTAACCTATAATCCGTTTGTCAAGTTCATATAGGTTCCCAAGGTAATTATTGGCCAATCAATTAATCTAAGAAGCAAGGGTTATGACAATCAATTCACAAATGATTAACTAACATTAAAGAGAGAGAATTTAATTCAAACTAGGTGTTGGGTTCCATTAAACCTTAGAATAGAAGATTAGTTCATGATAGCTACAACAAATATCAATTTCATTTCATACATCATCAATTTTGAATTATAATTAGAGAGGAATTTCTAGAGATAAAACCACTTTTGAGGGTATTCAGATGTTGCTCCTTTGGTTGTTATAGCTTTGTAGCTCTCTTCTTTACCTTGCAATCCTTGACAGTCTTGTTGCTTGGGTCTTAGGTTGGTTCAGCTTGATTCACAACCCTTAGCACTTGTGTATGATGTAATTTGTAACCTCTCTCCTTCTAGCTGGCTGATATGAAGCTCTGAAGAGAATATATATGACTTCCATCAAGAAACCCTAGCCAAGCCCGGACAAATTGCAGCTCAGATCGCACTAAAAATATATTAAATCGTACTAAGGACGGCGTAGTCTTTATTTTAATTCCTACAAACACCATAAAAATGCACCAAAGCAATACAAAAGTTGTAAAAGTAATGTAAAACTAAATTATTAAGAAATAAGATACAAATACTTAAAAACCATATAAAATTCCTAAACGCTTACACGATATCAAGGTCAAAGGTACCCAAATTGTGTGTATAGAACACACTCATCAATAAGGCCAAATTGGGCGCTGTTGCGTTGGACACGTGTCAGGCACAGACGTGTTGAGCATGCGCGTAAGCACGTGTAATGCTCTCGGCAATGTAAAATGATATTCTAAGTTTTAAAACATCGGCATTATGTATTATAATGATGATTAACATTGATTAATGACGAATTAGATAAGTGTGTGGGCATGCTAAACATATGCAAAAGAGGCGAATTAGGCGTGTGACGTATAAACGTCGAAACGCTGCGTAAAGTATTAATACACTTAAATAGTGTTTCGATTCAAATGAAACGAATATTATAAGATATAGAGTGAGGTTAATATAAACTAATAAGTATGGATGATGATGAGGGTCGTAATGTTTCCGAACAACGCGACGCCGAGAGATGTTAAATTATAAAATGCGAACAACATGAAATGAAAGTTATAATTATTATTATGTAAACCAATATGAAGTCTATTTTGGCTAATTGGTATGTCTTTATAAATGATATTGTGTTGGCTATTTGAAGAGTATTATAGCATAAATTGTAACCAGCGCATAAGGCAAGTTTCCTAACTTAATCAATATTTACATTTGAGCAAGTTTTCTAACTTCATATGATAATTTTCTTATTAAGGCTATGTGATGTAAAGTTCAAGTTACGTAATGTCTCTATATATATTGTGGGGATGCTAAACGTGTGTAATTTCCTTAATAATTATACTAGATATTCAAGTTATGCTGAATTGCAAAGGTATGTATATTCTGATGTTGGAATTTCATTAGTTACATGAAATTCATAAGATGAGATGAGACGAACTATTCCATTCAGAAAGTTTATTGGATGTAGATGTGAATTGTAATAATTCTTAAATTGTGATTAAATGATGATGCCTTGTGAAATAATGGGGCAATTGATGGTATAAATTACATGTCGTGCAATAATGTCTTGTTGTAAGTAGATGTGGCCATGATTTGCACCCCGTACAATGATGTGATGGCATTTATAAATATTAACATGCTAGACCAATATTCGCACTTAGGTGCAATTCAAAGAATGTTTCTTTAATTGAATTGTTTATTAGGCTAGGTCCTGAAAAATCAAGAACTATGATGAGGAACATGTTGATGTTAATTATTTTCAAACGTGGTGATGGTTAGGATGATGTTAGCGATGCTAAATGATGAGGAATTTAAATTATTCTTGTTTATCCTCATGACTTCACAATTATTGTTCAATTATTGAAGATTTCAGTCAGATGTTATATTACTCCTATAGTGTTGTTTATTCAATTGCTTATACTTGCTGGGTAATTAAATGCTCACTCTTACAAAAATTCTAATTTTGCAGCTAGAACTAAAGGACCAGATAGTAAGAAGAAGATAAAAGTTAGTAACTGCTAAAGCGGAAGGACTAAAGATTATGTTGTATTATTTGATTATTATGATGTTGTATGAAATATTAGATGATGTATTAGTAAATATCTTCGTACCTGAGATTAAATGAGGACATGTTGTAATAATTTTATATTACATTCATGTAGTGAGATTATATTGTATGGGTAGTACACACGTCGAACCCGGGCTTAAAGGTAGGACCCGGATTTTGGAGGCGTTACAAAGGTTCTATTGGTTGAAAAAGGTTTAGCAGTGATAGTAGGTTACGAGTTATGAGTCAGTTGTGCACATTTGTTGTTCCATATGAGCTGAGTTAAGTATTTATGTTGATCATAGAGAAGATACTTATGTAGAAGCAATTTAATTTTAAGAAGTTTTGTGGCGAATGACTAGGTTGTTATTGTGAATTGATTGATGGAGTGCTGATCAAATTTCTATTGATTAGTATTGATATTCATGGTTGGTGATTGAATGAAAGCCTTTGAGAGTTTGGTTGAATGGAATTCAGTTGATTTCAATATGACCTTTGTTTTGATTTATACGAGGACGTGTAAAGGCTAAGTGTGGGGGAATTTGATGAGTGCATAATATTCTATAATTTTGATTCCTTTATGTTTAGTTTTATTACATGTTTTATGTATATATGGACTAATTAAGGTGTTTATTGATTTCAGGAGGAATTGGAGCTAAAAGAGGAAAAAGATTCGAAATCGTCATTTGAAGGAGATTCGGCACGGCTACGCCAGAATAACACTGGGAATGGGCGCGACAACATCATGATACAGAGCTGAAAAGCCTCTCTAGAGTTTGGGCGCGACAACACTGGTTTAAAGAAGGATCCTGGCGCAGTCGCGCCAGCTCGGGAAGCGGCAAGGATTTTTCATGCTTTATATTTTTGGAAGATTTCTAATCCAATTTAAATTGTTATTTCTTAGGGCTTTAGGACTTTGTTCTAAGAGTATAAATAGATGTTCCTAGTCAAGTTTTAGGGATCTTTGCTACATAATTATAAATCCTAGTTTCGGAGACAAGATTGAAGACATGTCAGGCTAAGTTCTTTATTTTCAGTTCTAAGGGATGTTGAACCTTATTTACAATTAATGGTTTAATTGAGTATTCATTATTTATTCCTTCTTATATGAAATTCATTCTTGATAATCTAATTGAACTAGTGAATGTTATTGGGTTTAACTGATTTGGTTTCTGCAGAATTAAATTGGTTAACTAATATCATCTGCTAGATTAAGGTATAGTATTAAGCAAACGATATTATATCTGATTATAAATAGCAATTAGTAATACATGATTGTGGTCAAGCTTTTGAGTATTGCTATGGTTATCATAAGGCAAGTTAAGTAATCCATAATTGTGTAATTGTTGCTTGGAATGACCTAATTCCTTAATTCTTAATGTTGTTGTTATATTAAATCTAGACTGATAGTTTTGGGTTGTATGATAGTTAGGGTCTAGCGGGGAGATTGTTACGTTAGATTTAAAACCTAAGAGGGATTTCGGATAATTAGCGATTGCGATTATCTAGGGTTATTAGTTTCATTGACGAAAGGAATAGTGTTATACTTAGTTATTCTGTTATTGTAAATAGGTGATACTTAACTGAGAACTGAATCTTTAATTCATTGGTTATTCATATCATTTTAAATTCTATTTTCATTAATCAACTTCAAAACCCCCCATCTTTTATTTATTGTTGAAAATGATAGAATAAATTAGAACATTATCACTCTCTGTGGGATCGACCCTTGCTTATCGCTATATTGAATTGTGTGTTCATAGAGTAATAGTAAGGTTTTAATTTTGAAGTGTAAATGAGAACTTTCAATGACTTACCTAACTGACAAAGATTTGAAAATTGTATCTACATACGTGCTTCTAAATTTGCCCGAAGTATCATCATACATCAAGTATGTATTATTATTTATCGAATCTTTAATATTTAAAAGCATAATTAACAATTAAACTTTGTTATTATTAATCTTTGACATTGTTGAGTTAATTCATATTGACACTTGTTAGATTATTGTATGTACATGTTGTTGGGATAAAGCAAGTTTTTATAGTTACATTGTATGTGAACATAGATTACTATATGTGTTGTTGGGATAAAACATGTTTATATGTACAAAAATGAGTTTAAAACATGGAAACTGCAAGAATTAAAAAAAATTGTAAAAAAAATAAGTTATTTCCGACATAATAATTGATTTTCGACGGAAATTCCGTCGAAACAAAGAAATTATAGTTTATTTAAAAAATTTCTATTTCCGACGAAAAGTGTATAATTCCGACGGAACTTCCATCGGAAATAAACTCCTTTCAGAAATTCTAGGCGGTGCCACGTGTCAACCATAAGTTCGACTGAATATGCCTGATGAATTTATTCCATCAGAAATAATATAATTTCGACGAAAAATGGGTCAGAATTATTCCGTCGACGGAATTAGTCTATTTTCGACGAAAATTCCGTCGGAATTAGGACTTTTTCTTGTAGTGATAGACAAAGTTTTTGCTAGTTTATAAGTTGGTCCTTCAACTCTTTTCTTTCCTAGTCCAGCCACTCAACTTATTTTTATTCTAAACTTGCATCACCATTAGAGAGTTTAATCATACTTTTCAAGTGTTAATTGCCCTCTTAAGCTAATTTAGGTCAAAGCTTGATCAAGTTTGGATAACTCTCTTCCTCCAAAATATCTTGGGAGGCTTCTCAAAGAAGCCTCCCCTCCCTTATCTCTTTGGCCGAAATTGTTATAGTGCTCCCATATTACTAATTGTTTTCTAACTTGTTGGCACATTAGAGAATTCTCTAAATTTTTGACCATTTGACCTTTTTTGTCTTGGCTTGCTTAATACACATACACACACACACACACACACACACACACACACATATATATATATATATATATATATATATATATATATATATGACACACACATATGTATATATGTACACATGTGTATTATACATGTATGTATACTTGCATTAAACTTACTCAAATAATATATGTATTTATATATATATTTTACATATATATTTTACAATATTCAAGAATTATAATTTAGACTTTAATAATAATTGCATTTATAATCACAAAATTTATTACAAAGATTTTTGGAATATTACATTTCCGGCATCACATGCCCCAACACAAGGTCTATTCTGGTCAATTTTAGCCGGAAAATGATTTTTTTTTTTTGGGGGGGGGGAGGGGGGAGGGGAGGGTAGTTGATGTAATAGAAGTATAAGCCCAATTACTTTAGGGGCTAAATTATGAATAAGGGTTAAACTTCATATAACAAAAGTGTATTTATCTCTTTTACATAATACTATATTAATGGACTATCCCTTATCAATGAAATAGAAGAGTGGAATGGGAACTTTTAGTTATGTGGCACACACTATATATGTGTGTGCAATTAAGAAAAATAAAATAAAATATTTGAATAAAATATGAAAAAACATGGATGAGAAAAGATAGAAGAGAAAATAGGGATAGAAAGTTGGAGAAAGAAAATAAATTAGATAAGTCTATAGGTGGAGTGGGTTGTTATGAGTGTACTGTTATGAAGACATAATTTAACTAAAATATAGTAATTTTCAAATTTTATTATAAAACAGACCAACATATGGTGAGAGACTAAGTCTCCCTTCTTGCATTATATATAGATGAATAACTTAAAAGTAATTATTTATTTCTTAATGCATTTTAATTTTTGTACTTTGATATTTTGTTTGGTTGTTTGTCTGTGGAGAATTAAAGCTTCCAAATCAGTTTGAATAATTTTCAATATCTTTTCACATAATATTCGCATTGATAACCTTAACTAATCTGGAGTTTATAAAAAATAAATTTGAAAAGACTATTCAATTCCCGTCTAGTCTATTTTGTTACCACGAAAAACCAAACATCATCATAACTTCAAGGTCTAGGTCATTCAAAACAGGGTGTCTCCTTCAAAACATACAGGGAAGGATTTAAATCAACATGCGAGTTGACATAGTTTTACATTGGTGTTTTATGTTAAATTTCTCAACTTTCCAAATTTCAATTTCACCGAAACCTATAAAAAAAGAAGATGTGACTTATTTTCTTAATGATAATCCATTGAAATATAATTACTAATGATAAATAACTATTCATTTAATCACATAATCTAGAAAATAACATAATCAAGCATTTCAATATAGAAAGACTCATAATATATGAGAACTTATTCCAAACATGCAAAAGTAAAGTGCCCTTAGTAAATAAACGCTTAGACAGTGTATTAGATACACCTTATACAATTAACTAGGGCTTTGACAGTGTATTAGATACACCTTATATAATTAACTAGGAGCCATATAGAGCTCTGATTCCATCAATATCATCAGAACTCAGTGCTTTTCTTCCCGAATAGGCTGGCCCCATTATTGCCCCCGAGGTGTTACTATGGAGAAGCTCAAGCGTGTGGCCCAATTTATGCAAGACAACACTCTCTACGTCAATAAAACCAGTAGGAGTTGGATTAGCAGTGGACCAATTCTCCGTTGCATCAAAATGCAAATCACCTCCGCTGTCCGGGAAAAACCCGTGGGCTAGGACATTTCTGCCACTGGCAGGCATGGGCCCATCAAAGGGTTCCCTGTTGGAGATAAGAGTTGACATAGTCTATGTTATTATCTCTCAGTTATTGTATATAATAAATATATCTTATTAGTTAGGCTAGATTAATTTCCATCCCTTATTGTTAGCCACTACTATGTATAGATATGTATAGACTTAGTCTATCTTTATCCTTGTTTTAGCTTCTCATACGTGTAGCTATTTATATTGTAATATTTATATTGAATAATAATAATCATTTTTAAAACCTTTCATGGTATCAAAGCAGGTTGTATCCTCAACCTAATCGTTTTTTCCATGGCATCCATTACCATCCCCAATGATGCTGACCCAAATTCACCTCTAGTCGTTGTTACGCTTACAAACATTCTCAAGCTAAACACGACCAATTATATGTCATGGAAACTCCAAATTCATGCTACTATTATTGGGTATGGCCTATTTAAGTTCTTGGACGGTACCTTTCCATCGCCATCTTCCACCATCACAACAGAGTCGACCTCTAAACCCAACCCTGCTTACAACACTTGGGTTCGCCAAGACAAGCTCCTCTTTGGAGCCCTCATTGGAACCTTGGAACCAACCATTGTTCCGCTAGTCTCTCGTGCTGACACCACCAAACAAGCCTGGGATATTCTAGCAAATACCTTTGCTAAGCAATCTTGAGGTCACATCAAGCTCATCAAAGCCAACCTTCGGGCCATTTCCAAAGGATCCCAAATAGTGACTGAGTATATGAATGCTCTCAAAATTTGTTCTGATCAATTGGCTATTCTTGGTGCCCCTATGAGCAATGAGGACCTCACTAATCGAGTTCTTAAAGGACTTGATACCAACTACCAAGCTGTGATTGATTCGGTCCATGCCCGAAATACACCAATTTCCTTCGATGAACTTCATGAGAAGCTGCTAAACCTTGAATTAACCATCAAATCTCAAATACCTCCACCCTTTTTACCCGGTTCCGCATATGCGACCACTACCAGGTATAACAATCACAACCAAAACATCCAACCCACCACTACCAGATACACCAATCAAAACCAAAACACCCAACCTTACTCCAACTACTGCCACAATTTAGCCCCAAAACTCAACTTCACTTAACCAAACTCCACTCAACCCAGGCGTACCAACCAAACCAAAGGTCCAGGCTACCAAGGCAAATGCCAATGGTGCCATACCATAGGTCATTCCCTATCCTTCAGCCCTATCTTCCACTACAAGAAAACAGGTCAATGCCGACGGGACCATTCTCGACTGCATATACGCCATCGGTAATGACCTCAATAGCGACGCCCTAACCGTCGTTAATGTATGTCGTCGCCAATGTACCATTCATTCCCTCCCGCGCTCATTTTTTCTAGTCGCGCACGCGCCAAAAGTAATGGTCGACGGCCTATGTCAATGGCGATGACACTTGCCATCGAGATTAACATCATTCTCGACGGGCTTAATATCGACGACAATGCCGTCGAGAATGAGGTCTTATTTAGTCCCCCCAATTCAGTTTCCTTTTTCCTCTCATTTTTCTTTTCCCTCGCGTTCTGTTCTTTCCCTCTCTTTCCTCTCGACAACGGCTTGTTGCGATCCTCACCGACGATAGTCGCCGTCATTCCTCCCCGCCGTCGTTCCTCCAACTTCCACCGTCTGGCCTCCCCTTTCTTCCTCCCCTTTCCCTGGCCTGCTACTCTGTTACTCGAGTGCTCCCCCTTTCGTCCCGTCTCAGCTCAAATTCTACGTTTCTCATTGTTGGCTTTAATTAGTAAGTTCCAATTAGTTATGTTAGGGTTTAATTTGTATATAAGTTCCAATTTAGTTATGTCAGGGTTTAATTTAAGTTTTTCTCTAATTTTCTATTGTTTTGTTTTAGGAAGTACATAGCAACGGCAAAGGTGCATTGACGTTCTCTGCCATTCATCTCTCGCTTCTTCTGCGTAAGTTTTTCTTTTCTCTTCTTTTTTTTGGAGAGCTGTGTATATGAGTTGATGTATGTTTATTTGAAATATTTTCATGTATTATGTATGTCAGTTCATGTTGCATGCCTTAGATTATCATTATGATATTGAAATTCTTCTGAGGCCTTGTTACATAAATATATTTTAAGTGAACAATATATACTTACATTGTTAGGTCACAATTCTTTTCACTGTATACTTTTCTCTTTCACTTTATAGCCACCAACATTTTAATTAAAAATCAACTTAGAGAGATGATAAGATCATGAACAAGAAAATGCACAGGCAAATGTGTGTCCCTCTTATTAGTTTATTCCCTAAAGAATAACAAAACTCCAAAATATTAAGAAAGAAACTGAATTTCATTATGTAAAACATTTTAGATGAAAAATGTTTTTCAATTTGAATTAATTTCATGTTGTTAGCACAAACATTGCCACTACATTGATCCTTGGCTGTTCTGACTATTTTTAAACAATACCAAAAATATTTTGCAGTCAATATCAGCTATAGTGTACTTTGTGTAATGTATTATTTATACCCAAGGTAGAACATATAATTAATTTGGGCCCATGATTTTCCGATGGAGTTGAGTTTTGGTCTTCTATCTAGAGGACAAAGAAATAATATCACACAACCCAATTTATGAATCTCATCCATCTATAATCAATTATATATATGTTATTATTTTAGGACATTATGTTCACTCCTACGTAGGAGGTGGAATTCTGTCATTCAAATTACAAGTATGAAATTCTCTCATTCAAATTACTTTAACTATTATATCTGTTTTCTATCATATCTTTTTTAACTTCTCTTGTATGTATGTGCGCGCATGTGTATGTGATATTCAAACTTATCATTGTGATTGTAGACACCCAAATTTTGTACTTCCTATACTAACCGTGACAGAAGGGCAAAATCGTCAATCAACCCAGCCTACGAGAACGAAAGGTGGACATAAGTACGAACACTCAAAGCCACCGCAACGACGTGCGATCAAAGCCGACACGACAACGATCAAAGCAGAATGATGTGGCACGTTTCCCAGTGGTTCCCGGACTGTAAAATACAAGCCTCTCAGCGAAAACCAACGGTACGACACGAGAATCGTGGTGCGGCCCGAAAATCAAGAAAATCCGCCCACCCAGCCGCGGATTGATCTGCGGCCAATGATTAAAATAATCGAAGTGCGCGGCGGTTGGCTGAAGTGCGCGGCGGGCGCGGGGAAACCAAGGCCAGTCGCAGATCAATCTGCGGCTGCCCTTGGCCAGGCTATTTCAGATCATTCCTTCATTCGGATACAGGAGGGGGGCAGCGACGGAAGAGTTTTGGGGAAGGGAAGAAAATTAGCAACAGCAGCAGCGAATTAGGGAGAGAAAAGAAAGAAAATAGTGAGGAATTATATCCCTTTTGTGAGATTGTATCACATATATTTTCTACTACATTCAATATACGAATTTATACGCATCGTGGTGTCATTTGCAAGGTGAAAAAGAATTCTTGTCAAGTTTTGTCAAGGTTTGTCATTTGGATCATATTAAACGTAGTTTTTTCTTGGATATTATTGAGAATACACGGATTAGGGATTATTGGTGAAGGTTCCAAAGGAATAAAATACTTCCTAATGGCCCGATGATATCCATTTGGTGATTTTTAGCTTGTTTAATTGTGGTAATATCCATTTTGTGGGTGTGTAGAAATTGTGGATGTGAGCCTAGGAACGCGACCCCGTGGTCCAAATCCGATGATGGACAATTTTGGTGTATGTAATAGGGTCGATTATCCTTGATTGTAAACATGTAATCGTCGGGCCTTAAAACGATACCAAGTTGAAAATCGGGTTTAAGGCCCCGTAATAGTGAAATACGTGATTGTGGGCGTTTGGAGTTATTTTGATGGCTCACATGCCCATGAATAGCCCCAACGCATTTTAATGCTTAATTTGATTCATGACACACAAATTGATTTCAAAGCTAAACGATGAATATTTTCATAAAATCAATCAAATTAGGTTATTAGCATCACGAGGATAAGAAATTGGAAGTGCTAATGAATGTCGATTCCTGTTTAACGAGAAGGTTAAAGAAAATCGTTTTCAAGTATCAAAAAAATGGTTTTATAGAATAAATGACGTTTTATTAAACCAACGTGTATAGGGTTAAAGAGATCCTAGAAATTGCCGTCATTTTAATTATGAGAGCAACGTATAGGTCTCGATTCCTATTTTGACGAAGGTTTAAAAACTCTTGTTTTGCCAAAACGACACCTAAGTGAAAACCCTGCTGTTTTGACAATCAAAATCAAACCTTTCTAAATAAAGAATAAGCTTTCTCGTAGAAGCCGAAGGACATTCTAAAGCACTCTCAAAAGCACGACTTTCCACCAAAACCCAAATGATTCTTTCATACAAACTCATCACAACATTCACATAGGCACACACACACACACGCGCACGCGTACACATTTTAAGAATTAAAAGGATAGGAAAAGCATCAAGATTGCGGTAACCGTGTTTCACGGAAGTCGGGGGTGCCTAACACCTTCCCCTCGCTTAAGCAAGCCCCCGAACTCTATGAATCTCGGTTCGCAGACCAATTAATTCGGAGTCACATATGAGCCAGCGATTTACAAAAAAGAAAATTCGGATGAGTTGGTACATCCATTTCAAATATACCAACTGGCGACTCTGGTTAATTGGCTCATCACAAAAAACGATCTTTCAAAACCCCGTCGACATTTATGCCGACCTTTTCCAAAAAATCATCTAACAAAAGGCTAAAATTGGAAAGGGCTACAATCCCCAAAGAAGCGACATTCCTCCCGGCGTCGACAACTGGTGACTTTGCTGGGGACACTAGAGGGCTTAAGCCGCGTTCAAATCTTGATGCTGTCCTATCCTTTAAAATTTATGAATGTGTATGTGCGTGCGACATTTTGACCTGTTTTACTTATTGTTGTGTGAATGTGTGTTTTTTTCCAATGAATGAATGATTAAATGGAATTGCTTTACTTCAAAGTAATCATATGCATACGGTGAGGACGATGAATGTGAATGTATGTTGAGAGTGTACCTCCTCTTGAGGCGAACCCGTCAGTTGCTTATTACTGGACTCGAAGGGGCTGCTCCCCAGAGATGGCTCAGGAAACACACCACCCAAATCTGCTCCAATCGAAAGGATTCAGACGAGTAGATTGCGAAGATTTGGGGACCTTCATGCCGAAAAGCCCGCGAGAGTAACCCTAGGGTAGGTCAACCTCTGATAAACCTAACGAAAGGGAAACTTCTTCATGCCCTTTTATCGTTCAATCAAATAAATAAATGTCATGGCATACAACTGTCATACCGTCATCATCGTAATAAATATGTCCTGTATCATGTGATTACATCACCTACACATATAAAGAGAATACTGACATGTTTTTGTAGGAATGCAACCCATACCACGTACCAAGGTTTTCTAAAACTTCTAAATACTATCCTGTCATCAAACACTGACCTTGTTTTGCAGGGTAAGATTAGATAACCTAAAAAAAATAAATAATAATAGACGTCATGCATCAGTGTTGACATGCATCTGCCAACTTGTAATAGGCACAGTACTAAACTACAACCCTTGTTTGTTTTGCGAGATTGCCCCTAAGACCCAACTAAGAGGCCGTAAAATCCATACTCCATCCATCCAAATGGTAGAAGCCTGTAGCTGTGAAATATGATGAGTGGGTTTCATACCTACGAATCAGGTATTGTTAGACTTAATTATTGTGGTCTTTAAGTGTTTTTAGTATTATTTTACTTGTTTTTGTGTTTATTTGTTATAGGTTGGAGTTGGAGGGGCAAAAGGGTAAATTTGGGGCTTAAAATACACTTAGTGGAATTTTTGTAAATTCCTGGACAAGGGCTAGCGCCAGCAGCGCTTGGGCTAGCGCCAGCGGCGCTACACTCAGCCATGACATACTGCAAGCCAGCGCTATTAGCGCCCAACCTAGCATATACACAGCGCCAGCAGCGCTTGGGCTAGCGTCAGAGGCGCTAGGGCACGAAATTTGTTGCTGAGTTGCGGCTGGAGGAGGAAAAGGAAGCCAATTCGGAAGAGGATTCTAGTGAATATTAATCAGATAGTAAGAAGGAAATAAGAAGGTTTTTGGGGAGACTTTTATTATTATTATTCTATATTTCTAGAGAGAGTGTGTGGAGTTTTACCGTGGATTTTTATTGTTCAAGTGTTGGAAATTGATGTGGAGTGAACTTTACTTTGGATTTATTTCTTCAATTGGATTTGATCAATCTAATTCTTCTTTATTCAATTAATTGTTTATCTTCCATGTGTAGTTTTGATCCCATAATGGCTTTTGGTTCAGACATGAACTAATCTCCATTATGGGATTCTAACGGATTTTAATATGTAGTTTAATTACAGTCTTGATTGTTAGCTTGTTTTATATATCATAAGGAATTTCTATCATGATTGTTTTGCATGTGTGAATGCTTGATCATCATTCGATTTCAGTACTTATTTGGAATTGAAAAATAACATATAAGTATGGATTGTAATCATGATAGCTTGCAAATATGAGGCTTAATTGGATAGCTTAATATTTTGTGAATCAGATAGAAATATACTGTTTTACCGTAAGAGTTAAAATAAGGGCTTGTGCTTAAAGTCAATATAATTGCAATTTCACATAGAAATATAGTGATTTTGGTTATAGTGATGATTACATGGTGTCTATCAAGTATGGATATTATGTAAGTAGGTCATAATGCATTGACAAATGGTTATGTCTATTTTAGTGTCCTTGGCTACTTTTCTGTGATATGTGAACTTACTAGCATGATAGTGGTAATTAGATGAATTATTTAATGAAGTTAGGATCCCATTAATTCCAGGCTTGATATATTTTGTTAGTATTTGTATAGTTAGTTATTAATTGATATAGGAATAATTTTGTCACCAAAAGTAAGTCATTAGTTTAAGCAAATAAGTATAGTGATAGAGTTGATGCATAGTGATTTAATTTAATCCTGTATCTGTGGGACGATACTTTACTTCCTCTGTATTACTTGTTGACCGTGTATACTTGCACGAGTTAGAGCTCTTTTATTTAAGACTTAAAAAGAGGCAACAAGTTTTTGGCGCCATTGCCGGGGACAGGCGTTAGATTTTTACTATTATCATCAGTTTTAAGCTATATTGTTTGACTTAGACAAATCTAATCTTTTCTCATTTCTATTTTTATTATTGTTTTGGTTTCAGGTTCTTGTAGAATTTTTATGCACACACGATCATCCAACTTAGAATTAACACCAGCTCAGGATAATATTGACGGAAGAGGTTGGAAAGCAAGAGTGCGTAGGAATTTACAAGCACGGTTGCAAGAAACTATACCGAATATGGCGGAGGAACAAAGAGTAGAGCAAAGAGAGGATCATAAAGCTTTGAGGGACTATTCCATGCCAAACATCACGGGATTGCAGTCTAGCATAGTCAGACCGGCAATGGCAGCAAATACTTTTGAGATTAAACCAGGAACCATTCAAATGGTGCAGAATTCGGTCCAGTTTGGGGGTGCAGCTACAGACGATCCTAATGAGCATCTTTTGAGTTTCATTGAAATTTGTGATACATTCAGATACAACGGGGTGACGGAGGATGCCATTCGACTAAGACTATTTCCATTTTCATTAAGGGATAGAGCAAGAAGTTGGCTCCATTCTTTGCCTGCAGGATCAATTACTACATGGGAGGACCTAGCACAAAAATTTCTAGCTAAGTTTTTCCCAATGGCTAAAACTGCAAAACTAAGGACAACAATTTCTCAATTTGAGCAACAACAGGGTGAGTCCTTATACGAGGCTTGGGATAGGTACAAGGAGATGCTAAAGAAGTGTCCACACCATGGGATGCTAGATTGGATGGTGATCAACACATTTTATAATGGATTGGGATGGCAGTCTAGGCAGATGGTAGATGCAACTGCAGGTGGAGCTTTAGGGGCAAAGAGCTATGACGAGGCTTATAAACTTATTGAGACTATGGCAGCAAATGATTTCCAGAATCCTACAGCCAGAACGTCACAGCCCAGAGTTGCAGGTTTGTTGGAAGTGGATGCTATTACCCAGTTGTCAGCACAGATGGCTACTATGGCAAAGAAAATAGATTCGTTGTCAGAAAACAAAGCCAAGTCAGTTGCTTTCGTATGTGAGATTTGCGCGGGGTCGCACTCAACAGATCAATGTGCTATCAACTTAGAGTCGGTGAAGTATGTGAACACTTATAAGAAAGACCAAGGTCAGTTTCAGAACACATACCATCCCAACAGCCGCAATCATCCAAACTTTAGTTGGTCAAACAACCAAGGAAATCAGCAGCAGCAGTTTCAGCAGAACAATCAGTTTCAGCCGGCGCATCAACAGTATGCTCCACGACCACCTTTTCCACCGGAATATTCTCAACAACAACATCCTACTCCATATGCACCTCCGCAGGAAAAGAAATCAGAAATGGAGGAGATGATGTTAAAGTACATGGCAAATACAGAGGTGATGATCAAAAGCCAGGCAGTGGCTATTAAAAATCTGGAAGCTCAGATGGGGCAAATGGCGACTATGCTTAACAGCAGGCCCCAAGGTTCATTGCCAAGTAACACAGAGGCAGATCCACGGAGAGAAGGTAAGGAACAGTGTCAGACCATTACACTCAGATCGGGAAAGCAATATTCAGGAAATGTACCAGACTCAGCAGCACCGAGTTTACAAGGGGATGACACTGGGGTAGAAACTGAGATAGAAATTGAAGATGAACAGAAAGAGAAGAAGGATAACTACGAGTCAGTAGAGAAGGAGAAAGCTAGTTCAGATAAGAAGCCCGTGAATACAGTACCGCAAGTTCACCCTCGAGTTCCATATCCGCAAAGATTGAATAAACAGAGGGATGATAAATAGTTCAGAAAGTTTTTGGAGGTTTTTAAGAAACTGCAGATCAACATACCCTTCGCGGAGTCATTGGAACAAATGCCAAGTTATGCAAAGTTTATGAAGGGTATACTGTCAAGAAAGAGAAGGTTAGACGAATTTGAGACAGTAGCCTTGACGGAGGAATGCAGTGCTGTGCTTCAGCGTAAACTACCTCTAAAGCTGAAAGATCCGGGCAGTTTCACAATCCCATGCACGATCAGAAAGATGAGCTTCGATAAATGTTTGTGTGATCTTGGGGCAAGTATCAACCTGATGCCGTTGTCAGTATTCAGTCAGTTGGGATTGCCGGAACCAAGACCAACAAATATCTCTCTGCAGTTAGCCGATAGATCTATCACATATCCACGGGGGATAGTGGAAGACGTACTGGTGAAAGTGGACAAATTTATCATTCCGGCGGACTTCATCATTCTGGATTATAAAGAGGACAAAAATATACCAGTCATACTAGGGAGACCATTCCTAGCCACTGGGAGGACTTTGATAGACGTGTAGAAAGGGGAGCTTACAATGCATGTACATGACCAGGAGGTGACGTTTAACGTTTTCAAAGCAATGAAGCTCCCAACCGATGAAGAAGAATGCTTCAGAGTAGATATGGTGGATAATATAGTGCATGATGAAGTTGGAAGTTTGTTGGGCTATGATCCACTGCAGCGAGTGATTGCTGAAAATTCAGATTTGGAGGATGAAGAATGTGCTGAACTTGTGCAATATCTGGATACCACCTCCAAATTCGGAAAATTCAGAACACCTATCGAGCCACTTACGAAAGCGGGAGAGACATCGGTAAAGTTGAAACCATCTCTTGAGATGCCTCCTGAAGTTGAACTTAAACCACTTCCAGAACATCTCAGGTACGCATTTTTAAATAAAGATTCAAAGCTACCTGTGATTATTTCTTCTGCACTAACATCTTTTCAGGAGGAAACACTGCTACGAGTGCTTAGAGAGTTTAAATCAGCTATTGGAGGGACCATAGCCGATATCAAGGGGATAATCCCTTCTTTTTGCATGCATAAGATCCTACTGGAAGATGGTAGCAAGCCGTCGGTTGAGTAGCAAAGAAGGCTTAATCTGATAATGAAAGAAGTGGTCAAGGATACAGGAAAAGTTGAATCGAATGATGATAGTTATTTCCTGCCAATGGATGAAGATAAGTTTGGGGGTTTTTAAACCTACAATGATGCCAAGGAATTCAAAGAAAAGACTAAGAGGAGGCATGCAATGACATTGTTTGCGATTAAACCAGAATGAGATTCAGAGACAGTCAAGCTAATTGACTATAACTTAGCGCTATCTGGGAGGCAACCCAGCGTTTTAATTTTCTATTTTGTTTTTCTTTATTCAATTAATTTTATTCAAAAAAAAAAAAAATTTTTTGCAACAGCACTAGATTGGGCTTAATGAGGGCACAACGCACAAAAGCAAGAATATAATATCAAGATGTGCTTTCTCCTTCACCAAGCCAAATTGCAATCCTTTAGCAGGACCATTCCAATTTCCACCAGCTCCTACTTTATCTATTTACCCACCACCTGAGTCGCCTCCTGATGCGGATGATGATGATGATAATGAAGCTGCCGCTGGCAGTGATGCTGAGTAGTGTTTCATCAGGGGAGTCCTCTGTTCTTAATCTATTATTATTTTTCAATGAGGACATTGTCTTGTTCAGTTTGGGGGGTAGTTTTTTTGTTTGCATATAGATTGTTATGTTTCTTGTGTTTATGCATGATGCATGGTAGTTGCATTGCGTTTTAGGTTATGTTATGCATGTAGTTTCATGAATTAAGCATAAATTGATATAGTATCTAATGTGGCCAATGATAAGACTGGTTTCATGGTTTTAACTTGAGAAGAATTGAAAACTAGTGTTTAGTGATGATTTTGATTAGGTAGTGAAGTTTAACCTGTCTGAAACTTTTGTTAGTGAGGAAAGCACACAATCAATTATTTTGATTAGTTTAATTCAAATTGTTGCATAATTTTCTTCTGGTGGAAGATTTGGGGTTAAAACTTGCTAATATCGGTGAAACATCCATTTAATAAAACGCAGGCAAGAATCTAAGTTTGGGGGAATCTTGGGGTGTGAAAAAAAGGGGAAGAAGAGAAATTTGAAAATTTTGAACCTTTCCCAATTGAAGAATGGATCATGTGGTGGGTTGAGATGGAGCGTAAAACGCACTCACTCATAAACACATGGAACGAGATGGAGCGTAAAACGCACTCGTTCAAAAGAAAATGAGATGGAGCATAAAATGCACTCATTAAAAAGAAAAAAAAACTGTTTGAATTTTTGGGGAAGGGTTTCAAAAGGATTTAAATGTATTAAATAACCTTCGTGATACCCTTTTGCTTAATGATTGCTTGAATCAGTTGAATTGGTTGTGTTCACGGGTTGAATTGGGTTGCAATTTAAAGTTTTCTTCTAAGAAGTCAATTATGTGATGGATTTGAATTGTAACTGATTGAAATGGTTGATATACACACACACACGACATGGGTGATGACAGGTGTAACTTAACTACTTGGTTGGAGTTAGAAACTGTGCATTGGTTAGAGATTCTACTCAAGTATGTATGATATCTTTGAGGCCTGATGTAGATACTGTGTTAGTTGATTGTTTGATTCGTAGGCATGATAGTTTGTTTGCATTTGCATCATTGCATCGCTTGGGGACAAGCAATTGGTTAAGTTTGGGGGTATTTGATGAGTGGGTTTCATACCTACGAATCAGGTATTGTTAAACTTAATTATTGTGGTCTTTAAGTGTTTTTAGTATTATTTTACTTGCTTTTGTGTTTATTTGTTGTAGGTTGGAGCTGGAGGGGCAAAAGGGTAAATTTGGAGCTTAAAATACACTTAGTGGCATTTTTGTAAATTCCTGGACAAGGGCTAGCGCCAGCAGCGCTTGGACTAGCGCCAGCGGCGCTACACTCAGCCATGACATACTGCAAGCCAGCGCTATTAGCGCCCAACCTAGCATATACACAGCGCCAACAGCGCTTGGGCTAGCGCCAGAGGCGCTAGGGCACGAAATTTGTTGCTGAGTTGCGGCTGGAGGAGGAAAAGGAAGCCAATTCGGAAGAGGATTCTAGTGAATATTTATCAGATAGTGAGAAGGAAATAAGAAGGTTTTTGGGGAGACTTTTATTATTATTATTCTATTTTTCTAGAGATAGTGTGTGGAGTTTTACCATGGATTTTTATTGTTCAAGTGCTGGAAATTGATGTGGAGTGAACTTTACTTTGGATTTATTTCTTCAATTGGGTTCGATCAATCTAATTCTTCTTTATTCAATTGATTGTTTATCTTCCATGTGTAGTTTTGATCCCATAATGGCTTTTGGTTCAGACATGAACTAATCTCCATTATGGGATTCTAACGGATTTTAATATGTAGGTTAATTACAGTCTTGATTGTTAGCTTGTTTTATATATCATAAGGAATTTCTATCATGATTCTTTTGCATGTATGAATGCTTGATCACCATTCGATTTCAGTACTTATTTGGAATTGAAAAATAACATATAAGTATGGATTGTAATCATGATAGCTTGCGAATATGAGGCTTAATTGGATAGCTTAATATTTTGTGAATCAGATAGAAATATACTGTTTTATCGTAAGAGTAAAAATAAGGGCTTGTGTTTAAAGTCAATATAATTGCAATTTCACATAGAAATATAGTGATTTTGGTTATAGTGATGATTACATGGTGTCTATCAAGTATGGATATTATGTAAGTAGGTCATAATGTATTGACAAATGGTTATGTCTATTTTAGTGTCCTTGGCTACTTTTCTGTGATATGTGAACTTACTAGCATGATAGTGGTAATTAGATGAACTATTTAATGAAGTTAGGATCCCATTAATTCCAGGCTTGATATATTTTGTTAGTATTTGCATAGTTAGTTATTAATTGATATAGGAATAATTTTGTCACCAAAAGTAAGTCATTAGTTTAAGCAAATAAGTATAGTGATAGAGTTGATGCATAGTGATTTAATTTAATCCTGTATCTGTGGGACAATACTTTACTTCCTCTGTATTACTTGTTGACCGTGTATACTTGCACGAGTTAGAGATCTTTTATTTAAGACTTAAAAAGAGGCAACAAAATACATTGGCTTCCCTGATTCACACATCGCGGTACGAGATGAGCTTTAAGGGGGAAATTGCAGTACAGACTTGTCCGGCCTATGAGGATCAGAGCGGAAAGATCTCCCATAGTGACGCCCCTCCTAAATGGGCTTGGTATCAAAACATTAAAGAGTTCCTTCGAGACAGCTCCTCTCCCGAAAATGCAGATCTGACCGAGGAAAGAGAATCCAAAGATGGGCAGTGAAATTCTTCCTAAGCGGAAACGATTTGCATAAATAGGACCTAGCCACGGGACTGCTGAGATATCTGGAAGCCGAAAAAGCCCAAAGATTAATGAACGAAGTACATGGCCATGTGTGCGGAGCCCATATGAGCAGAACATTTTTGGCAAAGAAAATCATGTGCACGGGTCACTACTGGCTAACCATGAAAAGTGACTGCGATACTCATGTCAGGAAGTGCCATCAATGCCAGATCCATGCCAAATACGATCCATGCACCTCCTAATGGGCTCCATTGCTTGACCTCACCGTGGCCAGTTAGACCGTGCAGCAGGTGATATCCAAGAAGGGGTAAATCCAGGAGTATGGCAGTGAATCCCGGCCAGTAGAAGATCAATGGGTTTTAAAATTCTGAGTTTTATTTCAAATCCCTGCACGCTTATGTCATTTTGTCATGTTATCCAAAAAGAGGATCATGTGCTGAAATGTTTTGTATATATGACAAGCATTTTTGTTTTATGTCAGGTACCCCGATTTGAGGCTTTCTAGCCTGATAAGCAATAGGCCAAATTTGAAGGAGGATCACGATTTTGGTATAGAGCTAGATTTCGATCTGATGGGGATTGAGCAGGACGAGACAAATATCGACAATACACCTGACGAGATCAAAGGATGGGTCGAAGATAAACCCAAACCCGACTTAGACCAAACCATCGCCATCAAACATCAGAACCCCTAACGATCACGAAGAACCCGGAGTAGGGGCAAATGCGACCACAAAAAAAAAATCTCAAAAAATCAAAAATCCCCCAAACCTTTCGACGGGTTAAAGGTCCGGATCTTTTGTTAGCCCAGCGAGATACCGATGCAACCAGTACGAGGGAGATCACAAGAAAAGCAAACTTAACGCTGGGGCATTTATCAACTACCGAGGAAATGATGACGTGCAAATTGGCACCCATGCAACAATCCCATCAGCATGCACCATCATCATCAAATGCTACCTCATGTCAATTCAATATTCAACGATACGATCATCTGGCATTTGTCAAGCATAGTTTTCCCGGGATACGATGACCCGCGTGAAAGGGGATTTTATTTGACTTGATAGGAATCGGATTAATTCTGATAAGCAACCGTGGAGCACGATCGTGAGTATGATTAGATGAAGATAGCTATTCAACCTTTTGATCGGGTACAAAGCCTTAATTCAAAGCAACGTTTGCGACAGAATTGACCTCATGTGCCAGTCTACACTTTGCATTTGCACGAACTTTCAGTTATGGGGTATAAAACTATGACGACGTTGATGGCAATTAACACGTAGTCAGGCAGCCAATAATTATCGAGCTAATATCAAGAAGTCAGACGATAGATGATTATCAAGCTAATGTCTCGAATAGTGGCCTGGGTTATTCGAGTAATTAAGCCCGAGGGGTGTCTCTACACCTGGTGCCCTGAAGCCATCTGGTTTGGGAGTCGCTGGCCCAACACTCATTACATGGGTAACTCAGAGCCTAAGAAAACGAGCATTACAGTAGAGGAGGCCCGCGCAGATTCGAATCGTGGCATGGACTACTCGAGTAATTAAGCCTAAGGGGTGTCTCTGCATCTGGTGCCCTAAAGCCGTCTGGTTTGGGAGTCACCGGCCTAACACTCGCTACATGGGTAACTCAAGCCTAAGAAAACGAATCTTGCGCAAGGTCAAGCAAAGAATGAATGATGCAGACCACCAGCTTGTCTCGAATCGTGGCCTTTGTTACTCGAGTAAATAAACCCGAAGGGGTGTCTGTACACCTAATGCCCCAAAACCGTCTGGTTTGGGAGTCATTAGTCCAAAACTCGTTAAATGGGTAACTTTGAATAGCCTAAGAAAACGAGACAAGTGAAGTGGGCTAATAAAGAGAAAAGATAATACGAAAAACACTCGGCCTTAAACAAGGAGTCATGGAAGAGAAACCCCTACCGAATGCTGCATCGCACAGTGCATTTGTCATATGACGTCAATCCTGCTAAGAACGTTGTCGAGAATGGAGACAGGATACCTTTGACGAGGGAAGGTAGTTCTTTTGAATTCGACCTTACTCACGTACAATGACCGTGAATGCTTGAAGGTGTTCTTACGATTTCATAACTCGTTAAATTGAAAATCATCAACTCACGAGGGATGGAAAATAACTTCCAATCTAGTACATTCACGGTTCACAAATTGCTAGATTGTGCGATCAACAGATATTCAATTTCATGTGCATTAACTGCATTTACTCTGTTGTCGAGATTATAATATCTTTGTGTTGAACTAACACTAACGGCTCGAGCCTTCAAGTTTTGGCATTTGTTAGTCGTCTGATATGCAGGATCTTGCAGAGCTGCGGATAACTCAGCACGGTTAGCATCGCGAGTTTTCGATAGAAATTCTTGGTAACAACACGCGCCAAGGCAGGGGCAGTTGAAAATTGTTAAATGGAAGGAAGCTGAGGCTGCACAGAACTTCTCGTCATTGGGCCTCTCCCCAATCCTGACTATCACTGCCTCGACATCCAAATGATCCACGTGCATGAGCATATACAAGGATGATATAATGCGGGACAACAGCATATCGACCAGCAGAAATGATCAAAAGGCCAAGGAGCCCAACATAGCTGTCGATCATCACAGAGAGCGAAACAGACTGCCTCAACTCGATGAAAATGTAGACGACCAAGAGCAGGCAGAGTACCAAATTAATGTTGAAGTCTAAAAACTACACTTCACGACAAGGCGTGATCCAATCAAATGTTGGCAAGCAACGACGACTGTCGAATCGTATCATTTGACTGAACGGGGGTCATTTCTATCTAAACATATGTTGTCACATGCATCTGTCCATAACATATCTGCCAGATCATACATAACATCTTTTTCATGCATACATGTACGATCAAAATGAAAATCTTCAGGGGAAAGTACGAGCACGTCACTTTCAACCTCACAAATGATCAGACCGAGATGGCTTTTGCGGCATAGTACGTGGACGATGCTGGTGGGAGATCCAGGACAGAAGCCGATCACACATCCCACTTCAAGAAATCACTCAAATCAAAAAGAAGTGATCCCTGGGAAGGGTTGGTATCCAAACAATCAGTGACCTTGGGAAGGGCTGGTATCCAAACAAGAAATGATCCTTGGTAAGGGCTGGTATCCAAACAAACAATGACCCTGGGAAGGGCTGGTATCCAAACAATCAATGACCTTGGGAAGGGCTGGTATCCAAACAATCAATGACCCCTGGGAAGGGCTGGTATCCAAACAATCAATGACCCCTGGGAAGGGCTGATATCCAAATAATCAATGACCTTGGGAAGGGCTGGTATCCAAGCAAGAAGTGACCCCTGGGAAGGGTTGGTATCCAAACAATCAATGACCCTGGGAAGGGCTGGTATCCAAGCAAGAAGTGACCCATGGGAAGGGTTGGTATCCAAATAATCAATGACCCCTGGGAAGGGCTGGTATCCAAACCCGAAGTGAACCTGGGAAGGCATCCAAGCAAACCACAACAAGGTGGTGAGCACCCTGGGAAGGCATCCAAGCAAACCACAACAAGGTGGTGAGCACCCTGGAAAGGAATCCAAGCAAACCACAACAAGGTGGTGAGCACCCTGGGAAGGCATCCAAGCAAACCACCAAAAGGTGGTGAGTGAACCTGGGAAGGCATCCAAGAAAATCACAATAAGGTGGTGTGAGAACCTGGGAAGGCATCCAAGCGAACCACAACAAGGTGGTGAAAGATCCCTAGGAAGGTGACATCTGTAGAACAGTATCAAAAGACTGTACATGGGTCACTTTTCATCAAATTTACATTTTAAATGTTGTGTCACATGCATTGAATAGATGATAATTCTGTACGTGATCCATGCAGGTTAGGTGTCAAGGTCCTAGCCTATCAGAGTCAAAAGCGATGGGTGCCAAGAACGATGTACGAGGACGAACTCCAAGGATGCCTTTCAAGCTAGTCAGGAGAATAACTTCCTTTGATGACAATGCAATGCAATAAGGTGATTACGAGATGGGTGACCGGATACGAGACCCGACCCCGACAAGACAATCGACCGGATACGAGACGCGGAGATTACGAGATGGGTAACTAGATACGAGACCCGGCCACGATAAGACAATCGACCGGATACGAGACCCGGCGATTACGAGGTGGGTGACCGGATACGAGACCCGGCCCCGACAAGACAATCGGCCGGATACGAGACCCGGCGATTACGAGGTGGGTGACCGGATACGAGACCTGGCCCCGACAAGACAATCGACCGGATACGAGACCCGGCGATTACGAGATGGGTGACCGGATACGAGACCCGGCCCCGACAAGACAATCGACCGGATACGAGACCCGGCAATTACGAGATGGTTAACCGGATACGAGACCCGGCCCCAACAAGACAATTGACCAGATACGAGACCCGGCGATTACGAGATGGGTGACCGGATACGAGACCCGGCCCCGACAAGACAATCGACCGGATTCGAGACCCGGCGATTACGAGGTGGGTGACCGGATACGAGACCCGGCGATTACGAGGTAGGTGACCGGATATGAGACCCGGCCCCGACAAGACAATCGACCGGATACGAGACCCGACCCTGATAAGACAATCGACCGGATACGAGACCCGGCGATTACGAGATGGGTGACCGGATACGAGACCCGGTCCCGACAAGAAAATCGACCGGATACGAGACCCGGCGATTACGAGATGGGTGACCGGATACGAGACCCGGCCCCGACAAGACAATCGACCGGATACGAGACCCGGTGATTACGAGACGAGCGACCGGATACGAGACCCGGCACTCACAGGACAATCAACCGAATACGAGACCTGGTGATTACGAGACGAGCGACTGGATACGAGACCCGGCACTCACAATACAATCAACCGGATACGAGACCTGGTGATTACGAGACGAGCGACCGGATACGAGACCCGGCACTCACAAGACGATCAACCGGATACGAGACCCGGTGATCACGAGACTAGCGACCGGATACGAGACCCGGCGCAGAGGAGACGATCGATTAGATGACGAGACCCGACGACTAACAATGCGGTCAGGGATTGATGCATTGACACCTTTACGAATGTTTTGCATGCATTACATCTTGTGTTGTATCATAAGCTATATGTGTTGCATCATGTATGTACTATCATTCTTGTGCACTATCATTCATGCATCGTGTGTCTACTTCTTTATCATGTTCATTTTTCATTTAACATTTCATAAACATGATAAAGAGGGGCAGTTGTAGACACCCAAATTTTGCACTTCCTATACTAACCGTGACAGGAGGGCAGAATCGTCAATCAACCCAGCCTACGAGAACGAAAGGTGGACATAAGTACGAACACTCAAAGCCACCGCAACGACGTGCGATCAAAGCCGACACGACAACGATCAAAGCAGAATGATGTGGCACGTTTCCCAGCGGTTCCCGGACTGCAAAATACAAGCCTCTCAGCGAAAACCAATGGTACGACACGAGAATCGTGGTGCGGCCCGAAAATTGAGAAAATCCGCCCACCCAGCCGCGGATTGATCTGCGGCCAATGATTAAAATAATCGAAGTGCGCGGCGGGCGACTGAAGTGCGCGACGGGCGCGGGGAAACCAAGGCCAGCCGCAGATCAATCTGCGGCTGCCCTTGGCCAGGCTATTTCAGATCATTCCTTCATTCGGATACAGGAGGGAGGCAGCGGCGGAAGAGTTTTGGGGAAGGGAAGAAAAACAGCAACAGTAGCAGCGAATTAGGGAGAGAAAAAAGAGAAAATAGTGAGGAATTATATCCCTTTTGTGAGATTGTATCACATATATTTTCTACTACATTCAATATATGAATTTATACGCATCGTGGTGTGATTTGCTAGGTGAAAAAGAATTCTTTTTATAACAGTTTTGTTATATTATTTTGTCAAGTTTTGTCATTTGGATCATATTAAACGTAGTTCTTTCTTGGATATTATTGAGAATACACGGATTAAGGATTATTGGTGAAGGTTCCAAAGGAATAAAATTCTTCCTAATGGTCCGATGATATCCATTTGGTGATTTTTAGCTTGTTTAATTGTGGTAATATCCATTTTGTGGGTGTGTAGAAATTGTGGATGTGAGCCTAGGAACGCGACCCCGTGGTTCAAATCCAATGATGGACAATTTTGGTGTATGTAATAGGGTCGATTATCCTTGATTGTAAACATGTAATCGTCAGGCCTTAAAACGATACCAAGTTGAAAATCGGGTTTAAGGCCCCGTAATAGTGAAATACGTGATTGTGGGCGTTTGGAGTTATTTTGATGGCTCACATGCCCATGAATAGCCCCAACGCATTTTAATGCTTAATTTGATTCATGACACACAAATTGATTTCAAAGCTAAACGATGAATATTTTCATAAAATCAATCAAATTAGGTTATTAGCATCACGAGGATAAGAAATTGGAGGTGCTAATGAATGTCGATTCCTGTTTAACGAGAAGGTTAAAGAAAATCGTTTTCAAGTATCAAAAAATGGTTTTATAGAATAAATGACGTTTTATTAAACCAACGTGCATAGGGTTAAAGAGATCCTAGAAATTGCCGTCATTTTAATTATGAGAGCAACGTATAGGTCTCGATTCCTATTTTGACGAAGGTTTAAAAACTCTTGTTTTGCCAAAACGACACCTAAGTGAAACCCCTGCTGTTTTGACAATCAAAATCAAACCTTTCTAAATAAAGAATAAAGCTTTCTCGTAGAAGCCGAAGGACATTCTAAAGCACTCTCAAAAGCACGACTTTCCACCAAAACCCAAATGATTCTTTCATACAAACTCATCACAACATTCACATAGGCACACACACACACACACGCACGCACGCATACACATTTTAAGAATTAAAAGGATAGGAAAAGCATCAAGATTGCGGTAACCGTGTTTCACGGAAGTCGGGGGGTGCCTAACACCTTCCTCTCGCTTAAGCAAGCCCACGAACTCTATGAATCTCGGTTCGCAGACCAATTAATTCGGAGTCACATATGAGCCAGCGATTTACAAAAAAGGAAATTCGGATGAGTTGGTACATCCATTTCAAATATACCAACTGGCGACTCTGGTTAATTGGCTCATCATAAAAAACGATTTTTCAAAACCCCGTCGACATTTATGCCGACCTTTTCCAAAAAATCATCTAACAAAAGGCTAAAATTAGAAAGGGCTACAATCCCCAAAGAAGCGACATTCCTCCCGGCGTCGACAGTGATTATTGCATTTGCATATTTTTCATATAGTTTAGGAAGTGTAGAAACCCGTTCGAGATTCACTTAATAGAAGTGAATCTCGAATAGTCCTCATTTTGGGACTGTTCCGGAATGTTTTGATCCCACTTAAGTCGGTGTTAACGGCTTTAGCACGTCTTTATATATTGAGAATTTTTGGCGAATATCTCTTGATGTTCTTCGGGTGTATATTTAGGCTACGACGTGGTAGTCTATTTCATGTACTTGAAGACCATGGGGAGGTGCCGCCGAATGTTCTTAAAATATAAAGATGTGTTCATGTTGTTGGCATCAGGTGGGGCGACACATTCAGGAATGAGATAGAAGTCTGACCCGTTAGAGTGGAGATGAAGTTAGGATACTCATATGTGTGCGTAGATATTAACCCTCCTATTTGTGTTTTATTTTTCCTCATATATATCGGCCCGTAGTGCATATACCAAGATGTCTATTGATCGAAGTTGGATGGAACGTAGGGTAGCCAATGATAAGAGTGGGCTTAGATCTGAGTACCGTAATGGGGTTGAATAGTTTCTGAATTTTGCATTTGAGCAAGTCAGCGGCGATGAGATCAGATGTCCTTGTAAGAGGTGTGTGAATGAAGTGTGGAAGGAAATAAGTGATGTCATGTGCGACTTATTTGTGTATGGGTTCAAGTAGGGTTATACGACATGGATCTATCATGGGGAAACTTGGTTGGATGAACATGAATCCGAACCAGAATCCAGAGGTGACGAAACCTTTGACTGTACTAACATAATAGTCAAAGCTGTTGATTCATTCTTCTAGTGGAATACAGACAGGGTTGACGGTAGCATCGAACAAGAGCCTAACGACGGGGCTAAGGGTTTCTATCATCTATTGCAAGAATCAGCGACGCCACTGTATAATGGTCACGAAAAGTACATCGTCTTATTCGTAGTGGCTAAGCTTTTACACTTTAAGAACGAGCATGATTGCAGCGAGAGAGGTTTTAATGAATTGCTCAACATTGTGAAGGACTTCTTACCGGCAGGCAATAAGTTACCAGAATCGTACTATGATGTGAAGAAAATGGTCAAAAGGCTCAATCTAAGGTATGAGAAGATTGATGCTTGTGAGAATGGTTGTATGTTGTATTACGGTGAAGTCAATAAATATAAGAGGTCATGTGATATCTGCGGTATAAGTAGATACTACGAACAGCGCAAGAAAAAGGGAACAAACGTGCCGAGAAAGATTTTGCGTTACTTTCCCATTGCACTTAGACTTCAGCAGTTATTCATATCAACACATACCGCCGAGTATATGAGGTGGCACTCAGCACGGGACATAGTGGAAGGTCAATTGACACACCCAGTAGATGGGCTTGAGTGGAAACATTTTGACAGAAAGCATCCCTCGTTTGCTCAGGAAGTTTCACAATGTTAGGCTTGGACTTGCTACGGATGGGTTTAATCCATTTAACGGGCCTTACACCAAGCCCTACTCAACTTAGCCAGTGATTATTGTTGTGTATAAACTCCCACCTTTGATGTCCATGAAAGATCCCTACATGTTCATGCCTTTATTGATTCTGGGTGATAAGAGTCCAAATAAAGACATCAATGTCTACCTCAGGCCATTAGTTGATGAGTTGAAGATGTTGTGGGATAAAGGGGTTCAAACTTATGATGTATCTCTTAAACAGAACTTTGACATGAGGGTAGCTTTATTGTGGATCATAAATGACTTCCCGGCGTTAGGAATGATCAGTGGATGGTCGACTCACGGGGGCTTGTCATGTCTCATGTGCATGTGGTCAGTTAAAGCTATGCAGCTCAAACATGGGGGGGAAATGAGTTTCTTTGCAACTTCCAAACAGTTTTTGCCGATTGAGCATCGTTATCGACGGATGAGTAGACAATTCAATCGAAAAATAGAGAAACGTCAAGTACCTGACTGTCTTTCTGGGATAGCAGTGTTGAGTTGGATTAGTCACTTGAATTTTCCACCTCTAAGGAAGAATCACAGAGTAGAGCGAGCTAATGGTTACAGTAAGGTTCACAACTGGACACACCGTTGCATGTTCTTTGACTTGCCTTATTGGGCTACGCTTTGCATTCGTCATTGTTTAGATCCGATACATACTGAGAAGAATGTATTTGATAACATTTTTTGCACAGTCCTAGATGCCAGTGGTAGAACAAAGGACAACAAGTCGAGGCTTGATTTGGTCGAAATGAACATTAGGGAACATTTGTGGCTGTATCAGAAGGGTAGTGTGACAGTAACACCTAAAGCTGATTATACTTTGACCAGGGAACAGTTGAAATTGATATTTAATTGGATCAGTGGACTGAAGCTCCCAGATGGATATTCTTTAAATATCGCAAGGTGTTGTAAAGTCAAAGAGCTGAAGTTTAGGTATCTAAAAAGTCATGATTGTCATGTATTCATGCAGAAGTTGATAACCCGTGGCATTTATCGACTTGTTGCCGAAACGTGTGGTTGAAGCACTGACAGAGCTTTCTAATTTCTTCATAGATTTATGCTTGACGAAGCTTCATCTCAGAGACATAGAGAAAATGGAGATGCAGATAGTGGAAATAATGTGCAAGTTAGAAATGATTTTCCTTCCATCATTTTTTTGATTCAATGGAGCATTTGCCTATGCACGTGCCATACGAAGCCAAGTTTGGCGGTCCTGTGCAGTATAGATGGATGTATCCATTCGAGAGGTAATGACATTAATGTTTTTAATACGCTTAAATGTTCATTCTTGTTTGCTAATGTATACATGTTATATCACATAGGTATATGCGACGTCTAAAGCAGAAGGTGAAGAATAGAGCCCGTGTAGAGGGGTCAATTGCTGAAAGTTATGTTATAGAGGAACTTGTTAATTTCTGCTCATTGTACTTTGAGTCCAATGTTCAAACGAGGCACAATCGCTTACGACAGAATGAGGTTGTTGGACACGAGGAAAATGGAGAATTAACGGCCTTTAGTCATCCTGTACACCAATTCGGCGGGAAAAAAAAGGTTTTTCTTGACTGACAGTGAGTATGTAGCTGCCACATTGTATGCACTTGTAAACATGAATGAAGTAGCACCATACATTAAGTAAGTACCTATAAATATGTCTTCTGTAATTGTTATAAGTTCCTTGCATACACATTATGTATATAACGGTACTGCAGTCAATATGATGCTGAGATACGTGAAGCAAATTCGATTATAGTAGACGGGGATTTGCAAAATTTGAGAAATAAAGAATTTTTGCAATGGTTTAAAAATCATGTAACTCTAACTAATTAAGAGCTAAATGCATTTACCCTAATGAATGAATCTTAATTATAGCGTAATTAACTTTAAAATATGTTGTGATATTGTACATTAGGTCCTCACAGATGATAAAGCTGACATTCGGCTAAAGCTTATAGCCGACAACCCTAAAAGATCTGTAGATACTTATACATGTCGTATTGTCAACAATTACAGATTTAAGTGCTACGATATTGGGGAAGTCGCTTTATCTGATTCTGGTGTTATGGTTAAAGGTAGTTGCTAAGATAACCTTTAGGATGACGGGTATGGACACTTGCTAGAAGTAGTCGTTCTCAAATATTGGGGTCAAAAAGAGTTAGTTTGCTTCAATTGTCATTGGTTTGATGTTGAAAATGGAGTTAGAGTAGATAAAAATTCAGGACTGATGACAGTAAATGTTAAGTCAAAACTAAACTCAAACAAGCCTTTTATTTCGGCAAGTCAAGCAACGTAGGTGTACTACGCACGGAGTGTTAAGACTCATGTAAGCTCATGGTACGCTGTTATAACCACCAAAGCTCGTGGTTTTCAAGGAACAGCTCCTTGTCCAGACGATGAACCTTTACAAGTCGAGTCTACTAGTGTCACACCTGCTGATGTGATAATTATTACCGAGTCTAGTGAAGACGAGGACGATGTCGTCGCTGTCGAAAGTGAAGACAATGTTGTTGAGGAGGAAGATATGAATGAAGAAATCGTTGACGATGACAAAGATGATGTTGACAGCGAGATTGAAGAGCTACTGCTCGAAGATGACGATTCTGATATTGATGGCTTTGATGATATAAATGATTAAGAGTATATACTATTTATGTCTTTTTAATTGTATTCAAATGTAATAGTTTGTAATAGTGCAATCATTATTTGAAACTTATATTATTCTACTAATTATTCAAATGTTACAACTTGTAGTAGTGTATTCCTATGTAATAGTTTTAGGTTTCTATCTATGTTTTTGTAGTGTATTTATGTTTTAGCTTTCTATTCAAATGTAGTAATTATTCAAATGTAATAGTTTGTAGTAATGCACTCATTATGGTGTAACTTATATTATTCTACTAATTAAGGCGCAAAATTATTGTGATTACGAATGCCTTCTAATATTCTGTTGATTTCTTTACAGTATATATACATATATATGGCCCGTACACCACACAGAGATCGTGGTGGGCATGTTGGTAGTACAGGCCGTGGGGGCCGTGGAGGTAGTGGTGGTGATGATCAGTCCGGATCATCAGGTATAAATATATGTTAATTAAGTTGTTATATATACATCTTACTATATTTAATTTTATATAGTATTGTCATGATATTCGTTTATATAAATATTGATGTATTTCACTACATAGGTGATCGGCGTAGGCCTCTGCAGGGACTAGCACGTGGCTTGCTAGGGAATCCCCCGCAGGCCCTGCTTATATGTCGCGTTGGGACTAACAGGTAATTTCATAAATTGTGTATAACATTTAACATTTGTTTTATATAAAATCTTACATGTATGTAGTCTTTAGAATTGTCAAATGTATTACTTTTAATTGCAGTATCCTCGACGCGACGCCAAGGAACACGTTGTTTGGGATTGTCCGCAACTGATTCTCAAGCCCGTGGATGAGGTGGGCGGATGTGGATGATTGCACACGCCAGTTGATTATCGATGAGTTTCGGGTAAGATGTCATTCGTATGTTAGTTTTCTATTCCATTTGAATGTTGTTTTTATATGACCGTTTATGTTGTCTACTAAGCTTGTTAATGTGTAATGTGCAGAGATATTACCGCTTTGAGGACGGGCAGGAAGCCCACGACATTACTATTCTTCAGGGGTATCTCGAGATGAATTGGCATAAGTGGGTCCACAATTGGAAGAAGAAGGCCCAGACCAAGATGGCTGATGGACAGACACTTAAAGATGTCCGACCATGTAATGCCCGAGATTAATATACATCGTAATGTATTTAATGAATTAAATTTTATGCGAAACTCTTGTGTGATTTCCTTTATTAGATATATATGTGTTATATTAAGAGATGTGATGAGATGTATTTATATGGTTGGTTTAGTTTTATTTAACTATTTAAATTGATTAAGTGGGGAATTAATTCTTTTTATTACGTGGGTTGGTATTAAATCATGAGTTGGAGTTCGGATCGGAATTTAGAGACGCGGACTGCGTATTCGAGTCCGGAACGTCGAAATTAGTCAGGTTAGACTGTAACGACGAAAATGTGTCACAGTTGACTTTTTGGTCATAGTCAACCAGTTGATTTTTTTAGAGAAAAAGTCAACCACGAATTTTGGTGATGATTTTGATGAAACGGATAGTTCCATGACGTCCGGAACATTGACTTTTGTAGGAATCGATATAAGTATCGAACACGTTTGGCTATGGAGGGCAAAATGGTCAAAATGGGCATTCAAAGGATTAAAATAATATTATAATGTGTTTATTTAATTGGTCAGCAGCTGGTGGGATCCTGTGACTCACGAATTGGGACAAGGGAGGAGGAAGTATACGTATTACAAGATATTGAGGGAGAGGGAGTTGCACTTGTGTAATAAACCAAAACTTTTCATTTTCTTAACTCCCCTCTCCATATTAAACATATGCATTATGAGCAATATATACATAACTGATGATTTGGGAATGGAAGAGGCAAGGGGAAGCCTATGCTAATATTATATACATATATACACTCTCCACTCATATATTCCTCTCATTTACAAAATTGCATCAAGAGAGCAAAAGAAAAAAAAAAGAGAAACTGAGAGAATGAGAGGTTGAGAGGGGGAAAACGAATACTGGAGATTTCATAGCAACTAACAAGCAAGGAAGAGGGATAATCAAATTAACACAAGGGAAATTCGTCCAAAAAGGTAAGCAATGAAACTCTCTTTTTCGTGTTCTTGAAGAAAAATAGTGAAAAAGCATGTATAGTCATGGTAAGTGGTTTATGTTAATTTCGTAAGGTTGTGCTAATATTGGTTTCTGTATGAGGATGATAAGGAATGAAAATTATGGTTTAAACATGTTGCAATTACATAGAGAATCAAAGATTTCATGTATGTATGCGATATGTTTGAGAAAATGTCTCTTAGTAGTCAATTTGTTCAAAGCATGGTAATTTAGTGAGTTGGTTTGTTGTAGCATGTTCATATATGTTGGTAGAAGTGATCTGGACAGTAGGAGTCAAGCCCATGCATGCTAGAATCAAAATCTCAAAATATTTCAAAGTTGGTTGAATGTGAAATCTGTGATTTTCGGGTTTTTCGGAGCCTCGGAATCATGGTTTATATAACTCGATTAGAGTATGTAATAATTTTATTAAATAGTATGTAGTATGAAGTCTAATCTGGCCCAAATTTCGTTTGAATTGGAGTTATAATGATCAAGTTATGAAAATCGTAAGCAAGCATGTACATAATAAAATCGGCAGAAAATCTGGAATTTCCAGATTTTTTTTCTAAGTATGAAACTAGTGCTAGCACACTTTTCTATGCAGTTGGTTTGTGGTCTTAGCATGCTATTTTTATGAATGTTATATTTTTTTAAAATACCTTGTTGTATGAAGTTTATTGTGTCCAAGTATCATGGTCATATCATCTTTAGATTAGTTGGAATAAAATCGCAAAAGTGGCTGCATGAAACAAAAAAAATTTTTGATGTCTTTCTTGTAACTGTTTGGATCAGTCTGTTTCGGGGGCATTTTTGTCCACTGTTTTTACATTAAAAATTCTGAAAACATTTGGAGTATTACTATAAGAAGATATGAAGGTCCTCTAAAAATTTGAGATGTTTTGGCCATACGGTTTGAGAGTTATGGATTTTACGGCTAAGGTCATTATTTGAAACGATACCTGAATAACTCTCTGTGTATAAGTCCAAAAATTACAAAATTTTTACTGGAAGTTCATGTGTATAGCAGGAGATAACCCTGAACAGTTCAGAATTTTTGGAGCTAATCTCGATTTATGAAAAATCTGAGAATATTTGGCTATTATGGACTATTTAAAAATAATAGATGAATTTTATTAATTCCGGAAAAAATATATGTTCAATGTGGGACTATATTCTACAAAATTACAGAAAGGAAATATTTTTGAGATTGATTTGGTATTTTTCATATAAATGATGTTATATGGGTAAATGAATTTAATTATATATGGGATGTCATAATTATGGAAAATGAGATTTTTTTTGACTTGAGACCCTTAAGCATATTTTATGCAGATTTTTGGTCCGAAAAATGTCACAAATTTATGTTTCCCAGTTTCTTTTATTTAATCACGTGGCCTATTCATAGCAACATGTTATGTAATTGAATTGTATTTGAATACGTGTGAGTTTAATCATTTTATTAAAATAAAAGGGAACCATTACACTTCAAAGTGGTGTTCGAGGATCAAATTACTTAACGTAACACATGTGAATAGGTTACGTGAAGAACTAATAGATAACTTTAAATATAGAAGACTTATCAGGCAAGTTCTTAAACACTACTTCTCATTTACGCAAGTTTCTTGACTCTACTTTTTATTGAGCAAGCTTCTAGAGTTTATTATTTCAATTGAACAAATATTCTATCATTATTCACTTATTCAATGATTGTGAGTTTCTTATGTCGTAAGCTATACAAATCCATTGTACAAGCTTTATTGATGATTACTCAATTGTTATTACAATTGTTATGTTTTAAAGTTCTTAATTATTACGAACTGCTTTCAAGTATGCTTTTCTGGCCTTTTGTTCCGGCTAGATATTATTGATGCGTAACGTTATATTGTTTGAACAATTCAAATTCATTCTAGCTATTAAAGTTTACCAATCCAAATTGCTTTGGTGCGGTCTCGCATGATACTAAGATGAACAACCCGAATAACGGGCAAACAGATGTCGGGCATATAGTCCCATTTACGCTTACGCGTTTAAATTTCATACTTGTGCACAATGTAGGGTACGAAAGGCTGATCACCTGGAGTACGTGCAGAGAAGGTTTTATAATCTATCTGATTGATAAAAGCTTCTGATGGTTTTCGATGAAACAAAACAATGTTCAGGGTATCAACACCCCTTAGTACACTATTAAAAATTCTTAACTCTTAACTCTAATTCGTATTTACCTCTTCAATACTCTTTCAATTGTTGAGAAATGCCTATACAAATATATCTATCCTTGGTATTTATTATCAAATTATTTGTTATACTTGCTGGGCAAATTGTGCTCATTCTTGCTTAAACCTTTCAGTTAAGGGTGAGAAGGCCGAGGGCTCGGGCAAGGACAAGGGAAAGACTAAGATGAAATGATGAAAGCTTATTTCTTTGTAATAAGTTTAGATCTTCCGCATTGATGTAATGTAGCGGTGAACGCTAAGTCTAAGATGTTTAAGGTTTTAAAACTTGGGGATTATGTTTGGTTTTATATTTGGGATTATTACCGAATACTATTGTTATTATTATTATTATTATTATCTACAAAGTTTATTTAGTTAGATGATGGTGTATGTTGTACCGTGATGCACCACATCCGGTGTTTGATGATGCACGGATTTGGGGGCGTCACAGACCAGATTTTATTGTTGCTACAGTGTGGGACTAGATGTGCAGCATTTGGGAGGGCGCGACGTTCCAGAAGATGTCGGTATAGCGTACAGCTAAGGGTGTAAACGAGTCGAGCCGAAACGAACAGAGAGCTACTCGAATTCGACTCGAAAAGTTAAATTCGTACTCGAATTCGACTCGAATTCGAATTGTATTTGAAAAATTCTGCTCAGATTCGACTCGACTCGAATATTTATTACTCGAATTCGATCCGACTCGGATCGAATTATATTAAAACTACTCGCGAGCTTCAAATTCAAGCTTGAATTCGAGTCTCCACATAATAATTAGCTTTAAAATAAATATAATTATAAATTAAATTTGTTATTTTACTTAGAAATGAGAAAATATATTTACTATTACACTTTACAAAAATAAAATCACAATTAAAATTAAAAACAAAATAAAATAATAATAATTAATTATCCCAATTTGATTTAATTTTGTATATATTATAAGAGAATGTATCGAGTATCTAATCGAATTTGTATCAATCGAGTATGTATCGAATCACAATCGAGAATTTGAGTAGTTTGAATCTTAAACGAGTCGAGTATAACCTTGCTCACATTCTACTCGTATTTTTATTCGAACTATTTTTTATGCTCAGATTTGGATCATATTTTTAACGAATCCGAGTCTCGCTCGTATTTTTTCGAGTCGAGCCCGAACTGCTCTGCTCGTTTACAGCCTTACGTACAGCTGCCCGGCGGCAGATTCGTCTCCCACACTGCACGGGGTCTCAGTCGTACAACCTCTACAAGGAAAGACTCGAGGTTAGTCTAAAGCACCTGCCTTCCCGCTTAGAGTTTTGGTGGCATGCCCACCAGAAGAAAGGTGATGGTGGTTATATCTCACCTAAGGCAGAGCGCATTGCTGTAAGTAATTTAATCTTTTTATTAACTTTGTATTTTAATGCATGAAATTCATTTATATTATTTAAACAAATGTTTTTCATACATTTATTTGGTTTTTTCAGCGATGGTTTGAGGACCTTAATGTGGCCCGCACCAGCCAGAGAGCTGATGGTGACGTAGATGCCTCGACCCGTAAGGATGAGGAGATGGAGACTGGTTGCAGGCTATAGGGGGACCAAAGAAGGGTAGAGTTATGGGCATTCTACGGGTCTCAGCCTACACCTTAGTCCCTGCTACGAGATCTTGGCTTCGCCCACCCAACGAATCAAGTGGTATGAATGGATCGGGTGCCGGCCCTTTATTATCCGATGATTTCTTCCAGCGGATCGTAGAGGGGTGCATGATGAACAGTGTTGTGCAATCAGGTGCACCATTATGTGAGCAGATCTACCAACTTGCTCAGGAGGTTGTCCACGGCTCCATAGATCCGACAACATTTGCCGATCAGCTCATGGGTCTAGTCTAGGAGGAGGCCGTTCGTGAATGCGCGGTTGTCTTGGCCAATATTTTTCCTCCACATATTCGACAGGTAAATACATTTATTGATGTATGTTTGTATTTAATTCATGTAATTTGTAAGTATATTACTTATATACATTGTCAAACATATAACACCTCATAGATGTTAAACACACGTTACAACTTACGGGACTCGATTCTGATATCCGAAGGCCGAGTTATCATCTCGTTTGCCTAACTTAAGAACACTTAGGACAATAGCCGAAAAACAGACCAAAACCCGTCTCAGGTGTCGAAACGACACGCAACTATAGACATAGCACCTCATAGATGTTACGCACACGTTACAACTTACGGGACTCGATTTCAATATCCGGAGGCCGAGTTATCATCCCGTTTGCCTAACTTAAGAACACTAAGGACAATAGCCGAAAAAAAGACCAAAACATGCCTCGGGCCTCGAAACGACATGCAACCATAGACCTAGAACCTCAAAGATGTTATGCACATGTTACAACTTACGGGACTCGATTCCGATATCCGGAGGCCCAGTTATCATCCCGTTTACCTAACTTAAGAACACTTAGGACAATAGACGAAAAAGAGACCAAAACCCGTCTCGGGCGTTAAAACGACACGTAACCATATACATAGCACCTCATAGATTTTATGCATATATTACAACTTACGGGACTCGATTTTGATATCCGGAGGCTGAGTTATCATCCCGTTTGCCTAACTTAAGAACACTTAGGATAATAGCCAAAAAAGAGACCAAAACCCGCCTTGGGTGTTGAAACGATATGCAACCATAGACATAGCACCTCATAGATGTTACGCACACGTTACAACTTACGGGACTCGATTTCGATATCCAGAGGCCAAGTTATCATCCCGTTTGCCTAACTTAAGAACACTTAGGACAATAGCCGAAAAAGAGACCAAAACCCCCCTCGGGCGTCGAAACGACACCCAACCATAGACATAGCACCTCATAGATTTTACGCACATGTTACAACTTACGGGACTCGATTCCTATATCCGGAGGCCGAGTTATCATCCCGTTTGCTTAACTTAAGAACACTTAGGATAATAGCCGAAAAAGAGACCAAAACCCGCCTCGGGCGTCGAAACGACACGCAACCATAGACATAGCACGTCATAGATGTTGCGCACACATTATAACTTACGGGACTCGATTCCGATATCCGGAGGCTGAGTTATCATCCCGTTTGCCTAACTTAAGAACACTTAGAACAATAGCCAAAAAAGAGACCAAAACCAGCCTCGGGCGTCTAAACAATGCGGAACCATAGACATAGCACCTCATAGATATTACACACATGTTACAACGTACGGGACTCGATTTCGATATCCGGAGGCCGAGTTATCATCCTGTTTGCGTAACTTAAGAACACTTAGGACAATAGCCGAAAAAGAGACCAAAATCCGCCTCGGGCATCAAAAGGACACGCAACCATAGACATAGCACCTCATAGATGTTATGTACATGTTATAACTTACGGGACTCAATTTTGATATCCAGAGGCCGAGTTGTCATCCCGTTTGCCTAACTGAAGAATACTTAGGACAATAGCCGAAAAAGAGACCAAAACCCGCCTCGGGTGTCGAAACGACACGCAACCATAGACATAGCACCTCATAGATGTTACGCACATGTTATAACTTATGGAACTCGATTCTGATATCTGGAGGCCGAGTTATCATCCCGTTTGCCTAACTTAAGAACACTTAGAAAAATTATTTAAATATGTTCTCTTTTGAACTGCATTACTAATATTATAATTTTGTAGGGTCTTGTTGATGAGTGTCGTGGAGGTAGAGATAGCGGCACAGGCGATGTCCGTGGAGGAGCTGGCGAGGGCCCGGAGGAGATGCCGAGGACCGCCGAGCTGATGCTGATGCTATGGAGGGTGGGACCGGCGGTGGTACGACTGATGGTGGCGTTGATGATTTTGGGACTCCACGGCTGGGATGTAGTTAATTTATGCTTATATTTTGACTTTTATGTACGTACTTATACAATTTTTGGATTGTACATACTAGGGATTAGTGATTACGTTGTCTACATATTTAGTGGTTGATGATAGTAACAGATTTGATTGCTATTGATATTCTTTTGTGAAGAATTATTTATTTATCTTGAGGTTATAACAGGTATAATTTTGTATATGTAAATGAGCAGGGGAATGATAAGTTTTATTTATTTTTTACTTTTTAGATATATAATTAACGACAGGGACATTGTTGACTGCATACCGTCGCTAATAACATATTGCAGCATTTTTTTTAGTTTTTAAAATAGCAAAATCATAACCTATTGCGGACGGGGGAAATAAGTCATTACCGACGGCGGAGCAGTCGCGAATGCCCTTTTTCATAAAAAATTTTAAAGACATTGCCGACGGGATTCCCGTCGCCTCTTGCCGTCGCGAATGACCTTTTTACTGACAGATGTCGACGGGATCCGGAGGCAACGACCTGTGAGGCGATGGGAGTGGCGACAGGGGGTGCCGTCGCCAAAAAGGTCATTGCCGATGGCAGATAGTCATTGCCGACGGCGATGCCCGTCACCAATGACCTTTTTTGTAGTGTTCTAAGAAAAGTTTCCCAATGTTCAACCACCTCCTTGCCCTATCAATTACTTCCACTAACCACCCCAAGCTCATGCCGCCACTGCTGCCCCTACTACTCATCCTTCCCCATTGTTACTTGACACTGGAGCTAGCCATCATGTCACCCATGATCTTTCAAACCTTTCTTTCCATCACCCTTACGATGGTTCCGAGGAAATTATTATAGGTGATGGCATCGGAGTTCCCATTACTCATACTAGTTCCCTCTCTATTCCTACTTCATCTCAGTCTTTAATTATGTCTAATGTTCTATGTGCACCTACTATGTCTCGTAATATCTTGTCTATCTCCCAACTTTGTTCGGAAAATAATCTTCTAATTGAGTTTTCTTCTGATTTTTTTGTTGTGAAGGATCGTCTCACGGGGGCGCATCTTATCCAAGGTCCAACTAGGAACGGTGTTTACGAGTTGTCAGCCCCTTCCTATATTCTTGCCTATTCAAGTGTCAAATCGTCAGCAATAGATTGGCATCATCGTCTAGGCCACCCTTCATTTACTATTTTTAAGACTTTAGTTTCAACTTTCAAGCTTGATGTTTCCAGTGTTGTTCCTTTCAATTGCAACTCTTATATGTAATAAGAGCCATAAGCTCCCTTTTAGTAAATTGACTTTATTTTCTCATGCTCCTCTTGATCTCATATAGACTGATTTATGGACTTCTCCTGTCTACTCCATTGATAGCTACAAATACTATGTCATTTTTGTTGACCATTTCACAAAATATATTTGGCTCTATGCTCTCAAAAACAAATCTGACACAAAAGCAGTGTTTATTAGATTTAAGGCCTTAGTGGAAAAATACTTTGAGAAAAATATTAAAGTCCTTTATTCTGACAATAGGGGAGAATATCACGCCTTAGAAAGCTATCTTACTATTGATGGAGTCTCACATCTCACCTCCCCACCCCACACTCCGGAACATAATGGTTACGCTGAGAGACGACACCGTCATATAGTTGAAACAGGATTATCCTTCCTAAACCATGCACAACTTCCTATAGAGTTTTGGTCCTATGCCTTCACCACCGTCGCTTATTTAATTAATCGGCGTCCCACCCCAACTCTATCTCATCAATCTCCTTTCCAATGTCTTTTTGGGATGTCTCCTAACTACTCTAAGTTGCGAAGTTTTGGTTGCTTATGTTATCCGTGGCTTCGACCCTATGCGTCTCACAAGCTAGACTCCAAGTCCACTCCATGTATTTTCATTGGATACTCCAAAACTCAAAGTGCCTATCATTGTTGGGAGCCCATCACACTCAAAGTCTACACTTCTCGACATGTTAGATTTTTTGAAAATGAATTTCCTTACCGTAGACTCACTAACCAAACTATTCTGCCATCCACACCTAGCCCAGACTCATGGTGCCCCTTGGTTCTGTCCCTACTCCTGCCCACTACAATTTTGCCTCCTCACCAACCCCATGACACACCCCCTCTCCTGCATCTGATTAGGCCCAGCTCACACCGTCTCTACCCACAGTCCCACCCACGCCTCCTTCCTCGCTCAACTTACCTCAAACATCCACCTCAGCAAATAACACCCAGCCCACCCCACCATTTACTATAACCGAACCCACCCAACCAACTCAGCCCACTACTGCCCCTAATCTGCTAATCCAACCAGCCCAGAGGATCATTACTTGGTCCAAAAACAACATTCATAAGCCCAATCCAAAATACCTACACCACACCACGATTCATGCCAAACCCACCGAACCTACTACCGTGGCTCAAGCATTAAAAGACCCCCTATGGCGTAAGGTAATGGAAGATGAGATTAACGCTTTGCATAGACTTGGCACTTGGGACTTGGTGTCACCCGAAAACACTCGAAACCTTGTAAAATGCAAATGGGTATTTCGCATTAAATACAAACCAGATGGCACAATTGAATGTTACCGAGCTCGTCTTATTGCCAAAGGTTTTCAAAAAAGACCCGAAATTGATTACACAGAGATCTTTAATCTGGTTGTAAAGCCTGGCACAATTTGGACCTTACTATGTCTTGCGATCACGAATAAATGGCATCTTCGACAGCTTGATATTAACAACGCATTCCTTCATGGAACGCTACAGGAGGACGTTTACATGTCACAACCTCCAGGTTTTGTTAATATAGCACTCACCAACCGTGTGTGTAAATTATGAAAAGCGAAATATGGGCTCAAACAAGCACCTCGGGCTTAGTACATTGAACTCACCAACTTCCTCCTAAGTATGGGCTTCAAGCGATCTATGGCTGATACCTCACTCTTTATTTTGCACCATGCTACTACACCAATTTATTTAATTGTGTATGTGGACCATATTATTGTAACTGGTCCTAATGTTACTAACCTTGAGTTCTTCATTAAAAGTTTGCCTAACAAATTTTCATTGAAGGATCTTGGTGCATTATCGTACTTTCTAGGTGTTGAAGTCATGCCTACGAGCAAGGGGTTATTTCTCAGTCAAAGGAAATACATTATTAATCTTCTGGAATGACTGAGTATGCTCCGTGCTAAGCCCACTCTAACTCCCTTGATTGTCACTCATGGGCTATCATCCACCTTCGGCGGCGATCTTCTTGCATCACCAACAGAGTATAGAGCTACTGTTGGTGGTCTATAGTATCTCACTTTGACGAGACCCGACGTCGCCTTTGCCGTTAACAAGCTTTCTCAATTCATGCATAAGCCACGGAGTGACCATTGGGCAGCCTTAAAATTCCTCATGCGCTACTTATGTGGTACCTTGGACAAGGGTATCAACATTTATAGTGGCTCACCACTTCACCTTCATGCCTTTTTCGATGCGGATTGGGTCAGTGATAAAGATGATTACACTTCCACCATGGGTTATATAGTATTTCTTGGTCGTAATCCTCTTACTTGGAGTTCCAAAAAGCAAAAATCATTGGCTCGATCATCCACTGAGGCAGAATATCGAGTTGTAGCCTCCACTACGGCCGAAATCATGCGGGTCCAAAATCTCCTTACTGAGTTGGGTGTTCATCTTGCGCATACTCCAGTCATCTACTGTGACAATCTTGGTGCCACGCATCTAAGTGCCAATCCGGTGTTCCATTCGAAGATGAAACACTTGGCTCTTGCTTATTATTTCATTCGAGAATAAGTACAAAATGGTACACTTCGTGTCATTCATGTTCCCACAGGTGATCAGCTAGCTGACTTTCTTACCAAGCCATTGTCACAACCTCGACTTGATCTTCTACTATCCAAGATCGGACTATCAGACAGACCGTCCGTCTTGCGGGGGCATGTTGGAGATAAGAGTTGACATAGTCTATGTTATTATCTCTCAGTTATTGTATATGATAAATATATCTTGTTATTTAGGCTAGATTGATTTCTATCCCTTATTGTTAGCCACCGTTATGTATAGATATGTATAGACTTAGTCTATCTTTATCCTTGTTTTAGCTTCTCATACGTGTAGCTATTTATATTGTAATAATTACATTGAATAATAATAATCATTTTTAAAACCTTTCATTCCCCATCACTGTGGTCCCCACTAAAAAACCCACCAATACTTATGAGCTCATTTGAATCAACTTCCTGAAAAGACAACTGATTATTTGTTGCAGCAACCCAAGTGGACATGGCTCGTTTAATAGCATTCTGGATAGAGGAATCCATACTGGTTACAAATATATACGTAACAGGCATAATATTCCATTTATAACCCCTAAGACTAAAAAGAGAGACAATAGTAAAAGTATTGGGGCTATGGTAGTGACTTTTGTTGCCCGTTTGCATACGGGTAGTCCCACTGATGATATCGGGCACGCCACATCGAGGCATCGTCATCATGGATATTGTTTCAGCATCAAGGCTTCCAGTTGCTTTGAGATGAAAATTTTTCTGGTACTTTTTAAGGGCAAGCTCCAGGGTATCGTCAAAATCATCGTCATTGGTGGTGGGAGATAAGGTTAACTAACCAAATTTATGGAGATAATTTTTGAGTTGATGGAGCCCTTGAAGCTTTATGCCCTTGCGAGCCCCTTGCAAATCCTTGAGCAAGATAACACCTTGGGATGATGGGGTTTTCTTTTTTGGGTGGTGTACTTCACGATCTGCATGGGACAGCAGAGGAATGAGTACAAGGAGGAGGAAAATGAATGATAAGGAAAGTGATGCAGCAACCTTTGGACCCATGATGGACTAATTAGAAGGAAAGGTTATTATTCGGAATATGGAGTTACTTCATATGTTTGGCGCATTTATAGACTTCTTTGTGGAAACACTATGTACTCATTTTGTTAAATTTAACATCACAATTTTGCTATTGTGGGCAAGGAAATTACGCCTTGCAAGGGTTAGGGGTTCGTGTTGGCTGGAGAGGAGAGACATCCACGAAGAACACGGAATTGATTGATTGATTGAAAAGGGGAGAAGAACAGGTGGGCAATGTCTCAAATGACACGTGGCAGAACTCTCAGAATCCGGAAACCGGGTTAGGGTAGTAGGGATTCCAAGAGCCTTCTTGAGTCTTCGAGTTGAGAGAGAGAGTTTCAAGTGCTCAGAGCTTCCAAGAGTCTAAGTGTAATGTCTTGAGAGCGATCCCCTTTTCTTAGAATAGATGGGCTATTTATAGAGCTTGCCTGGGAAATGGTCACATGTCAGGCACATGTTTTAAGGAAAATTTCAAAAATACCCTTTAGTCATGTTTTAAAGGGAAAATTCTAGAAATGTCTTTTAATCATCAAAGTAATGCCCAAATTGCCCTGTTCTTCTAGCCACCAATCCAGTCCCTCAATCAATTCCCAAAATGGGTCGCATCCACGAGTCTTCTGCCTTGGAACACGTGGAGACTTCCCCGGGTCTAGCACATTTATTTTCGTCTAATCTGTACATTTAATTAGGTTACATGAACAATAATTTGTACATTTAATTAGATTTTTATAAACCCTAATTTGTACATTTATTTCAATTAGGTCATGTGAACCCTAATATGCACTTGGGCCCACATTTGCCCCCTGCGCGAGAGTCACGATTCCTGAGAGACGCTCGTGCAAAATACTCCAAGCTTTTGAATGATTTAGTTTGACTCCACTTGTCCAAGTCTTGAACACAAGAATTCTAGAAGAGGGAACCCTAGGGGCCAAACTATTAGGGCTAAACCCTAAGGAGGCAAGACCTAGAAGTGTTCTTCCTTGAACCTTTTGGTAGATCATCTAAAAGCTTCCTCATTTTGCTCAATATTTATTTCCTTATTTTCTGAGAATTAAAACAAGGAAGATCATCAGATATCACTAAATAAAATCCAATAATCAAATCTTAGTTTATTATTTGGAAACAAAATCTTCCTTTATTAGAATTTTATAAAGCAAGATCTTTTTCCTTAAGAAAATCAAATATTCAATATATATATATATACATATATATATATATATATATATATATATATATACATATACCAATTTCAAAAATTTTCTATTGTTAGGAATAAAATATCAGATATCAAATATATATATTTTTCGAAAATCCATTAAAATACCAAATCTAAACAAATTTCGAAAATATATATGTTTATTTAAAAAATAAGCTCTAATAAACTTATCTTTATATTTCGAAATCTTCCTTAAGAGGAAAATAAAGGTTGCTTCCTTTGCTGTTGCAAGCGTGCAGTTTGAATATATATATCTCCCAAATCACTTAGGCTTTTCTTTTCATCGTGCAATTTTTTTGTCTTGGCATTTTCTCTCCTCCTTCAAGTCTGAAGATCACCAAGAAGTCGTCAAGCAATCGTTCCTCATCCTGGGAAAGAGGTAAAAAATCAATTCCACCCCTATAGGGCCAAATCCTAAGGGTTGAACCCTATAAGGTCATCCTGCCTTCGTCTTTTTCTTTTATTTTTTCAGTTTATTTGAGTACTTTCTTCCAAACCTCTTCTTGACTTGTTTCTCCTACGTTTCTTCTCAGGTCATTGTAGCTTTTCTTTTATCTTTCGAGCCCCGTTACTTGGATTATATCTCGGTAGGGTTCCCTCGGATAATAAAGAAAAACACAATATTTATCGACAAAGAAGTATCCATTCCGAAAAATTGATTTGTGGAGCATCAGAATTTTCAAAGTACACAAAAGAAATCCCCCTAGGGGGCCGAACCCTATAGGTGGCCGAACCCTATAGGGGAAATTAAGCCTTTTTTTGTCCCTAGGGTGGCCGAGCCCTAGGAGAGCCAAACCCTATCGAGCAATTTTTATTTATTTTTTTTGTAGGAGGTAGATCCCTAGGGAGGCCGAACCCTGGGGGGCCGAATCCTAGGGGGCCGAACCCTAGGAGAAAATGTACCAAAATTTAAACATTGGGAATCGTGATTGCTGTTTTGACCATAACTTTTGTTTCGTTTGGAGTCCCAGGGCCCATAATATATCAAAACGACCGTATCGACGAGCACTTCAAAAGTCATCGCCAACGGCCATGACACATACTAAAATAATCCAAAAAATGGCTCCGAAGGATGCATTTTGGCTGTCCAAAGTTTTTTAAAAAAATTTCAAATCTTATTTTTCTTTCATAATTGTGATTTTGTTCCTTCCCTGACTTCATTTCTTCTTATTTTTAGGTGTTCTCAAGTGAAAATCTCAGATTCTCCCCTTGCCAAGGTAAGCCTACTCAAGTTCATATGCTTTACTTGACATCCTTAGTACCCTTTTGTGGAGTCTTTCTTACTTGTAAGCCTCGTCTATCGAATACTCTGAAGACTTGAAGACTTCCAGGGTAACTCTCTTCGTCAATGATTGGGGAAAGGCTCCCTTTTTGGGCATTTTGACACCTTTTGGGAGCAAGTCCGGACTTACGATCGCACAACTTTTCCTTCACCAGAGAAAGAAGACTTATTTCTCTATGTCGCGGCTTGCGGAGGTTGGGACGACTTCCCCCATTCCGGTCGCATTCCCCGCATGTGCATAGAGAAACAAGAATACCCTTTCAGTCCTTTTCGCTTCCTGTCTGACTCATCTAGCCGTCTTCAGGATGGCAACATTGGACTAACGAAATCCTCAGGAATTGAGTATAAGGCTATACTAAAGAGCGCGGGCATATATCGCTGCATTCAGCTGTGTAGGGATCTACGTATTCAGTATGATCATGACGCCCTTATTGTGTTGATTTCCCGCTGGTGCTCCTCTTCATGCACATTCGTTACTACTTGGGGAGAATTCACCCCTACCCTAAAGGATGTCTATGCTCTCTACCAGTAAGCCTTTTGTTTCTTTCATTCGTTCTTATTTCCCCCTCTCTTTTTCAAATTATGTGCTTATGTTGAGTTATATCTTGTAGCCTCCCTACTGTCGCTTCAGCTTCTTGTGACCCATCTAGTATGTCTGCTAGAGATGTTGAGTGCGTTGCCTACTTGATGGAGGCCTTCAAGCAGTCTTCCCATTATGTCTCGCGATTCAAAAGTGACACACTCCTTCCAGATTTCGAGACCACTAGCCGACAGAAGACTTCATGGTTATCTTGGGTGCGCTACTATTTTCGGGATTACAAAACTAACCAGTGGGATAGTTTGACTTATGACCAATCTGTCCTTGCTTTTCGTAAGGAGCCTTGTCCTTTTCCTCTGGCAGCCTATCTGGCTATGTGGTTGTCTCGCTTTCTCTTTCCCGGGTCTCCTGTTGACGGTCCCTCAGTTCGTATGTTTAGTTTAGCAGCTCTGCTATCTCGGGGTTTGGAGGTTCCTCTTGCTTTCCTCTTTTTGGGAACCTTGTATCGCTGTTTAGATGAGGTGGCCTTCACTTTTAGAGGATCTATTGGGAGGTATTCATTTTCATGCTTTCATTAACTGTCTTTCACTCTGCATTTTTCTCTTCTTTTCTTGAATTATCAACCTTCCCTTTTCATTTACTCAGGTACGACGTGAATTGCTTCATTCCAGGCTCCTTCTTTCAGCTTTTCCTCTTCGAGCGTTTCAAGGGTTATTCTTCTCTTGAACATCTTTCTAAGAGGAAGAAGAAGTCTTCAAACCCTTTTTTATTACCCCACATCGACCCCGGGACAGCCCGCTGGATTGATTACTGCTTTAGCTCAGACTTGCAGCTTTTCATTGATGATTTTCCGTGCTTCACCGCTCGTCCTTACACTATTGCCTCGAAAAACAATGGTCACCTTCCTCACTTCTATAGGCGTGAGTCTCGCTCTTATCTAAACACCAACGGGTTGAGTGGTTCTTCATTGTCCTGGTTCATCTTCCTTCGGGCTGTGGAGCTTCCATATTTTATTGAGGATAATGATTTTGGTACCGTACTTTATAATCCTCATAGGGTTATGAGGCAGTTTGGATTTGACTAGGAGCATCCCTTCGGCAGTATTTGCAAGGAGACTTATGAGACTGCTCTCCTCAATTTCGTGTCTACCTCCCCCTCTTTTGCATGGGCCCTTCCAGAGCCCCCAGGTGCTCCTCATAAATCCTTTTCCGTTGCTTTTATCATACCAACTGCTACTCGGAGTGGGCGGTATACTACTGGTGAACGCAACTACTGCCAAATCAATCTTAAGAGGTGGGGGACGACACACTAATGTGCTCTATACCAGCTTCTCTTCTCAAACGTCTTCAATGGGTTAGGATGTTATGTTCTCCTAAGCCCAATGTCCGTTTGGAACGATGGCCAGCCAGTAGCTGCCTTGTTGAGCATGAGGCATTGAGGCCTAAGTCTTCTCCTCCTCGGTCAGCAAGTGTTCGTTCTCAAAGTGACCCAGCTATCCTTCCTGTACAGGCCCCTACTACCTCCAGGAACCTTCCACCACGGGCCTTGTCTCAGTTACCTCTGTCTCGGATGCCTCCTCTAGTTCCTCCCCAAGGATCCTTTGATGCCAGGGAAATGAGAATTACTCGTTCCAGAACAAAAACATCTACCATTACGGATTCGAAGGTGGCTCCTCCTATGGCTTCTACCGTGTCCCCGGTTAGTCGTCCTGGCATTAGGCTTCGCTTAAGGCCATTAGCAAAACGCCCTCCTGAGGATGTTAGTCCTACTGTGCCGGCAGCCGAGGATCCGGTCAAGAAACGCCGTAGAAATTTGGTATGTATTTATACATTTTGTAGTATCTTCATTTATGTCTATTACTATCCATATAGTTGCTTTCATGATTCCTTTTATCATTATGTCCACCGTTTTTAGATTAGCGATGCTGATGAAGAGGATGAGGATGTTCCTCTTGAGTTTATGCCTATTACTGCAAATGGGGCAACCACGGCGGCTTCTACGAGTTGTGACCCTCCCCGACCTATTAGTGTTGAGTCATATTCATCCCATGAAGCTTGTGTCAGTCTTGATGCTAAAGACACTTTATCTGATGTGAGTTCGAGCCTTACTTTGGATGATGCAATAATTTCCTCAAACCCTCCTCCAGCTTCTCCACATGATAGGCCTAAGGAGACCGATGAGACTTCTGCTTCCGCGAGGGAGGATCCTTCTGAGACTATTGCTGATGTATACCCTCCCTAGAAGGATTCTACCGAGATGGTGAGTTCTCGGGAGGGTATTGTTGACAGCATTTTGGGTGGGTTGAGCGACATTCCGCCTTCTGTGGCATCTCCCAACTATTTTTCCATTGACTATCTTGTGAGTATCTTTCTTTGGTAAATATATCATCTTTTTTTTAACTTTCTTTCTTTTCTCCCAAATATATTATGCTTTTGTCATCTTGTTTTCCAGAGCGAGAAGATGCAAGAGTTGCCTTTGCCTGTTGATGCGCTTGCCTCATTTGATGCTCTCAATCCGGATATTGACACCTAGCTAGATAATGACCTTGGTTATCCCCCAGGCTGTCTTCCGGATGACCAAGGCGTCGTGGATTCATTAGCATCCCAGCAACCTCGTGTTCCTCCATCCTTTATCTCGACAAATTCTATGATGGCCTCCAAAGTTGCTCCTGTCAGAGCTTCCTTCAATCCAAGCGGAGACCTTGTTTCTTGGAGGAGCTTTCGGATATCATCGTCTAGTCAAGAAAGTCTTAAGCGCCTCCTAGCTCGGTTCCCACATATACTTGACCAGCTGATTATTAAGGCGTTTTCTGCCCAGACCTTTTTCCTAGATCAGCTTGCAGGCCTTGTGCTTGGGTTGTACACTCTTTCCTTATACTCTTTGTGAGTTGAGGACTTGAAGAAGTTTAGTGATGATGTAGACGACCTTGCAGCCATGGGTGTTGATATGTCTCCTTTTCGGGGTAGGCTAGATCTTTTCAAGTCAAATTTCAATCTTGTTGAACTACGTTCGGAAATTGCTATACGTAAGTGTGAAGATGACTCCTTTTTAGCACAGATCTCAGAGTTTGACGAAGCCGCAAACAAATTGAAGATCTATTCGCAAGATTTAAAGTCTCAGCTTCAAGAGGTAGAGCGACAGCTTCAGGACTTAGAGTCAGCTACTCGAAATGTCAAGAAATCAAAAGCTAAAAATCTCAAGATTCGGGATGCTGCCATTAGTGATTTGGATGCCTTAGCTATGCTTTCTCTGCAGTTTGATATGTCATGGCCTTTAGATCATGACTTGTTGTAGTCTCTTTTTCCCTTTTCCTGTTTCATAAACTCATTTGCACATATTTCATTTATCAAATTAGAGTTTCTTTAACCTTGTTGATTGCCTTTAATTTGAATGATTCTTTAAAACTTAATATTTATCATTGAATCTCAAGTTACTCAAATTAATATTCTAAGGCAACAATAGGTATTATGAATAGATAAACATGAATGTTATCAATAACATGTATATATATATATATATATATATATATATATATATATATCTTTTCGAAAAATAAGTGAAAGTTTGATAATTTATTGATAATCAAATTTCTTTTAACGAAAAGCATAACGTTTCAAAATTTTCATAAAAAAAATAATAAATCTTGCTTTTGTCGGATAAAGCATAACGTTCGCCACTTTTAGAGATAAAGTGTAATTGTTTTTTAGGTTGAGGACTTATAGTCAGCTGCCTCAATTACTTTTAAAGTTTGAAAGTATAACTGTGAGGGCTTATAGTCAGGTGCCTCAACTACTTTTAAAGTTGAAAGTATAACTTTCGTGATGACTATCTCATGTGTAATATTTCTTTACCCATTTCAGGTTCAATGGGCCTGAGATAGCATTTGATCCCACACGGGATATTTTGCAATACCCGCTTTCGGAGATCTCTCGTACCCTATACGGGCCTTCCCATTTGGGGTAAAATTTGGTGGTTGGTGTTCCCCTCATGACTTGATTTGTTGTCTTGAGAACTAAGTCCCCCACCAGAATTTGTCGCGGTACCACTGCGGTATTGTATTGTCATCGCAGTCTTTCGTGATACCGTTCCAATCTTTCTTTGGCTCAGTCTCAGAAGTCAGCTAAGGCCTCTAGGGCTACTGGTCGGTTCTCTTCCTCGACTAAGCTTTGGAGTCTCATCCTAGCCGAAGGGATTTCTATTTCGGCGGGCAAGATAGCTTCTTCTCCATAGACTAAAGCATATGGGGTTTCACCCGTAGGTTTCTTTTTAAAGTTCGATATGCCCATAATGCTATCGGTAATTACTCTGCCCATGTTTTCGAATGATCATCTAGGGTTTTTGACAAAATCTTGATCAAGGTTTTGTTTGTGGCCTCTGCTTGCCCATTGTCTTTCGGGTAGTAGGGCGATGACTTGTAGTGCTTCACCCTATATCTTTCCATCAGACTTTTGATGTATCGATTGATGAAAGGAGTTCCATTGTCTGACAGAATGATCTTCGGGATCCCGAAACGACAAATAATGTGTTCTTTAATGAAGTTCGCCACCGCTGGACCCGTAGCCTTTTTTAAAGGGATTGTCTCTACCCACTTTGTATACATCTCAGTGGCCGTCAAGATCCATATGTTGCCTTTAGAATTAGGATGAATGGGACCTATAAGATCCATTCCCCATGTATGAAAGGGTCATGGTGTTGCTATGGTCCGTAGGTCTACATCAGGAGCATGAATCAGATTCCCATGGATTTGGCAGATGTGGCACTTCTTGACAAAATCCAAACAATCTCCTTCCATTTTCGGGCAGTAATAACCATGATCAGTAAGTTGTTTGTACAATTTGGCTCCCCCTTGGTGCTCGTCTTTATGCATTTGATAGACTAAATCTTTGGCCTCTCCTACTTCCAAACACCGTAAGGGCTTGCCATTGAACCCTCTTCTAAACAATTCTCCATTTTGCAAGAAGAATCGTTATGACTTTCTCTTTATTAAGAATGCGTCCTTCTTTTCGGCGGGCATATTGCTGCTTTGTAAAAACTCTACATAAGGGATTCGCCAATCCGCTATGTCATCGATGAAGGCGCATTCCTCCTCCCTAGGGTATTCTTGGCATGAAACACATTGTCGTTGAAGTGCATCTACTTCCTTCTTCATTTCAGGCCAATAACATCCTTGGCGCTGCAACCTCCTATACAATCTGATATCTGCCAATCCACAATTGTCTGCATGTACCTGATGCAAAACTCGATGTGCTTCGAGCCTCCCCAAGCATCGTGTCAATACCCTATCTATTTCTTTATCGTACAAGACTCCCTTGATGATGGTGTATTTCTGAAGTTCCACCGGTGATATTGTCCCCTCCTTCGTTTGCAATTGATGGGAGATGTTATGTCTCCAATCATCTGTCATGTCTTTGGGGAACAAGTCTAGCACCGTGGTTGGGAGGGTTCTCTTCATTACCTTCACATCTAGGTCTTCTCCTTGGACATATACTCTAGATGCTATCGTGGCTAATGCATCAGGTTGTTTATTTTGTCCTCTTGGCACGTACTCAATAACCACCTTCCCGAAGTCATCCATCACTTTTTGTGCTACAATTCGATACGGTGCCAATATAGGCTCCTTTACTGCGAATTGCCCTTTTATTTGTTGCACGATCAAGTTTGAATCTCCCATTACTTTAAGGCGTTTAGCTCCCAATTCTCGAGTCGCTAATAATCCCAATATGAACGCCTCATATTCTGCTTCATTGTTCGTGTAGGGGAAGTCTAACTTGTATGCCAAAGCTACTTCCTTCCTTTCTTTGGTGGTCAACACCATGCCTGCTCCACCTTTCCCTTCAGCAGATGACCCGTCAAAGGCTAAATTCCACCATTCTGAGTCTTCATCTACTATGTCAATTTTTTCTACTTCTCCCCCTGGAAGATCCTCAGAGGGAGGTTTGTATTCTCCATTTGGAAATTGAGCCAGTAGGTCTGCCAAAGCCTGACATTTGATTGCCTTTGGTGTTACACACTGGATGTCGTATTGTGAAAGTATCATCATCCATCTTGTAGGTCTTCCTACCAATGCTGGCCTAGTCAGTAGGTATCTGATCGGGTCAGTTCTTGTTGCAAGCTTCACTTCATGCGCCAGAAACTAATGTCGCATTTTCTGCGCTATGAACACCAATGCAAGGCAATGTCTCTCCGCCTACAAATACCAGGTTAGGGTAGCAGGGATTCCAAGAGCCTTCTTGAGTCTTCGAGTTGAGAGAGAGAGTTTCAAGTGCTCGGAGCTTCCAAGAGTCTAAGTGTAATGTCTTGAGAGCGATCCCCTTTTCTTAGAATAGAGGGGCTATTTATAGAGCGTGTCTGAGAAATGGTCACATGTCAGGCACATGTTTTAAGAAAATTTTTAGAAATACCCTGTAGTCATGTTTTAAAGGAAAAATTCCAGAAATGTCCTTTAATCATCAAAGTAATGCCCAAATTGTCCTGTTCTTCTAGTCACCAATCAAATCCCTCAATCAATTCCCAAAATGGGTCGTATCCACGAGTCTTTTGCCTTGGAACATGTGGAGACTTCCCCGCGTCTAGCACATTTATTTTCGTCTAATCTGTACATTTAATTAGGTCACATGAACCCTAATTTGTATATTTAATTAGATTTTTGTAAACCTTAATTTGTACATTTATTTCAATTAGGTCATGTGAACCCTAATATGCACTTGGGCCACAACTATCATACCAACATTATTAAACTAAACACTTAGTATATTTAACCATAAATATGAAAGAAAAATATATCTTTAAAGATTACAAATGGGACTCTTTTTATAAAATGGAAAGAGTGTAATATAATGATATTGTAAATTCATTATTACCTAATTTTGAAATTTTAATATTAATTTGCCAAATTCTAAAATTCATAATTGATATGAATCTTTCTATAATTTTGTAAATTGACAAAATAAATTAAAATATATCTCTAATTTTCAGACGGAAGAAGTATATATTAATTAGCTGGCTACGTACGTGACCGATCATCTTCATATTTTAGAATGACTCTACGCACAAGTGACCATTGGTGTGGAAAATGAGAAGCGTGGACTACAAATGTGAACAATTTGAAAGCAAGTTTTAAGAAATCTAGTTTACAAGTGAACAGCTAGACAACTATGAGAAACACATGCACGTAAAGTTGCACGTGTCCTACTACTCTTACCCGGAAGTGTCTATTACTCTATTACACGGGCCCATTGATGTGTGAACATGTTGAGAGGCCTCTCAGTATATAGAGTAATTTTACAGGTTCAGGTCAAACTCAATCACTTCAACCATTTGTAAATCGTAAGATGTTATGTGAACGGTTGGACTGCATGAAGGAAAAGGAGGGATTCATAATGACTTTAGCTTTGATACTATGCATGTTGAAATATTCATCTTACATCATTTAGTATTGGAGGCGACGCTCAAGTACATATAATAATAAGTTTTAAGTCGAATTCATGTAAGACTTTAATTCAATAAAATTTTTAAGTTATCTAGTCCCGAAAGTAAAAATACCTTAAAATTAGAAAGTTTAAGTTTCCCCAAATTTTAGAGACTTCTTTGTGGAAATACTATGTAGTCATTTTGTTAAATTTAACATCATAATTTTGCTATCATACTAACAGTATTAATCTAAACACTTAGTATATTTAACCATAAATATGAAAGAAAAATATACCTTTAAAGATTACAAATGAGACTCTTTTTATGAAATGAAAGGAATATAATATAGTGATATTGTAAATTCATTATTACCTAATTTTGAAATTTTAATGTTAATTTGCCAAATTCTAAAATTCATAATTGATATGAATCTGTCTATAATTTTATAAATTGACAAAATAAATTAAATTATATCTCTAATTTTAGGATGAATGTAGTATATACTAATTGGCTGGCTACGTACATTGTAATATAATTATGTTGCGGCCCTTTCCAATTTTTTTTAGATTTGTCATGTTCGTATTAAATTGGTTATTAATAAATTTTCATTTTTTGCTAATAAATAAATAAAAATTGACCGGCTATGTACTTGACCGATCATATTTATATTTAAGAATGACTTGATCCCCAAGCGTCACTACAAGAAAAGAAGTTATTTTCAACGGAATTATTTTCGACATAAATAATTCCCTCGAAAATAGATTATTGCCGACAGATAATTCTGTCAAGCATAATTCCGCCGAAACTAAATTAAATCTGACGGAATTCTGTCGAGAACAATGCTCACTCTTGGCGCCAAAATTTTCCTCCAGCGCCAAAGATATATTCAATGGAAAGCACATATGACCAACGGAATTTCCGTCGACCTTAACCTATCTTCGACGTACTTAAGGATGACGGAATTCCGTCGAACTTAAGAGAGTTATTACCCTAAATCTAATTCTTTCCTTCCCCTGCCGCATTTCTGTGTTCTTTCTCTCTCTTTCATCAGACTCTCTCTCTCTCTATTCTCCTTCTCCCCATCGTTGCTAGAGCCACCCACCATCGCTGCCAGAGCCACCCACCATCTCCACCGTCATTGTCAGAGCCACCCAACATTTCCACCGTCGCTGCCGGAGCCACCATCTCCCCTGTTGCTGCCAGAGCCACCATCAGTCCACCACAGTTGACAATCCCAACCTCCATTTAAAGTCAAGGTAAGTTAATTTACTTCAACCAATTTCAACAGTTGTTGAGATTTGGGTTTTCAATTTGGGACATATTTGAACACTGCAATATTGCTGTCAATTTTAAATTGGCACACATATTTGGTATTTATTTTATCCAAGATTCATGGCTAAAATATTTTATTTTATCAGTTTCAATTTTATCAATTAGTAAATTTGGGTTTGCATGCTGTCTAAAATTTGATCTTGAATTGGGTTATCAAATTGAGTTTAAGTTGTGCTATCAAGTTGGGTTTTATAGTTATTTGAGTTACATTTGTGTAATGACAGCTATAATATGTATGTTGATTATATAATAAAAGTGTAAGTTCATTTGGAACTGATGAATTACTGATGCAATTAACGTGTATTATATTACTGATGAATCTTAGAATTGGAGTTCAATTAAATATGTTAGCCAATCGGAGTTGGATGTACCGTAGGATACGGGTTGATGGGAGGGGATTAGTTGATGTTTACCATGAAGGGGTATACAATTTTATGAACAAAGTAATAGAATATGCTCATGATCCGAACGGAAAGATGAGATACATGTGTTTCAAGTGTAAAAACATCATCTAGAAAACTGCCGATGAAATTAAATTTGATTTATTTCACGTGGGTTTGTGGATGGGCATTCGGTATGGATTCATCACAGGGAATCAGCTGAGTTGAGAGAACTAATAGACAATGTAGACCAATCAGTTCATGGGGATTCATACGCCGATAACTATGATGCCATGGAGATGTTGGTCGATGTTTATGGCCCTACCAATATTGATTGGATTGAAAACGAGCATTCATCAAACAGTGCTCAGCAAAAGCCAAATGATTCAGCTGCTGCCTTTTACAAGATGCTATCTGAATCGGGGATCCCATTGTATACTCGAAATGATAAGCACACCAGGCTATCTTCAGTAACGAAGCTCTTACATTTCAAGAATGAGCATGACTGCAGTGAGAGAGGTTTTAATGATTTGTTTGCTATTATGAGTGAGTTCTTACCTAAGAATCATACTCTGCCTACGAATTACTATGAAATGAAGAAGATAATAAATGGGTTGAATCTCGGGTATGAGAAGATCGATGCTTGTGAACAGGATTATATGTTATACTATGAGGAGGACAGAGATAAAGTGTAGTGTGATATCTACAACTTGCCTCGGTACAAGACGACAAAACGTAGGGGCAAGGAGAAACATATGCCTAAGAAGATCTTACGGTAGTTTCCTCTTACGCCGAGGTTGCAGCATCTATTCATGTCGTCGCACACTACTGTGCATATGAGTTGGTATAGAACAAGGGACGTCGTGCCTGGTCAGCTGACTCACCCTATAGATGGAGATGAATGAAAAAAGTTTGATGAAAATTATCCAGAATTTGCTGAGGAAGTTAGGAATGTCAGGCTTGACATGGCTACGGATGGCTCTTGCCCATTTAATAATTTTAGTCAGCCCTACTCTGTTTGGTTGGTGATCATGGTAGCTTACAATTTTTCACCGTTAACGTGGATGAGGGATCCATATCTTTTCTTGACTTGACTCATACTAAGGGAGAAGAGTCCTATAAAAGACATCAACGTGCACTTCAAGTTATTAGTCGATGAGCTTAAACTGTTGTGAAAAATGGGTGTTCAGACTTATAAGAAATTGGTCAGACAAAATTTTGTGATGAAGGCAGCCTTATTGTGGACTATCACTGACTTTCCAGCACTTGGGATGATCAGTAGTTGGTCGACTCGCGGGAAGCTGTCATCTTCGGTCTGTATGGGGGATGTGCAAGGCACACAAAGACGTCATGGGCGAAAAGCTAGTTTCTTTGGAACTGCTCGTAGATTCTTACCTATTGAGCACAGTTATAGAAAGATGTTTGGACAGTTCAACAGAAAGACAGAGAAGAAGGGGGTTGTTGGACGCTTGTCGGGCAGTGAGGTATTGAGGTGCCAAAATGATCTGATATTTTCGCCGCCAGGGAAGGAGCATGGTAAGTTGAAAGCAATAGGGTACGGAAAAACTCATAACTGAACACACTCGTCCATGTGGTTTGAGTTGCCATACTAGGTCACACTATCACTTCGACATTGTATAGATGTCATGCATACTGAAAAGAATGTATTCGAGAACTTATTTTATACCGTGCTAGATACGAGTGGTAAAACAAAAGACAATGATAACGCACGTAAATACTTGGAGACAATGAACATCAGGCGGGAATTATGGCTCCGACCTAACAACTCAAAACCAAAAGCTCCATTTTGTCTTACCAAACAATAGGTTGAAGACATTTGTAAGTAAGTAATTGCATTGCAACTCCCAGATAGATATGCTTCTAACATATGTCGTTGTAGTAAGGTTGAACAGTTGAAAATTACTTGGTTCAAAAGTCACGATTGCCATGTATTCAGGCAGAAGTTGATGCCAATTGCATTTCGTGAGATGTTATCCCAGAATTTTATTGATGCCTTAAACGCACTTTCAAATTTTTTTCGGGATCTTTTCTCAACGGTTATAAGGTACAGTGATGTGGAGCATATGGAGAAAAATATAATGTTGACAATGTGCAAGCTCAAAATGATCTTACCACCGAGGTTCTTTGACTCAATGGAGTATTTGCCTATTCATCTACCATATGAACTTAAGCTTGGAGGGTCGGTGCAATATCAGTGGATGTATCCTTTTGAGAGGTAATATCATCTACATTGTGTAATTTTGATGATACTTATAACTCATACTTTGAATTAATTGCGTTCAATCATCGTATTTCAGGTATATGCATCGATTAAAGCAGAAAGTAAAAAACAAAACTTGTGTAGAGGGTTCTATAGCTGAACGCTATACGGAGAAAGAACTTGTCAACTTCTGCTCCTTGTAGTTTGACGATGTAGTCTCAATGAAGCACAATCGTTTAAGTCAGAATGAGGTTATCGGACCCCAATCTTCTGCTGATGAGTTATCTGTATTCACCTATCCGGTAGAACCATTTGGCCATGAGACGATGACTTACTTAACCGACAAAGATTTAAAGATTGTATCTACATACGTGCTTCTAAATATGCCTGAAATATCGTCATACATCAAGTATGTATTATTATTTAATTTGTCAAAAGTTTAATATATAGAAGCGTAATTAACAATTAAACCCTGTTATTAATATTTCAGTTCGTTCGAAAAGGAAACCTATGCTTCTAACCCGGGACTAACTGCAGCACAGTTGAAAGCATTCACTACTAAAAAATTTTAATAGTGGTTTAAGAGAAAGGTTGAAAAAGATAGCGCTTATGAGCGTTTTAGAGATGTTATTTCAGGTCCGTACAAACTTATTAGTCCATTTCCCGGCTACATCGTTAATGGGTACAGATTCAAGGTTGATGAATTAAATGAACTGACATCAGTTAATTCTGGCGTTATCGTATTAGGAAGCTGTTACCAAGATTTCGAGTCCAATTACTGTGGAAGATTAGAGAAAGTTGTTGTGCTCAATTATCCCGGGGGTAATAAGGTAGTTACATTTAAGTGTAGTTGGTTTAACATTGAAAAAGGCGTTAAAGTTGATCGTAATAGAATCATACAGTAGATATAAAGTCAAAGTTATAATCTGATGACGTATTCGTGTTAGCCAGCCAAGCGACTCAAATGTACTACGCCTCTAATGTCATAAATTCTAGTAGCCCATGGTATACAGTTGTCATAACGAAGACTCATGCATTTGTTGGTACTAATGTGTCTGGAACAGATGACCCGTTGTAAGAACAAGTTAGCAATCCCAGCAACATAGTGCTAAATGATGATGATGTGCAGGTAGATGACATAGTTGACGTACCCGATGATGACGAAGTGAGGGAATACGTGGTTGTCAGTAACTCTCTCGTCATACAAGATGACAAAGAACTTGATACGGAAGAGGAAGAGACAGAATCAAATGATGACAATGATCTTAATTCTACGGGTTTGACGGCATACTAAGTCTAAACTAATTGTTGTTTTATAAAAAAAATTCTAATACAAACAGTTATTAAAAGAAATTACCTGCAATTTAATTACTTAATGTTGGTTATTTCAGTAGTACAGTTATGCCTAGACATTTTGGTGGAGGTTGTCGTGGTGGTAGCCATATAGGATCTGGCGACGGCTCCTAGAGTGGGTCTTCATCATCAGCTAGTAAGTTAACGTCGTCTTGGTCAAGTTTATTTCTTTTATAGTCAATTTCAAAAGCCTATTTAACATATTAACATAATGTCATCATATATACCTACAGATGCTGGACGTCGACATAACTGAGGGGCTAACCTCGGTTTATTAGGTCATCCGCCGGTAGTTCCTTGTGTGGTCCGTGTTGATGTCGGCTCGAACTAGTAAGTTTCAACTATAATATATCATGTCCAATTAAAATGGTCCTATTATGTGATTTCACAATTAAATTAAAGTCCATTTCTTTTTTTATGTTGTAATATTATGGACCCTGTCGCTAAAGTGACCATACACCTTATTTGCTTGATGCACCTTCCGACTGGTTGTATGCGATTTAGCCAATACGCGCGGTATGATGCATCCTTTATGGTCACGGTGTTGCGCGAGTTTCACGTATGTCACATTTCATTAATTAAAAAAAAATTAATCCTACTTATTTACAAAATATAATCAAATTTTTACTGATATGTATGTTATGAATTTTCTTTAGACATATTTTAGATATGAGGAGGGCGTCTCTGTTGCAGCCGGTGGCGATGTTATTATTGCACACATCGCGAAGAATTACGCTGGCTGGTTATACGAGATGCGATAGAGGGCAGCCCGGACAGTTAGAGACCAGCCCGTGAGTATATTATGAGATCATCAGTCGCAAATAATCTCAGAGGCAACCTAGGTTGCCATGTGTACGCATTGGGATGATGCTGCATTCAAGACCAAGTCCGAGCAGATGAAGAAGAATCGAGGTCAGCTCCGGATCGTACATACGACTAGCTCACAGTCGTTTTAGGAGATTAAGTCGGTATGTAGTTATATTTAGTTGTTTAGTTTAATAATGTCGGGATTTATAGTAAAGTAATGTGATATTAATTAATGTATTTATTAGGTCATGCGGGCGAGCTATAGTCGAGTTCTGGGATAGGGGGCCCACACGCTGAAGGAGTTGACGATGTCTCCCGTAATATTAGCTATACGGGTAATACAACTAGTTATAATAATTGGTAATTATTAATATTACATAATTAATATGATGATTTAATTAAGTCACACATACACAATAAATTACAGGACCAGTTTGAGAAGCTACGAGACCAGCGTATAGCTAAGTTGCGGACTGTTAGGGGCGATTCCAAGACGTTAGATTCCACCATCCCTCCATCAGAGATTAGTTTATCTCAGGATGAGGAGATGACTCTTTGGGTTGCATCTTAGGATCCTCCCAGTAGCACTACCAGCAGAAATCGCGTACGGGGGTTGCCGAGGATACCAACCTATACATTACTAGGAGGTATTAATTTTAGTATATTTCTCGTTTATGAACAATTTTAATAGATTAATATTAATACTATATTTATTTTTGCAGGCTCTAGCCAGTGCCTGCATCCGAGAGCACCCATGGGACCATCACATATGGGCGTTGGCTTAGACGATGTTATATTCTAAAGGGTTATGGTGGCGGTGGTGGAGAGATTTAGTTCGGATTCGATATTCAGTCGTCAGGACCTACCCAGCTGTGCTCGCCTCCATCAACTTGCTCAGGACATTGCAGCTAGGGCCACTATCGATAGTACAGGTATCCCTCCGTAGCAATTCACCGCTATACGTGACAAGGTAGTCTAAATGGTGGTTATAGACTCACGGAGGCTTTTGGGCCGATGCTGAGTCAGCCCCCAACTACTCAGGTATATTATTCATTTTTAGTTGATTATTCTGCATGTTATAAAATTTTCATTTAATTGTATATTTAAGTCTGTCATATGGACTAATGAGTTACATTTTTAATTGTATCAACAGGGTGGCGATCCCGAGTAAGATGGCAATGCCGAGGAGGCTGATGATGCTGATCGCGAGTGGAAGGATGAAGATGATGATTTTCATACACCACAGCAGCACCGTCGACCCCCGCCTGATGATCCTCCTCATACCGGGGGTAGTACTACTAGCTTGACTTAGTTTTGTAGATGATTTGTACATATTTTATTCATCTTTACTAGTTTAGGTTAAGAAGATGTAAATCCTCGTAGTTTAGTTGATGTTTGACGTATTCTAGTTTAAACATTGTAAATCATTGTAATTTAATTAAATTTTTTGTATATCTTATGGAAAAATAATTTATATTTGTTATTGTTGGTCTTGGTAATTCATATTGGACTTTTATGTAAGCATAAGCTAGATTATTATATATACATGTTATTGGATAACTACGTTGTATATACTTGTATGTATTGGATAGTTACATATACGTAATTTGATAGTTCCCGAGGACACAATAGAGATCTAGAAGGGAGGGTTGAATAGATCCTTTTAAAACTTTTTTTACTTATTGAGAAAGTATATCAGTTATGATTAATAGAACCAATTCATGCACAACGAAATATACTTTAATAATCCCTTCAAGGATATAAACATAATCTCAGTTCAATGATCAAATCTACGAAATAGTTGATAGCAGATATAGCAGTTATATACATAATGTAAATGATATAAAGTAAATAACACAAGAGGTTTTAAGTGGTTCGGAGACTAAACAACTCCTACTCCACTCTTCTACTTTAACAAGTAGGAATCCACTAATGGTTTTAGTCACTAAGATAAGGACGCTTCGCCCTCCTCAAGTCCCGCATACAAGAGTTATTTTTAGCCACTAAGGCAAAAATCCTCTAACCCCCCTCAAGTCAAGCAGACAAGAGTTGTCTTTAGCCACCGAGGCAAGGATCCTCTGAACCTCTTCAAGTCCAACAGACTTTGAAACTGTAGACTAAACTCATCAGACTTAGAATCTCTTGTACCCTTCGGTACTCAGCAAGTCCAGCAGACTTGACTTTGATTTAGTCACTTAAGACAAGGACGTTCCGCCCTCCTTGGTGTGTTGATTGTTTGTTGGGTTGTGCTGCTAAGATGAACTTTGATCTCCTTCATATTCAAGTACTTGGCAGCTGTTTGTGATCTTCTTTTAGATGCTGCTGATGATGGTCATTGAGGCTTTTCTTCTCCTCGTACATAGCAGATGCAGATGATCACTCTTGATGAACACTGTGAAAGTAGTATGCACACAAGCCAATCATATTTGATATGATGTAGTATATACTTTGTAATCTTATTCATTTATTAATAAAAGAATTGATTTTCTTAAAAGGAATTTTATATTATCTACATAGTGCTGTTATATTAAATGTGATAAACCCATAGTTTTGAGTAATTCTTTTAGAATCATGATGGTGATCATGCTAATGAGATCTAAATTCTAGATAGCTCACAAACTAAAATTGTTCCTAATCGTTGGATTACTAAATTGGGGATTAGTGAATCCAGATAGATTAGTACATACGTTGCTTGCTCGTAGGAAGAGGATGATTGATCTCATAATCATTTGTGTGGAGACACTAAAGCAAGTATGTAGGTGCTTATTGGAGAATAAGTTCACTGGACGTGGCTCACTAAGGAATACCTAATGGAGTTTTACTCGCCTATCAATAGGAATTCCTCTAGTGATAGTAGTACAAGTGATCCTTGGACTTGAGATCATCATAGTATCTTGTATATGATGAGTTATACTTTGACATGTCCCTTAAGACCTTTGGGGTATATCAAAAGGTATGATTGGCTATAATAAGTTGTACATGGAGATAGGTGAATGATCAACAAAGAATCTACCACGTCTAGTAAAAGATGTGAATGTCCTATGTGATTCGATAAATGACAACTCAGTAGTCCTTGGCCAAGGCAGAATGAAATTAGAAAGGAGTTTCTACTTTACATTATTTAGAGTTGTGCATTTGAGAATCGAAATACATATAATTAAATAAAATAAGACTTGACAGTAAATCCATGTCTTATATTTAATTGGGACATTGTATGGTAGAAGGATTGAATTGTACGATAACTATTTACTCAAAGGTTCTTTTGTGATTAATGTTGAAATCTATATTATCTAGAAAGTCGTTGATCGATAAGGGGGCTTACCCTTTGAAGACACCCAAATTTTGCGTTCCTTGTACTAACCATGACAGGAGGGCAAAATCGTCAATTGAACCGGCTTGCGGGAGCGAAGGAATGGGCACAAGTGCGAGCGCCCGACACCACCGCAATGTTTTGGCGACCAAGGCTGACGTGACAATAAAGCCGTCCGAAGCAGGCATTCCCGAATGAGGTGGCACGTCTCCCGGAAATTCCCGGACTGCAGAATACGAGCCTGTCAGCGAAAACCGACGTTACGGCACGAAAATCGAGGCATGGCACGGAAAACGAGAAAGTCAAACCGTCCAGCCGCGGATTGATCTGCGGCCAAATAGTGCGCCTTTTGAAAACACGGAACTCGAAACACGGAACTCGAAATCGGGGTGAGTGGAGGGCAGGCGGCCAGCCAGCCGCAGATCAATCTGCGGCTGGCTCTGGCCAGCCTATTTCAGCCCAGTTTCGTGCAGCATACAGGGAGTTCAGCAATTGGGAAGATTTTGGAGAAGAAGAAGAATTCAGCAACAAGAAGCACGAAAATAGAGGGGAAAAAAGAGAGAAATTTTGCAATCAAATAGGAAGAAAAGAGAGAAAAAAGAGAGAATTTAATTCTTTTGATTTTGATTGTATCAAATACACTCTTTATCCTATTCAAATACACAAGTTCACATCCATTTGAGATCAATTGCAAGGTGAAAATTTCTATTTGTTCTAGCAATTCATGTCATATTGATTGGGTAAATTAGATGTAATTTTCATGTATCTTGTTGAACAATCATGGATTAGGGATTATTGGTGAGGGTTCCATCGGAACACAATTCTTCCTAATAACCCGAGGATATCCAATTGATGAAATTTCTAGCTTGTTTATGGTGATTCATTGGGGGTAATTTATTTAGATTGTCATTTTCGGATATCATGGTGTATTAGATAAATCCGGGTTGGTTAGTTATGTAGTATTCATTTTGTGGGCATGTATTAATCTCATGTGAGCCTAGGAACGCGACCCCGTGGTCCAAATCCGATGATGGACAATCTAGGTATATGTAGTAGGATCGATTATCCTTGATTGTAAATATGTAATCGTCGGGCCTTAAAACGACGTTAAGGCGAGAATCGGGTTTAAGGCCCCGTAATAGTGGAATATGTGATTGTTGGCGTTCGGGGATGTTTTGATGGCTTACATGCCCATGAATAGCCCCGGCGCATGTTATGCGTGATTAGATTTTGTGACACGAAAAAATGATTTCAAAGATTAAACAATGAAGGTTTTTTTATTAAAATCAAACAAGCTAGGTTATTAGAATCACGAGGCTAAAAATTGGAAGTGTTAATAAACGTCGATTCCTATTAAACGAGAAGGCCAAGGGAAATCATTTTCAACCATTACCAAAAAATGGCTTTCATGAATGAACGAAACGTTTTACTAAACCTTGATACATAGGGCGAAAGAGATCCTAGAAATTGCCCATCATTTATGAAAGCAACGTATAAATCTCGATTCCTATTTTCGTTAAGGTTAAGGAAATTCACGTTTTGTCAAAACGACGCCTAATAAAGATCTCATAGTTCTTGACGAGTAAAATCAAAACCTTTTCTCATAAATAAAGGAGCTCTCTCGTACTAACGGAAACGACGTTCTAAAACATTCCCAAAATAAAACACGATTTCTCAATAAAAGGCCAAATGTTTCATCTCTCATGAAAGAACTCACCACAACATTCACATAAGCACACACACACACGCATATATACACATCTCATGAATTAAAGGATAGGAAAGTATCAAGATTGCGGTAACCGTGTTTCACGGAAGTCGGGGGGTGCCTAACACCTTCCCCTCGCTTAAGCAAACCCCGAACTCTATGAATCTCGGTTTGCAGACCAATTAATTCGGAGTCACATATGAGTCAGCGATTTATAAAAAACGAAAATTTGGATGAGTTGGTACATCCATTTCAAATATACCAACTGGCGACTCTGGTTAATTGGCTCATCATAAAAAACGATCTTTCGAAATCCCGTCGACATCAATGCCGACCTTTTCCCAAAAAGTCATTCAATCAAAGGCTAAAATCAGAAAAGGACAATATCGCAAAAGAGGCGAGAGAAACCGGCGTCGACAGCTGGCGACTCTGCTGGGGAAATTAGAGGGCTTAAGCCGCTTGCAAATCGTGATGCTCTCTTATCCTTTAAAATTCATGAATATGTGTGTGTGTGCGATATTGTGACCTTTTGAACGTTTTGTTGTGTGAATGTGTGTTCTATCCAATAAGTGAATGATTGAATGGAATTGCTTTACCTTTTCATTTGCATACGGTGAGGGCGATGAATGTGAATGTATGTTGAGAGAGTACCTCCTCCTGAGGCGAACCTGTCGGTTGCTTATTACTGGACTCGAAGGGGCTGCTCCCCGGAGATGGCTCAGGAAACGCACCACCCAAATCTGCTCCAATCGAAAGGGCTCAGACGAGTAGATTGCGAAGATTTGGGAACCTTCATGCCGAAAAGCCCGTGAGAGTAACCCTAGGATAGGTCAGCCTCAGATTAACCCCACGCAGGAAAAGTTTCTTCATGCCTTTTTACATTGCGCGCGTAAATGTCATGATCTCATTCATATATGCCTCCCTTTTGTCAAGAGAAATTACTAACCTCTATGTTTTGCAGGGAACAGCTGGGGAGCTTAATAAAGCCATGTTTATCATTTGTCATTGCATTAGAGGACTACTAACTTTCTATTTTACAGGGAAAGATTAAAAAACCCCAAAACACAAAAGTTACAGCTTTAGCATGCATCCACGTTTTTTCCCCAAGACTAAACTTCGAACCTTGGTTTTTGTAGGATTGCTCCTCAAACCCGTTCGCAGTTTAGAAGGGCCCAAAAATCTATATCTGAAATGGCTGATATTCCATCTACCAATTCCGGTTCCATATCCAGGGAGGAATTTGATGACTTTAAGAAGCAAATGTTAGAAATGGCCATAATGCTAAGAGAGCAGTTGATGCCCAGGCAGGAACCACCTAAGGAGGATCCACCTCAACTTAAGGGCGAGCCAGTCGTCCCAAAGGCCATTCCTGTACCAAACAAAACAGTGATTACTATCCCGGAAGAGGGAGATACAGATGACCTGCGAAAGAAAATGAGACAAATGGAGGAAACCATCCAATCTATGAAGGGCATAGGGTCCCTCGGCAGGGTTAACTATTCAGATTTATGTGTCTTCCCCGGAGCCAGATACCCGGAGAAATTTAAAATCCCCGAGTTTGAAAAATACAATGGGAAGGGGGACCCCTACACACACTTGAAAATATACATTGGAGAACTCGGGTCTTATGCCGAGGACGAAGGGTTGAGAATGCAGCTGTTCTATAAAAGCTTAACGGGGGAGGCAAGAATTTGGTATGCCCGCCTTGACAACGCCCGAATCCACAACTGGGAGGAACTGGCCCATACCTTCTTAACCCAATACAGCTTTCAGGCCCAGATGGCCCTTGACAGGTACCAAATGACAAAAGTTAAGAAGCAACCTAGGGAATCCTTCAGGGAATATGCGCAACGATGGAGGGGCATGGCCGCACAGGTGAACCCCCCGATGAGCGAATCGGAGATGGTGATGACTTTTGTAGACATTCAAGAGGCACCGTATTATGAGCGAGTCATCTCGGGGATTGGAAGACCCTTTGCTGAAATGATTAAACTTGGAGAGATGGTAGATATGGGTTTGAAATCTGGCAAAATCCGGGATTTTACTGCTTTAGAAACTGCTGCCGAGCAAATACAGAATGGAAACTATGGTAGCACTTCCCGTAGGGTCCAAAACAAAAAGGAAGAAGATGTTTCCCTTATCCTGCAGGGATCATCTAGAAGGGCAAAAAAACAATCCTCCAGTACAGGTGCAGAGAGTGGGGCTGTCCCGACAACCTAACTTCACTGATCAGAGGGCGGATGGGCGAAGAAGATTCGAGACCTCGAAAAATCGAGTATTCACCCCACTCGGGGATCCTCTTGAGCAGGTGTTGGCCGTATTGATAGCCCAGAGGAAAATAGTCGATTTGGCACCCCCAAGTGACCCGAATTGAAGAAGATTTGACCCAAACAAGCGATGCGCCTATCACTCAGGTTCCCCTGGTCATGATACACAGGAATGTTGGACACTGAAGCACAAAATTCAGGACTTGATTGATAGTGAGGAAATCATGGTGGAACAGCCAAAGTCACCAAATGTTAAATCCTCTACCTAAGCATGATGGAGAGGGGGGTAAATCCAGAAGCATGGCAGTGAATCCCGACCAGTAGAAGATCAATGGGTTTTAAAATTCTGAGTTTTATTTCAAATCCCTGCACGCCCTTGTCATTTTGTCATGTTATCCAAAAAGAAAATCATGTGCTGAAATGTTTTATATATATGACAAGCATTTTTTTGTTTTATGGCAGTACCTCGAATTGAGGCATTCTAGCCTGACAGGCAATAGGCCAAATTTGAAGGAGGATCACAATGTTGGTATAAAGCTAGATTTCGATCTGATGGGGATCGAGCAGGACGAGACAGATATCGACAATACGTCTGGCGAGATCAAGGGATGGGTCGAAGGTAAACCCAAACCCGGCTTAGACCAAACCTTCGCCATCAAACATCAGAACCCCTAACGATCACAAGGAACCCGGAGTAGGGGCATTCTCGACCACCAAAAAAATATATATTTATATATATATATATATATATATATATAAAGCCTCAAAAAATCAAAATTCCCCCAAACCTTTCAACAGGTCAAAGGACCGGATCTTTTGTCAGCCCAGCGAGATACCGATGCAACCAGTACGAGGGAGATCACAGGAAAAGCAACCTAACACTGGGGCATTTGTCAACTACCCAGGAAATGGTGACATGCAAATTGGCACCTATGCAACAATCCCATCAACATGCACCATCATCATCAGATGCTACCTCATGTCAATATTCAACGATACGATCATCTGGCATTTGTTAAGCATGGTTTTCCCGGGATACAGTGACCCGCGTGAAAGGGGATTTTATTTGGCTTGATAGGAATCGAATTATTTCTGACAAGCAACCGTGGAGCATGATCGTGAGTATGATTAGACGAAGAAGGCTATTCAACCTTTTGATCGGGTACAAAGCCTTAATTCAAAGCAACGTTTGCGACAGAATCGACCTCATGTGACAGCCTTCACTTTGCATTTGCACAAACTTTCAGTTGTGGGGTATAAAGCTATGACGATGTTGATGGCAATTAACACGTAGTCAGACAGTCAATAATTATCAATATCAAGAAGTCAGACGATAAATGATTATCAAGCTAATGTCTCGAATCGTGGCCTAGGTTATTCGAGTAATTAAGCCCGAGGGGTATCTCTACACCTGGTGCCCTAAAGTCGTCTGGTTTGGGAGTCGCTGGCCCAACACTCGTTACATGGGTAACTCAGAGCCTAAGAAAACGAGCATTACAGTAGAGGAGGCCCGAGCAGATTCGAATCGTGGCATGGGCTACTCGAGTAATTAAGCCTAAGGGGTGTCTCTGCATCTGGTGCCCTAAAGCCGTCTAGTTTGGGAGTCACCGGCCTAACACTCGCTACATGGGTAACTCAAGCCTAAGAAAACGAATCTTGCGCAAGGTCAAGCAAAGAATGAATGGGGCAGACCACTAACCTGTCTCGAACCGTGGCCTTTGTTACTCGAGTAAATAAATCCGAAGGGGTGTCTGTACACCTAATGCCCCAAAATCGTCTGGTTCGGGAGTCATTGGTCCAAAACTCGTTAAATGGGTAACTTTGAATAGCCTAAGAAAACGAGACAAGTGAAGTGGGCTAATAAAAAGAAAAGATAATACGAAAAAAAAACTCTCGGCCTTAAACAAGAAGTCATAGAAGAGAAACCCCTACTGAGTGCTGCCTCGCACAGTGCATTTGTCATATGACGTCAATCCTGCTAAGAACGTTGTCGAGAATGAAGACAGAATGCCTTTGACGAGGGAAGGTAGTTCTTTTGAATTCGACCTTACTCACATACAATGACCATGAACGCTTGAAGGTGTTCTTACGATTTCATAACTCGTCAAATAGAAAATCATCAACTCACGAGGGATAAAAAAAAAAAAAAAAAACCTTCCAATCTAGTACATTCACGGTTCACCACTTGCTAGATTATGCGATCAAAAGATATTCAATTTCATGTGCTTTAACTACATTTTTGTCGAGATTATAATATCTTTGTGTTGAACTAACACTAGCGGCCCGAGCCTTCAAGTTTTGGCGTTTATTAGTCATCTGATATGCAGGATCTTGCAGAGCTGTAGATAACTCAGCACGGTCAACATCGCGAGTTTTCGATAGAAATTCTTGGTAACAACACGCGCCAAGGCTGGGGCAGTTAAGAATCGTGAAATGGAAGGAAGCTGAGGCTGCACAAAACTCTTTGGCATTGGGCCTCTCCCCAATCCTGACAATCACTGCCTCGACATCTAATTGATCCACGCGCATGAGCATATACAAGGATGATATAATGCGGGACAACAGCATATCGGCCAGCAGAAATGATCAAAAGGCTAAGGAGCCCAACATAGCTGTCGATCATCACAGAGAGCGAAACAGACTGCCTCAACTCGATGAAATGAAGACGACCAAGAACAGGCAGAGTACCAAACCAATGTTGAAGTCTAGAAACTACACGTCACGACGAGGCGTGATCCAATCAAATGTTGGCAAACAATGACGACGGTCGAATCGTATCATTTGACTGAACAGGGGTTATTTCTACCTAAACATATGTGTGCGCATGCATCTGTCCATAACATATCTGCCAGATCATGCATAACATCTTTTGCATGCATACATGTACGATCAAAATAAAAATCTTCAGGGGAAAGTACAAGCACGACACTTGCAACCTCACAAATGATCAGACCGTGATGGCTTTTGCGGCATGGTACATGGATGATGCTGGTGGGAGATCCAGGACATGAAGCCGATCGCACATCCCATTCGCAAAAAAAAAAAAATCACTCAAATCCAATCAGTGACCCCTGGGAAGGGCTGGTGTCCAACCAATCAAGGACCCCTGGGAAGGGCTGGTATCCAAACAAGAAGTGAACCTGGGAAGGCATCCAAGCAAACCACAACAAGGTGGTGAGCAAACCTGGGAAGGCATCCAAGCAAACCACAACAAGGTGGTGAGCAAACCTGGGAAGGCATCCAAGCAAACCACAACAAGATGGTGAGCACCCTGGGAAGGGCTGAGATCCAAACACTAACACCTTGGGTAGGGCTGATATCCAAACGACTAACACCTTGGGAAGGGCTGATATCCAAACACTAACACCCTGGGAAGGGCTGATATCCAAACAACTAACACCCTGGGAAGGGCTGAGATCCAAACAACTAACACCTTGGAAGGGCTGATATCCAAACGACTAACACCTTGGGAAGGGCTGATATCCAAACACTAACACCCTGGGAAGGGCTGATATCCAAACAACTAACACCCTGGGAAGGGCTGAGATCCAAACAACTAACACCTTGGGAAGGGCTGATATCCAAACACTAACACCCTGGGAAGGGCTGATATCCAAACAACCAACACCCTGGGAAGGGCTGAGATCCAAACAACTAACACCTGGGGAAGGGCTGATATCCAAATAACTAACACCCTGGGAAGGGCTGAGATCCAAACAGTAACACCCTAGGAAGGGCTGAGATCCAAACAACGAATCCCTGGGAAGGGCTGGTATCCAAAAAATCAACGAATCCCTGGGAAGGGCTGGTATCCAAAAAATAAACAATCCCTGGGAAGGGCTGGTATCCAAACAATCAACGAATCCCTGGGAAGAGCTGGTATCCAAAAAATCAACAATCCCTGGGAAGGGCTGGTATCCAAAAAAATCAACGATCCCTGGGAAGGGTTGGTATCCAAAAAATCAACGAATCCCTGGAAGGGCTGGTATCCAAAAAATCAACAATCCCTGGGAAGGGCTGGTATCCAAAAAAATCAACAATCCCTGGGAAGGGCTGGTATCCAAAAAAATTCAACGAACCCGTGGGAAGGGCTGGTATACAAACAATCAACGAATCCCTGGGAAGGGCTGGTATCCAAAAAATCAACAATCCCTGGGAAAGGCTGGTATCCAAAAAAATCAACGACCCCTGGGAAGGGCTGGTATCCAAAAAAATCAACGACCCCTGGGAAGGGCTGGTATCCAAAAAATCAACGAACCCCTGGGAAGGGCTGGTATCCAAAAAATCAACGACCCCTGGGAAGGGCTGGTATCCAAACAATCAACGAATCCCTGGGAAGGGCTGGTATCCAAAAAATCAACGAACCCTGGGAAGGGCTGAGATCCAAACAATCAATGACCCTTGGAAAGGGCTGAGATCCAAACAATCAACGATCCCTGGGAAGGGCTGAGATCCAAGCAAACCACGACAGATGATGATATCTGTAGAACAGTATCAAAGGACTGTATAGGAGTCATTTTTCATCAATTTACATATTAAATGTTGTGTCACATGCATGAATACATGATAATTTTTGTACGTGATCCATCGTGCAGGTTAGGTGTCAAGGTCCTAGCCTATCAGAGTCAAAAGCGATGGCTGCCGAGAACGATGTACGAGGACAATCGACCGGAGATGAGATCCGGCGATTACGAGACGATCGACCGGCGACGATACCCGGTGATCACGAGATGGGTGACCGGCGACGAAACCCGGCCCCGACGAGACAATCGACCGGCGACAATACCCGGCGATTACGAGATTGGTGACCGGCGACGATACCCGGCCCCGACGAGACAACCAACCGGCGACGATACCCGGGGGTTACAAGATGGGTGACCGGCGACGATACCCGGCCCCGACGAGACGATCGACGGGCGACGATACTCGGCGATCATGAGATGGGTGACCGGCGACGAAACCCGGCCCCGACGAGACAATCGACCGGCGACGATACCCGACGATTACGAGATGGGTGACCGGCGACAAAACCCGGCCCCGACAAGACGATCGACCGGCGACGATAACCGGCGATCACGAGATGGGTGACCGGCGACGAAACCCGACCCCGACGAGGCGATCATCAGCCTCGACAACCTTTTCTGAATGTTTTGCATCAATGGCATCTTGCGTTGCATCATAAATCATATGTGTTGCATCACGTATCCATTGTCATCCTTGTGCATTGTCATTCATGCATCGAGTGTCTATTCTTTATCCTGTTCATTTCATTAAACATTGCATGAACATGATAAAGAGGGGCAGCTGTAGACACCCAAATTTTGCGTTCCTTGTACTAACCATGACAGGAGGGCAAAATCGTCAATTGAACCGGCTTGCGGGAGCGAAGGAATTGGCACAAGTGCGAGCGCCCGACACCACCGCAATGTTTTGGCGACCAAGGCTGACGTGACAATAAAGCCGTCTGAAGCAGGCATTCCCGAATGAGGTGGCACGTCTCCCGGAAATTCCCGGACTGCAGAATATGAGCCTGTCAGCAAAAACTGACGTTACGGCACGAAAATTGAGGCGTGGCACGGAAAACAAGAAAGTCAAACCGTCCAACCGCGGATTGATCTGCGGCCAAATAGTGCGCCTTTTGAAAACACGGAACTCGAAATCGGGGTGAGTGGAGGGCAGGCGGCCAGCCAGCCTATTTCAGCCCAGTTTCGTGCAGCATACAGGGAGTTCAGCAATTCGGAAGATTTTGGAGAAGAAGGAGAATTCAGCAACAAGAAGCACGGAAATAGAGGGGAAAAAAGAGAAAATTTTTGCAATCAAATAGGAAGAAAAGAGAGAAAAAAGAGAGAATTTAATTCTTTTGATTTTGATTGTATCAAATACACTCTTTATCCTATTCAAATACACAAGTTCACATCCATTTGAGATCAATTGCAAGGTGAAAATTTCTATTTGTTCTAGCAATTCATGTCATATTGATTGGGTAAATTAGATGTAACTTTCATGTATCTTGTTGAACAATCATGGATTAGGGATTATTGGTGAGGGTTCCATCGGAACACAATTCTTCCTAATAACCCGAGGATATCCAATTGATGAAATTTCTAGCTTATTTATGGTGATTCATTGGGGGTAATTTATTTAGATTGTCATTTTCGGATATCATGGTGTATTAGATAAATCCGGGTTGGTTAGTTATGTAGTATTCATTTTGTGGGCATGTATTAATCTCATGTGAGCCTAGGAACGCGACCCCGTGGTCCAAATCCGATGATGGACAATCTAGGTATATGTAGTAGGATCGATTATCCTTGATTGTAAATATGTAATCGTCGGGCCTTAAAACGACGTTAAGGCGAGAATCGGGTTTAAGGCCCCGTAATAGTGGAATATGTGATTGTTGGCGTTCGGGGATGTTTTGATGACTTACATGCCCATGAATAGCCCTGGCGCGTGTTATGCGTGATTAGATTTTGTGACACGAAAAAATGATTTCAAAGATTAAACGATGAAGGTTTTTTTATTAAAATCAAACAAGCTAGGTTATTAGAATCACGAGGCTAAAAATTGGAAGTGTTAATAAACGTCGATTCCTATTAAACGAGAAGGCCAAGGGAAATCATTTTCAACCATCACCAAAAAATGGCTTTCATGAATGAACGAAACGTTTTACTAAACCTTGATACATAGGGCGAAAGAGATCCTAGAAATTGCCCATCATTTATGAAAGCAACGTATAAATCTCGATTCCTATTTTGGTTAAGGTTAAGGAAATTCACGTTTTGTCAAAACGACGCCTAATAAAGATCTCATAGTTCTTGACGAGTAAAATCAAAACCTTTTCTCATAAATAAAGGAGCTCTCTCGTACTAACGGAAACGACGTTCTAAAACATTCCCAAAATAAAACACGATTTCTCAATAAAAGGCCAAATGTTTCATCTCTCATGAAAGAACTCACCACAACATTCACATAAGCACACACACACACACACGCATATATACACATCTCATGAATTAAAGGATAGGAAAGTATCAAGATTGCGGTAACCGTGTTTCACGGAAGTCGGGGGGTGCCTAACACCTTCCCCTCGCTTAAGCAAGCCCCCGAACTCTATGAATCTCGGTTTACAGACCAATTAATTCGGAGTCACATATGAGTCAGCGATTTATAAAAAACGAAAACTCGGATGAGTTGGTACATCCATTTCAAATATACCAACTGGCGACTCTGGTTAATTGGCTCATCATAAAAAATGATCTTTCGAAACCCCGTCGACATCAATGCCGACCTTTTCCCAAAAAGTCATTCAATCAAAGGCTAAAATCGGAAAAGGACAATATCGCAAAAGAGGCGAGAGAAACCGGCGTCGACACCCTTATTGTAGAATAAATATTATTTATTTAAATAAATTAAATAGTTTAATTTATTTATTTAAATAAGATTAGAATTGTTCTAATTTATTTATTCACAACCGGTTTAATATAGAGAACCTAAAGGGTCACACCGCAAAAGGAAAATATTTATTTAAGAAGTAAATGGCATAATTGTAATACTAAGTTAAGTGTATTTAATTTAGTCTATGGAGATAGAATAAATTAAATAGCTTAATATTTATTATTTAATATTTTGAAAATATTAAATATAAATTAATAAGAGGAGTCTTATTATTATTATTACTATTACTATTATTTAATTCCTAATAGGGATTGAGAATTAATTAATAGAAGTACTCTCCCATGAATTTCTAATTGGATTAGGAGCATAATTAATTAAAGGAGTTTAATTATAATAGAAACCCTAATCCTAAATAGTTTAGGGAAGGGTTATTCCTACATCTATAAATAAGAGGAGTCTTATCATAGATTAGTGTTACACACTCTTGCATTAGATTGTGGAGAGTACTTGCAATTTCTATAGAGATAGAATGTGATATCCCGAATATTAGCAATACTTCTTTTAAAGGAAATGTTAAATGATTAAATAAGGGTTAAATATTAAAACCTAGTTTGATAAAGGAAACGTGTAAAAAGAGGATTAATTTTTTTTATATATATTTAATTGTTGTGATATGATGGGTTACATAATACTTAATATTTAATTAAGTATCTTAAGTTTGATATGGTAAAGGAATGGAATGAATATACCTTATTATAATGGTATATAAATATCAAGAATGAAAGGAAAGCCAAGATGGCTTAAATTGGAAATATTCTTGACATAAAGCTACTTATGTGTTCAATGAAATAATGATCTTATGATATAATTAATTTCTTTCATTGATGTTATTAAGTAACAAAAATAAGGATAATTATGTTTGCTAGCTAAAATAATTATGGTAGATAAAATTCATGTATATTAAGATATAATGAGAGTCCAAGTTAGATGATTGGGCCATAATAATTGAATTAAGTATTCTTGCAAGTCTCTTTTATTAATTTTAAGTGTTATGGATTCTTGCTAAATTAGAAGTATATATTAGGCCCAATTATAAACCAAAACTCAGCCCTTCATAATGACCCAATCCGACAGCCCACATTGGGGAATATAGAGTTGAGTTTTGTAAGTGATCAAGTTAGTAAGTTAGTTCTGTTAACAGTAACTTAACAGTTGGTTAGAGGCTAAGGAGCGCATAGGGTAGCTGGGACACGGCTGTAAACATAGGGGCCAAGTAGACTGCTAGGAAGTGATAAGCTGAGCATTGTAGGGGCAATGCTAGGGGCCGGGTAGACTGCTCTAAGGAAGGTGTAGCAGTGACCATGTAAGGGCTGGGTAGAGGTAATGATGGAGAGCAGCTAAGGGCCAAGTAGGCTGATTGTAGAAGAAACTCAACAGTAGAGTACCTCTGAAAGTTCAGCCATAATGGCAGTTCATCCCCCCAATTACCAACTAGCCATTCGAAAATTTCAAACCTCATTCTACTGTAGAGCTACGGCTAGGAAGGGAAGTTTTAAATGGCAGAGTGGCCATTCATTTCATTGCTTTGAAGTCTTAGAAACTAACAGCCCAGCAAGGTAAGTAAATGCAGTTCATTTCCGCTTCATTTCGTAGATAGAAACCCATCTGTTAGTGACTTTATTAATTGAATAAGATTGTGGTGGCTGTTATGTTATTATTGTTGCTATTATAGATGTATTGTGTTGTTGTATGGTATCTAAGGACCATTAATCAACCAAAAGCCATAAAGTTGGAAAATGGCTAGGAAGATAGCTATTAGATGTACACATATAAACTACACACCAACTGTTTGATTAAATGCTAAAGTAAAGGCTGATTTGGGATAACTAAGTATCAACTAAGCAATCAAGGCTAATAGTTATGTTATCATGCTAGTAATAGAACAATGACATGTATGCTTGCATGCTATATATGATATAATGTATGGTGAGCAACTATGTTATCATGTTAGTTCTATGTATGAGCTAAACTAACTAAATGAAGATGCGCTAATAAGCTAGGTAATGACTGATTTTCCTTGACTCTAATGAAGTTTATATGTTAAATCATGGTATCCAAAAGTACCTAACCATGGAGGCTAGTATGAGTAAAACCTAATGGAAGTTTTCAGTTTGAGAGGAACTCAAACAGGGCAAGTCTGGGCCTGTTTTGAACAGGCCAGACCAAGCCATTAAACAGGCCAGACCAAGCCATTATTTTAAGAACCTTGTATGCCAGTTAACCAACTAAAATACTTGCTAATGGACTAATGCGGTTGCCTGTTTGAGTAGTCCTAGTAATGTTCATGAGAGATGCTATGTAAATCAGTCTATATTAACATGCTTATAAATTACAAAGTCATGATTTCTTAGTCTTGATGCTAGCTCATGTTTTAAAACTTAAAGCCTAGAGGGGGCTATTTTGATCAAAAGTATGAAGCCTAGAATCTATGAGTTTTAAGCCATGTATATAGATTATATAGCAAGTACATGAATTAAAAATGCATATAACTTGAATAATTGAATGCTTAGGACTGTTATGATAGATTGGTGCTAATTCATGTTTATAATGCCTACAAAGGGCTGTTTTGATGTTAGAAACTGAACTAACCTTTGCAAACATGCTATAGTATGTGGTAATGAGTTTTAATGATGATTTAAAGTTTATATGAATGCTTAGTGATCCCTTGAGTTCTAGCTTAGAACTGTTTGTATTAAATAGTTAAAACTATGCTTAAAACTCTAGGAATGGGAACTGTGATGGAAAAATTTTGCAACTAAAATTATCAGACAGTGAGGAGTCCCTATATTATCCATAAAAGACATTTGAAAAGTGATCCTTAACTTGGTTAGGGTCTAGGTTGGGTATTATCCAAAAATTAAGTTTAAAAGTTGTAAATAGTGAGCTTTAAGTGGCAAATAACACCAAAATAAGGAACCACCATACCTAGACCATATAGACAAGTTTCAATAGTTATATTATGGTATAAGTGAGCTATACAAGCTAGAGAAAACATGCCTAAACTATTTTGAGCATTAGACTTGTGAAAAATCACATTTTAAGCCCAAAAATGGACTGTTTTGTGTAACTGTTAGTACCTGACCCTAGAAAACTGTAATGAGCTCGTGTAAAGTTGCTAATGCATGCTATTAATGATTCCCAATCATTGCCAAGACCAAAACTAGAAAGAAAACCAAGTTAGGATCTATATTCCCAGCCTAAAGTGTGCTTTAATAGGTCAAACTTGGCTAAGTGATTAAATAAAGTGTGGTGATGATGAAAGTAGCCTTAAGTAACTTATATACACATGCCTAGACCATCCAAGTAGCCAAAAATGGAGAAAAATGAAAAAGTGTCAAAAATACTTTTTATGAAAAGGCTAGTTTGAGCTCCTGTTTTGGAAAGCTTAACTGACCTAGACAAGGAACCAAAACTTTGATTAAAATACCTTGATGTATGGTCTAGAAGTAGGGCTAAGTGGTTGAGCCAAGAGTTTAACCAAGAAATTCATAATAATCACCAAACTAGCTAGTAAAATCATGCAAACTGCAGTTTCTGTAGATTTTCCAAGTGTAAAATTTGTGATTTTGCCATTTTACTTAAAATTCAGTTTTAACACCTTAGACAAGTAAGTTAGAGGTATGTTAGGCTATTCCAAGTGTTGGAATGCTAATGTATACAAGAACTTGAGAAATCAATATGTAAAAGCTTGAAAAAGCTAGATTTAGAGGGTCAAAATCAAATCTATGCTTAGCAAAGTCGAGGGAATGCTAAAACTAGTCTTAACTAGTAATAATTCAAGTGTTGGAATGAACTCAAGAGGCCAGAAATGAAAATGGCAAAAATTGACCAAAGTTAGTAAAACTAGAATCTGAAGTGAACCACCTAATTTGAGCATTAGTTTCAAGAAGCATAAAAGGCTTACTTGAGAAACTAAACCAATACAAAAATACCTTGGTATACAGTCTAAAATTATGTCCAGATATCGAAGCTAAAAGCCTAACACAAAAATTCATAAAAATCCCCAAAGTGGGCTGGAAATTCACTAGAACTGTTGTACTTTAGCAGTTGCAGCAGCTCTAACAGTGCACTTTGGGCCTCAAATTTGAAAGCTTTAAAGAGATGTTTTCTAATATCTAAAGGAGGAATAAAATATCCTGTAACATGGTCTAAATCTCTATCTAGATTAGATATCTAACGGAGCATGGTAGAAAATTATAAAAATCTACAAAGTACCCTCAAAAATCACATTTTCTGTTTTTGAGCTATGTTGTAAAAGTGTAATTTAAAGCTTGAAAATATCTTGGCATGACTTAATATGTTAATTGGAGTGTATAGTGACCAAGTAACTATATCATTTCATGTTTAGACCAAAATGAACATATTTTAGAATGTATGTGAGCTAACGATGTGAAGTATGCTATGGGTACTTATCCATGCTTAGGTGTTCTACGATCAAAGAAAATTGTATGAGACTAGTACATGAACATATGTTACGTAATATGTGCTAAAGTGTATGTATGCTTATGCTAAGATGAAAATATCACAACGTAGTACATTGGATTATAGAAATAAAGTCGGATAAGAGTAAAGTTCGGACTAATCAAATGAGATAGTACAAGGAATAGGCACATTACAAAATTAATGAAATGTACTATTAAATGTATGATTACAAAATGATGAACGAATGTTATGTGCATAATCTAAGTCTAAGGAACTTAGCTGAGAAATGTTTAACCAAATATGGTATGTTGTAATGGTGTGATACACACATAGTAAACTACAAGTGCGATAAACTAGCACGTGCGGTGATGAAAGGGTAATAAAACTGAGTTATATAAATAACAAAGTTAAATGTCTATGTTATTAGATATAAAGATGATATAAGAAAAATATGAGTTAGAGTAGGTTATTAAAGTAAGGTTAACCATGAAATCAAGTATTGATTGTGTTTATTATCAATCTCACATACCGTGTAGGTCGTGCAAAGAACGCAAAAGGTTAGCTATTGGTAAAACCCCGGTACAGGCAAGTTTTTCAGAACTTGCTCCTATGTGTAAAATGTTGTTATGTGCTAATGTGATGTTATGCTATAATATATTATAAACTGTTGTTGTTAGCTGTTTTATTCAGATAAACTGTTCTTCTTGAACTTTATACTGTGAAATGAAAAGCATGATAGAGTGAATCATGTCTAGTATGTGGAACATGTATCGCATATGAATTATATGATGTATGTTCTAAATATCAAGTATGCATATAACTGTGATACATGGATATACTATAAAAAATGTATGAAAAACATGAACTATGTGTTATGTGCTAACTGTTAAACTTGTTGAGCCATAGTGCTCACTCTTGCTTAAATAAATGTTTTTAGCTATGTGCGAGACATCTGAGTTTTCAGTAAAGACCAAGGAACAAGAAATGCTTGTTGAATATCAGGGATTAACAATTGTCATGATAAACCCTTTTTGGGGGTAAACAGTGTTACCAAATGGTATAGGCTGTAATAAAATGCTAAAATAAAATTTAAAGTGGATAGGTACCATCATAATGTGCTGATCATTTATGTATATGAGTGACAGATTGGTACAGATCATTAATGTAATAAAATAGATCATTATGTATAGGATCTTGAGTTGTAAAGTAATGCATAAAGATTGTGATTCTGGAATAAGAGTAAAGTTGTAAGTTTTAATCAAACATATTATTTGTATTATTCAAAGGTTAATTACCTGAGGAAATGTAAGGATACATTGTAATATTTATAATTATTTACTGTTGCTAAGTTAAATATAGTCAGATAAGACTTATGGTTGTGTAGTATCATCAGCACTGAACCTGAGGTTTAAAGTACCCGGATTTGAGGGCGTGACATAGAAAATAGGGTTTTGCCAAACACCCGTCTTCTTGAATACCTATTCTTCCTTGGTGGATCACCTCTAGAGGCCAAACACTTGGGTGGCTAACGTTGATCAAAGAAAGGAATCTCATCCGTGAAATTTAAGGAGAACGCAAAGGAATTGGAGATGAACTTGTACCCGAGGAAGCACAGTTCTACGAGGGTATAATTTCTTAATCTCTATCTCTTTCTTTAATTGATAATTGAACACAAGGAAAGATCATGGTGATGGTTTATATGAAAAATTTTAAAATCCGTTTTATCACGCTTTCACCCTATTTATGTAATTTGATTGCATGCTTGCGTTATATACAAACCTAACAGTGGTATCAGAGCCTAATCCTTGTGTTAATTATTGATTTTGATGATTCCATGTATGAATTGATATGCGATACGATCGGATTTTTGGGCTGGAAAAATTTTTTCGATTCTGCATCGCAGCGCGGCCGCGCCGCTTCCAGTTCATTCTGGAGCGCGGCCGCGCCCTAACCCAGAAAACGTTTCTAGGGGTGCAGCGCGGCCGCGCCGCTCCTAGTTCAAATTGGAGCGCGGCTGCGCCGGTGTGCAAGCTTTGAAATATTTTTTTTTAAAATTAAAATAAATGGTTTATTTAATTATATAAGTTTAAAATAAAGATGTTTATTTTATCTGGAATAGGATTTTAGATTGCTAAAATGAAAGGGGTTTGATTTGGATTTGGTTTTTGATTAAAATAAAAGAGTTTATTTTGTTTCAAAAGCTAAATATTAGCAAAACTTTTGCCCATTAATTAATATCAATGCATATATAGAATGGTTTTATTATTCATGGGATGAATGTTATTTATTGATACATATAGAGATATGTATGATAATAAATAGGGGTTGGTTATGGACTCTTGACCAATGTGTGATTGGATTTATTTTAGTGGATGCTCGAATGTATGAGTTTTTATAAATGGGGTCTGCGTACCTCGTCTTCTCTAATTTTTCTTAATGTAAATTCTATCTCCCTCCTATGTACTTCCCCTTGACTGTTGATCAAGGTTTCTATTTGTTGTAAATAGTTTTTGTAATAGGACTAGTTAGAATTAATTTTGAAGAATTAGAGACAAAGGAGAAAGGAGCGCATAAAGGCCCGTTTGTAATGGAGCTCGGGTTTAAATGTAATAGTTATATTTAAATTTTATTCTTGCACCCTAGGTTTGACCTTTTGGTTCACTTGGTGGCTCTAGTGAACCAAACTAGAATAAAAGTCCATAATTAATCCGGGTAGAATATAGTATTCTATATGTGCATGCCTACTATATATATATTATATATTATCCAACATGCTTCGCATGTTAAAATAATATGACGCGTATTTTATATATATATGTGCATGCGCGCTAAACAAGATGAGACTAATAATAATAAACCCCTCAAAGAAATCATATTAAGTCCTAAGCGTTCAAAGATATTTGGAATATCAAACGTCGCCTTCTAGCATGGTAAAGCAATAGAGTATTAAATGTTTAATATGAGTTTGTTATGTCACCACAAGGCAAGTATTAAATATTTAAGATGTTGCTTTATCACATTCGATGCTTATAAATAGACGGAACGATGTTGTTTTGTTGTGTCACCACAAGGATAGTGTTTTTCTTTCGAATATATATATGGAAGTGCTAGGATGAACTTAACTTGGATAATTTTGATTCGGATGTGTCACCACTTGATCAAAATAATCTAAGAGGCAAAATACAAGGAGTTACATAGAGATGTGATTGACAATAGTTGTCTACCTATTTATTTATATATCGTTTGTTGTGTCACCACAAGGCTATATACATTTGAAATGGGATCTGTAACGCCCCCAAAATCGGGACCAACTTAATCCAAAATTAGGACTAATCTTAATCCCGACCTTGTGCATTAATACTATCATGTTCTAGCTTTAAAACATTATTTACTGCTAAAATAGCTGAAAATGTGGAATAAAAGTTTTTTTTTTTGCCATTTATTCGTTCCCTGAATCGCAACCTTTACGATTCTACTTTATACTGAAATCATATTTATTATATGATTTATTTAATGTGAGTAAATGTATTAAGAGCTTCAAGTCTCAATACTTAATATTTGTTTTCTATTAATGATTCACTTATAGAATCTTTACGTACAATACATTCACCATAATACATTCCCCTTTCAGAACAGATAACCTTTAGCTATTGAATAACTCAAAGATTTACATTTATGTGGTTTACACCTATAAAATACTATCATCATGGTTCGATACCATCTCAACTAAACAACTAGTCTTCTTTTCATGCGCTCCTAATCACGAGAGATCGCATCATAGCTTTAACCTGCAATTAAGCAAGATTGAGCACGACGACCCAGCAAGTCTAACAGTCTATCATGCTTCACGTAGCATATAGGTTTCACATTCAGTTCATGTATTTATATTTTTGGTGTTCAAGCATATTACAAATGCATCATCAAACTTATACCCTGCTAGTAGTAGCATATGTACCATAACAAACTACACATGTTCTTTACCTATTATTCATCTCACATATATATTGAGTTTCCCAACTCAATTCAACAATTAGTCATAATTTGACTTTCATCATTCCCAAAGCAAATAATGCAGTTCATAGGTATCACATCCTTATAAACAGAAGTTCACATAAATAAACTGAGAAACTTGCCTTGATTGGAGATTACCGTTATAATTTAATTTAGCTTCTTCTCTCCACAAATCCTACACAATTGTGTTTACATATATATACATATTAGGTACCCATTTATGTCACAAAAACATGCATGCATATATATTAACCATGATTATTAGTTTATATAAACTATAATCTTTTATTCTCATCTTAGAATCATCTTTGGTTCTTTGAAAACTTTGTCGTTTCAACCTTTTATGCTTTAATAAGGCTCCCTCACAGCTTTAATATAAAAATACTTCATATCTTGAAGCATAAACTATGGATATCCCATGTTAAAAAAATATCTTTTGCCTTCGCAAAATTCGGGACTATATAGTTTATATATAGCTGTTATTAATAAAAACACGACTTACTATGTTATTTCTTTAATTTTTTATTAAACAAATGGTTTTTCGATAGTTCATGACTTAAATCATGCCATCGCCTCGTACGCGAATGCTATACTTCATTAGTAATTTAGTTTCACATTTCATCTCACGAATAATTTACATTCTTACTTCGCATATGTTTTAAATTCATACATATGTCATTACATAATTCCGTGTTCAAAATCTTTGATTCGAACTCCGGAAACCCTTTCGTTTTTACATTTCTAGGTTCCATATAATTTCAAAAGGGTTTGCACATTTCACTATGATACATAACCGTTTTACATATCATTTCCCGAATTATGCTCGCATAGTTATTAAAACTAATGGTTACATTACATTTCTATCGCTTTCTTTATGTTTGGAATGAGTTTTCGTGATATATAAACATTATATAATATCTATACATCTCTCTCGGTATTTGGTTATGTGTTAAACCACCATAAAACCACCCAAACGCGTTGCGGGAAGTTCCCACGCTGAACAGCCCATGGCTGCTGCTATCTGCTGCTGCCCAGGGCAGCAGCCCCTCATCCCTTGACACTCATTTCGCGGATTTTTAATTTTCAACTCGTCCGTCCGATCCCGACCCATTTTGGATATATTATAGGTGGTATATCCACCTATTTTTAGAAAATATTAGCGTCGCATTTCAAATAACCCACGCGAATCGAGAGCGTGTCAAAAGTGGGCAGTTGGACTGCCTCACAGCACAGCCACGTGGCTGTTGCTGCTACTGGCAGCCAGCCCCTTCGCGGCGCGGCCACTTTATGCAATTTAATCTTTTAGCTCATATATCGTATCACTTTCATTTTTGAATATGTTATACATGGCATATAACACTATTTTTAAAAAATATTAGCCACCTATTTCGGGTCCGATAGGTGGTCCAAATAACGCGTAAAAAATTAGCGCGCACACTAACTTTTCACTTTTTCATTTCATGTTAAAACGTGTTCCGGCTTGGTTTAACGCCACAAGGCGCTTAAGTTATCCTTATATAGGATATATGAAGCTATCTTAAGTTTCGGCTCCGTCAAATTACGTGTTTTTAAGCAAATTAGCTTATTTTGGCATTTTATCGAACAATACGCGTGCGCCAAGCTTGTGGACTGATTTCTATAGGGTGGAGCCATGTAATTTAACCATTTTCCCCCACCTTATTGCTCCGCACAACAACAACTATACACCGGGGCTCTACTTCAGTCCAAAAGCATCAATTCTCAAAGAAAGGCATACATGTATATAGACATTATAATAGTTCGTTAACTAACTTCCAATCCTTGTAATGCAATACTTTTATTATCATGTAATACTTTTATTTACATTACTAAACCATAGGGTTATACTCAATATCCAATCCCAATCATAATCTCACAGTTATACTAATTACCGAATCCAATTGCTAGCAAATATCACATATAAGCTAATTCATGTGTACTGCTAATATTCACAATATAATGTTACCTTGCTTGCTTGTTATCTTCGGTTGGATTCTTGCTTCAAACTTAATTATGTAGGAATTGAATCTTCCTCTTTCTCATACCTTGCTTAAATTCTCTTCCAAACTTAGTCGGTGGCTTCAATTCTTCTTCAATTTCAGTGTTACAATTTTCAAATTTTCAGTAGGTGTGGTGAAATTTCAACGAGAATTGATGAATTCTTGTCTTAATAGCTTGAGAGTAAAGAGGATTAAGCTTGAGATGAGTTTTGGAACGGAAGTAAAGAATGAGAGAGCAGGAATTTTTTTTTTAAATATGCTATCAAGCTTCTTGGCCTTCAAATAATGGTTTCGTGTCCTGTGATAGCTTAAGGAGTTTACAGCTCCTGCTTACTAATGTCATGACTCAGCATACATGATTCGTACATAACCCATATATTACATTAGTAGTGTAAAGCTTAAATCATATTTATAGTATATGTAATATATTTTAATACATTACAGTATACTTATATTATACTGCATTCCTTCCATTCAAAAAACATAATATATTATATATCCATGAAATTTAATTCATGTATTATAATAACATGTATTTCAATTATTAATCAAAATCGGATAATTATACAGTTATAATTATGTATAAAAATCATCCCACTAATTATAGAATTACTCCATAATTAATCTAACTCTTTTCGTGTAACGAGCACTACATTAAATAATAACTTATTTAATTTATACAATTAATATTGTACAATTAAATTAAATTACAATTACTTCTTCCCTCCATAAATTGTTCCAAGACAATTTAGTTAATCTATACATTTCATCATAAATTATATATGAATTTAATTTATTATTCTTGGCACAAATATTCACTTACATTCAAAATAATTTATCCACTGAAATAATTCCTCTATACTAAAATAATTTAATTCCATAAATTATTTTAGTTCTCTTTATTCAATATAACTGACCAATTAAAATAGTTAATATTCAATTAACTATTTTAATTTAATTATTTAATATATACAACAAATTTTGTATATTTTAAATTTAATCATCTTCTTCTTCCCATAAAATGTCTTCAACAATTTACTCATCTTCTTTAAATATATCACTTTCATAATTGAAATATTACCTTAATTCACCAATTTAATTAAGTGAATCAACTAACTTGCTCATGAAATTTAATTCATACCGAATTCATTACAAGACTTCATAATCAAATTATATTATATTATTTCATAATATAATTTAAATTTAATCTCCATTTATAAATTATTTCTAATAATTTATTTATAGCATACTTATATTAAAATAATTTAATATTATAAATTATTTTAATTTACTCATTAATAGATACAAAAGTTTTGTATCTTCAAAGCTATCCGTCTCTTTAAATAAATTGATTCTAAAATTTATTTTCATGAAATAATAAATACATAATAATAATATATTTATTATTCACAAAAATCACATATTGCATAGCATATACTCACTTGTGCATCACATATTACATAGCATATCACCAAATAAGAATTTTATTTATTAAATTCTTATTTTTAATATTTTTTTGAAACTCCGAGTCATTACAGGATCCTTAATCTCACTAGCAAATCTTTAATTAGAATTGCCGAACTATATAATGAGGGTAATATAGTTTGATGAAAAAGTGGGAGATACCAATTTAAAATAAAGACCTAATTTATTTTGGTAATTAATTAAATGAATGTATGCTAAAATGTTGTCTATTTCACATGTAGAATTTAAAAATGTCAAACTCACTATCACTGCGTAGCATACTTGATGCTAACAAACTGACCGGACCGAATTACACGGACTGGTTAAGGAATCTGAGAATTGTTCTCACTGCTGAAAAGATTTCTTATGTCCTAAATTCGCCAATCCCTGCAAGTGTTGCAGAAATAGCCTTTAAGGAAGAGATTGCTACTTTCAGAAAGTGGCAAGATGATGCAATCCTGGCTAAATGCATCATGCTCGCATCCATGAGTAACGAGCTTCAGCGTCAGCATGAAACTATGGATGCTCCTACTATATTGCTGCACCTCAAAGAGTTGTATGGTGAGCAAAATAGGACTGCTAGATATCAGATATCTAAGGAGCTCTTCCGATCTCGTATGACCGAGGGCACATTGGACGTCAACTTGCCTGAGTTACTTAACATGTTAAAAAATGTTGAAGGTCACTTCTCATCCAACAAGAACCAAGTCTTACTAGTGGATGATTCTTCCAAGAAAAGGAAGAGGCCCAAGGTATCTTCTGAAAAGAAGAAAAATAAGAAGGCTAAGGGCAAGGCGAAGAGAAAGGATAAAAAGAAACCTGATCCAGATAGCAAAGGAGCAAAGGTTGCTGCATTAGCTGTAGGGACTTATTATTTAGCACTGCCTTTGGGCAAGTTCATTAGTTTAAATAATTGTTATTATGTTCCGACACTCATTAGAAATATTATTTCAATTTCTGTATTGGATATGGATGATTTTGATATTATAATAAAGAACAACAGTTGTTCTATTTATAATAAAAATGTTTTATATAGTGTTGGGAACCTACTGAATGGACTTTACATACTTGACTTGCATGAAAATATACTTCAAATTGAACAAACTAAGAAAAGAAAAAGAGATGATGTTAATTATACCTTTATGTGGCACTGTAGACTCAGTCATATCAATGAAACAAGATTATCCAAGTTGCATAAAGATGGACTTTTAGAGCTATCTGATTATGAATCATATCCAACTTGTGAATCTTGTCTCATGGGTAAGATGACTAAATCTCCTTTTAGTGGAAAAGGAGAAAGAGTTACAAAGTTATTAACGTTGGTACACACAGATGTATGTGGACCTATGACAACGAATGCACGAGGAGGGTATTCTTATTTTATTACTTTCACTGATGATCATTCTAGATTTGGATATGTGTATTTAATGAAATACAAATCTGAATCGTTTGAAAAGTTCAAAGAATTCAGAAGTGAAGTAGAGAAGTAAACTGGTAAGAGTATTAAGATTCTTCGATCAGATCGAGGAGGGGAATACTTAACCAATGAGTTTCTCAATTGTCTCAAAGAAAATGGTATAATCTCATAATGGACTCCACCAAGGACACCACAGTTAAATGGTGTATCTGAAAGGAGAAATCGAACATTGTTGGACATGGTTCATTCCATGATGAGTTTTACCGACCTTCCAGTATCCTTCTGGGGTTATGCCCTAGAATCGGCTGCATACCTACTTAACAAGGTACCTACCAAATCCGTCCCAAAGACCCATATGAGATATGGACAGGGAGGAAACTAAATATTAAGCATGTTAAGGCTTGGGGTTGTCTAGCTTATGTCAAAAGGTTTGAGCATGATAAGCTGAAGACTAGATCTGACAAATGTAGATTCGTGGGATACCCTAAAGAAACATCAGGGTATTATTTCTATCATCCTACTGATCAAAAGGTGTTTGTTGCGAAATACGCTGCCTTCTTGGAAAAGGAGTTTATCCTTGAAGGGGTCAGTGGGAGTAAGATATATCTTGAAGAAGTTCAAGAACCACAAAATACTACGGATCAAAGTCAGGTACCTGACCAAGTAGAAGAACCTACTGTACCACTACCTATTCATAAATCTGGAAGAGTACCGAAGATACCTGATAGGTATGGATTCATCATAAAGGATGATGATGAGGTAGCATCATAGATGATGATGATCCATTAACTTACGAAAAGGCTATGAGTAGTGAAGACTCATAGAAATGGCTAGAAGTCATGAAATCCGAGATGGATTCCATGTATAAAAACCAAGTATGGACTTTGGTTTCACCACCTGAGGGCATTAAGCCTATTGGGTGTAAATGGGTCTTTAAGAGAAAGACTGGAGCAGATGGCAAGGTAGAGACATATAAGGCCCAACTGGTTACAAAAGGTTTCAAACAAAGACAAGGAGTTGACTATGATGAAACCTTCTCACCAGTAACTATGCTCAAGTCCATTCGGATTTTGCTTGCAATAATAGCTTATTATGACTACGATATCTGACAAATGGACGTGAAAACGGCCTTCCTCAATGGAGAGCTTGAGGAGAATGTACATATGATATAGCCAGAGGGTTTTGTTTCAACGGTTGGAATAAACCAAGTCTGTAAGCTATAACGATCCATTTATGGATTGAAGCAAGCTTCTCGAAGATGGAACATCCGTTTTGATAAGATAATGAAAAGGTTTGATTTTATCAAAAATGAGGATGAACCTTGTGTGTACAAAAAGGTTAGTGGGAGCGCTGTTTCATTCCTTGTATTATATGTTGATGATATATTACTGATAGGGAATGATATTCTTATGCTACAGTCGATCAAAATTTGGTTATCTAAGCACTTCTCCATAAAAGGACTTGGGTGAGGCATCCTATATTTTAGGGATAAAGATCTATAGAGATAGATCTAAAAGGATGTTGGGCTTGACCCAAGGAAAGTACATTAACTCGATGCTAAAGAAGTTTAGCATGGAAGATTCCAAGAGAGGTCTCATGCCGATGAGCCATGGAATACATCTCTCCAAGAAACAGGCCCCAAAGGCACCTGAGGAGAGAGACCGGATGAGTAAGATTCCTTATGCTTCCGTAATAGGATCTATCATGTACGGTATGATATGTACTAGACCAAATGTCGCTCATGCACTTAGTGTAACGAGTAGATATCAGTCAAATCCAGGAGAAGAGCACTAGAAGGCAGTGAAAAACATCCTAAAGTACTTGAGAAGAACTAAGGATGTATTTCTTGTCTACGGTGGGTCTGAATTGAAACTAGAGGGCTATACAGACTCCAGTTTTCAAACGGATCAAGATGACAGTAAATCCGTTTCAGGGTATGTGTTTACCTTAAACGGTGGCACGGTGAGTTGGAAGAGTTCTAAGCAACAAACAGTTGCTGATTCAGTGACAGAGGCAGAGTACATAGCTGCAAGTGAAGCTGCAAAGGAAGCTGTTTGGATGAAGAAGTTCATAACTGAACTTGGAGTGGTTCCTAGCATTAGAGGAGTCGTATCTTTATTCTGTGACAACAATGGAGCTGTTGCGCAGGCTAAGGAACCCAGGTCTCATCAAAAATCCAAACACGTGTTGCGGCGGTTTCATTTGATTAGAGAGATCATTGAAAAAGGAGATGTCACCCTGGAGCGTGTGGACTCTCAAGACAACATTGCAGATCCATTTACGAAAGCTTTAACTCAATAATAGTTTGATCGTCACTTAGAGAAGATGGGTATTAGATACCAAGGCGATTGGCTTTAGTGCAAGTGGGAGATTGAAAGTAGTATGAACACAAGTCAATCATATTTGATATGATGTAGCATATACTTTGTAATCTTATTCATTTATTAATAAAAGAATTGATTTTCTTAAAGGGCATTTTATATTATCTACATAGTGCTGTTATATTAAATGTGATAAACCCATAGTTTTGAGCAATGCTTTTAGAATCATGATGGTGATCATGCTAATGAGATCTAAATTCTAGATAACTCACAAACTAAAATTGTTCCTAATCGTTGGATTACTAAATTGGGGATTAGTGAATCCGGATAAATTAGTACATACGTTGCTTGCTCTTAGAAAGAGGATGATTGATCTCATAATCATTTGTGTGGAGACACTAAAGCAAGTATGTAGGTGCTTATTGGAGAATAAGTTCACTGAACGTGGCTCGCTAAGGAATACCTAATAGAGTTTTACTCGCCTGTCAATAGGAATTCCTCTAGTGATAGTAGTACAAGTGATCCTTGGACTTGAGATCATCATAGTATCTTGTGTATGATGAGTTATACTTTGATATGTCCCTTAAGACCTTTGGGGTATATCAAAGGGTATGATTGGGTATAATAAGTTGTACATGGAGATAGGTGAATTTTCAACAAAGAATCTACCACGTCTAGTAAAAGATGTGAATGTCCTATGTGATTCGATAAATGACAACTCAGTAGTCCTTGGCCAAGGCAAAATGAAATTAGAAAGGAGTTTCTAATTTACATTATTTAGAGTTGTGCATTTGGGAATCGAAATACATATAATTAAATAAAATAAAACTTGACATTAATCCATGTCTTATATTTAATTGCGACATTGTATGGTAGAAGGATTGAATTGTACGATAACTATTTACTCAAAGGTTCTTTTGTGATTAATGTTGAAATCTATATTAGCAAGAAAGTCGTTGATCGCTAAGGGGGCTTACCCTTATTGTAGAATAAATATTATTTATTTAAATGAATTAAATAGTTTAATTTATTTATTTAAATAAGATTAGAATTGTTCTAATTTATTTATTCACAACCGGTTTAATATGGAGAACCTAAAGGGTCACACCGCAAAAGAAAAATATTTATTTAAGAAGTAAATGACATAATTGTAATAATAAGTTAAGTGTATTTAATTTAGTCTATGGAGATAGAATAAATTAAATAGCTTAATATTTATTATTTAATATTTTGGAAATATTAAATATAAATTAATAATAGGAGTCTTATTATTATTACTATTACTATTATTTAATTCCTAATAGGGATTGGGAATTAATTAATAGAAGTACTCTCCCATGAATTCCTAATTGGATTAGGAGCATAATTAATTAAAGGAGTTTAATTATAATAGAAACCCTAATCCTAAATAGTTTAGGGAAGGGTTATTCCTACGTCTATAAATAAGAGGAGTCTTATCATAGATTAGTGTTACACACTCTTGCATTAGATTGTGGAGAGTACTTGCAATTTCTATAGAGATAGAAACTAGGGTTTTGCTAAACACCCATCTTCTTAAATACCTATTCTTCCTTGGTGGATCACCTCTAGAGGCCAAACACTTGGGTGGCTAACGTTGATCAAAGGAAGGAATCTCATTCATGAAATTCAAGGAGAACGCGAAGGAATTGGAGGTGAACTTGTACCCGAGGAAGCACGATTCTACGGGGGTATAATTTCTTAATCTCTATCTCTTTCGTTAATTGATAATTGAACACAAGGAAAGATCATGGTGATGGTTTGTATGAAAAATTTTAAAATCCGTTTTATCACGCTTCCGCCCTATTTATGTAATTTGATTGCATGCTTGCGTTATATACAAACCTAACACACTGGTTGACTTATCCAGTTCTGTTCTTTATCTTTTTAGCTCTGAGTGTTCATTGCTTGATCATAGAGTTGCCCGTCTAGATTTGCCTTCGGCTCTGGTCACTCTTGATCTTGACTTCTTGGTCATTCGACTCTTAGCTCATATGTCAGCCCTTCGGCATACCTCTTATGTGGCAGTGAAGCTTTTAGCTATTTTGTACAATCGGTGTTCTTGCCCTTGTTCACCACACTCTCTTGGCACTCCTAATGCATTTTGCCATATATAGATTCTGTATTCTTTTTCATTTGGAATTATGTCGTTGCTAGCTTCCCGTTGCAATTCTTTCCGTTGGAGTATTCTCTTTCTATAGACTTCTTTATTGTACCAATGACTATTTTACTCTCTGAAGTCTGCTAGTGATGTTGAGTCAGCATCCATTAACTGGTACCAAGATAGTAAACTCATGTGTACTGATTTTTGCTGCAGTAAACACGGCTGATTTAGTCCCACTTAGATTGGTTCCCTATTTCGCTCATTTAACTAATCGGCCACTCATCTTGGGATAATAAACCTAGGTGCTCTTGATATCTTCAATCCTTGCTGGCACTATCTTACTCTATAATCAACTGGGTTGCCCCATGTTGATCATGATATTAGTGTGCTTGCTTCATGATGTAGCCTTATGCTTCTGATCGTAGAGTTAACTGCTTGCTTCATAATTTGGCCTTATGATTATGCATGATATGCACTGCCTTGGAGTACGTAGAGTGGCTGACTGCACTTGCATTATGCTTTAATGTGCTTCTTACTATTTTGTAGTTTGTGCCTTTTATGCTCTGTGATCTCCATTGAGCTTTACGTTCTCAGAGCATATTGGTTTGAGCTTTGATGCAACATGCTTATCATAGAGGACTGCTCCATGTTCTTCATGTGTTAGCTATAACGATCGGTAATTTTAGATTTCCTTGTAACCCGAGTTATGTATGAATAAAATGAATATTTATTTTTATTTATATTATTTTGTGTTACGTGCTTAGAGTTGTGTTGCAACCTAGAAAATGTGTATGTGTTAAATTTTATGTGTTGTTGTGTCGTTGGAGTGAATAAATTGATTTTGCAAAAAATTCATAAAATCACTAATTACAGAGCACGTTTCCCGAGGCACTATTCACGAACACTATTCACGCCCTAATAATTTTGCGTCTTTTTCGATTCCTATTAATTTTGTTAAGGCGTGTATGGGAGGGAATAATTTTTTCAAGTGTCAAAAATTTTATTGGGGTTGATACGTGATTTAATTCGTATCCAAAATGTATAATATGAGTGTTCCGAATAATTGGACAAATCCCATAATAATTATTTTTACGTGTCCCAATATTTTATGGGAGTACCCATTTTAATTTTGGGTAGATTTATCTACCAAATTTGATACAAAAGTGGGAGTATTCGGGTACACTTATCTGTATATTCAGATTAATTGGAGAGGTAATTAAGCCTCAACCAATCATGAGAGAGCACTAATTGAAGTAACCAATCAGATGAGGGGGGACAAACCGTCACAGTACACCATATATGGGAATGCTAACTTCACAAACATTCTCCTCAAAGAAGAAACCCACCGAGCTCGGGTATTACACCTTCTCATTTCCTCGAAGCTTCAATCCCTTCAACTCATTCCTCTCAAGCCATTCCCAAGGCTGCAATCCTATCATTCCTTGTTGCTATCAGATTGGAGAATACACAGAGAGAGAGAGAAATATAGAGAAGAAGAAGAAGCAAGCTACGGGAAGAAGAAGAAGCACGGGAGCTAGAGGAAGGAGAAGAAGAATCCTAGTAGCTTCCATAGCAACCTTAGAAGTAATAGTAAGAGGTAAAATCATCCTTCCTCCATTGTTAAAGTTTTTGAGTTTTTGAAGCTTTCTTGATGGGTTTTGCGTTTCTGGAGATTTTTGGTTGTTATTGTTGGTTGTGGTTGCTTAATATTGTTACCAAGACACCTTTTAAGCTATTAACCCCATTAAAGTGGAACAAAAACGAAGAGAAATCCGAACCTTGGCTTAAAGGATGAACTATGGACATTTTTAGACTTTTGGACCTTCGAACTATTTAGAGGACTATAAAGCCTGAATGGTGTACTTATTTTGATTGTTTGTTGTTGTAATATTGTACTTCCATGAGTTGTAAAGATAACCTAGTTGGAATGAACCAAAAAGATGCAAAAATGAAATTACAGTGAAGGTTTTAGTAAAATGCACCATGACTGCGAAAAACAGAGTATGCAGTTTATGTTTTGGCTTAAGATTTGATCATGTTAGCGTTTATAGGTAATCCTACATTTTTGAAATGTTGTAGCCCCGTGTCTTACGAATCCATGGAGTCTATAACGGACCAAATTGATAGAGTATAGAGGGAGATATGTAAGCTGGAGCGGGCAAGAGTCTGCTAGTTCGCGGTTCTACAGGAACTGCAGAACTGCTACTGCATGCCACTGTTCCGCGCCTGGTCCGGGTCGGGTCAGGCTGGACCGAGTCGGGTCGGGTCGAACCCAGTGAATTTTTCCAGCGAGTCTAAAACTTATATTTTTGTACAATAATTAAAAACACTTATAACTTGTTAAAGCCTTCTGTGCTTAATTTTATACTAGTGTCAACCGAAGTGATGTTGTCTTAAGGCGTAAATTGAATAAACTGATTGCAAATTACGCTTGGGTTCCAGGGGGCGCTGCCCCCCGACCCCCGCCAGCTCACCGGGGAGCCGCTCGCTCACCGGGGAGCGAGACCCCCGACTAGGTAGTCGTAGCGGCTATTAATGTATTTTGATAATGTGATGACTGTATTGAACCTAGTCCTCACATGACTAATATTTAGGATTATTTTAATGAACTGTAGGGTATTATTTTTAAAGGACGATTAACGTCAAGATTTTAACGCACGCGCAAGGCAAGTTTCTTACTCAACCCTTATTTAATTATGCGAGTGTTCCTTACTCAAATTATTTATTGGGCAAGTTTCGAATTATTGTTTAAATTATCTATCGAGCAAGTCTCCTATCTTATTCAAGTTGTTGTTATGCAAGCTTACTTACCCTACTCAAAATTATATTCGAGCAACTGTTATTTATTGAGCCAGCTTATTGAGTTTCTTGACTCCACTCAAATTACTCATCAATTTAGCAATTAATGTGCTAGTATTCATACTTTTATTCAAGTATTGCAATGAAAACCCATTTCATGCAATGTTATATATTGTGTGATTCCAAAGATTATGAATTATTATTCATTCAAGATATTTTTGATGCTATCATGCATGTTGTTGAACCTTAAAGTTCTTTATTCCATAGACTGTTTAAAAGTTATGTCAAGGCTAATTGTTCCAGCTAGACACTTATTGATTTATTTATTAAAGTGAGGTTAAGTCGTCCAACTATTATTGTTGTTAAGTAAAATTGTCCGGTCAAATTGTTTTGGTCTGGACTCCCATGTAAAGCTGAGAAGAACAACCCTAACAGTCGGGGAAATTGTATAAACGTCGAGGAACCGACACGCGCGTAAATGGAAAATGTAAGGCTTATGCATAACGCCAGGTATTTTAGGCTGATCACCTATTGTACCAGTTTTGTGGATTATCGGATGAATTTCCAGTAATTCTAGAATAGAGTTTTGTGCCTTGGTGCACCCTCAGTATTGAATAGTTCCTTTCTTTGGGAAACTTTGAAATCCTTGGATACTTCAGAAAACCTTCGGTCCATAGCGACCATTATAACGGTGATAAAAGAAGTTGTTTATTCCTTGACTTAGCTAAATTTTTACTCTTGCGAGCTATAAAGTTATTCATGTGATTATTCATTGCCTTTATACTTGCGGGGCAAATTTGATGCTCACCCCTTGCTTTCCTTAAAACATTTCAGTTAGTGCAGCACGTGGCGAGAGCTCGGGAAAGGACAAAGGGAAGGGCAACACTACTGACTAGTTTTGCTTTCTCGTTTAGGATCATCGTTGTATTAAGACTTATTATCGGTGTTATGTATTAAGACCTATTTTGTAAGATCCCGACTTTATGAAATAAAAGTTTATTGTTTTCTTTATGATTATTCTTCTAAATAGTAAAGTGCTTAATTGTTATAAATGATAGTTAAGGGTGTTATATGCAAATTATCTGATAAATAGTACATGTCGGGGAATATTCTTTTTGTCGGAGAATATTATATTCGGTATCGTACGACGGCGCCGAAATGGCAATATTGTCAACGATAGTGGGCCCCATTGTCGGATACTGAAAACGACAGTATTTGTCAACAGTATTATCACCTGCAACTGTTGAAATACCCGGTAATAAAAAGAACAGTAAAACGCGTTAGTCCACGGTAGTACGCGGTATTTCACAAGCACACGGTATTGCACAGTATTTTAAATTATTGATTCAATAATTGATAAAATAGCAATTGCACAGTATTTTGATTCAATAATTGTTACAGTAGAATCTGCATAATACTTTTTCATTATTTTATCATGACACTGTAACTCATATTATTTGATATGATATTTTAGCATTATTGACAATGTCTAGAAATTCTGTCAAGGAAAAAGGTTATTTAATTGCGCGCCGTTTATACGGAAGGCCCCCTTTTTCCTGGGAATGATCTGGTTGTCAATATTATAAGTCTATAATATTAACGGTGAATAATTGTTGAAAGTCAAAAATAGTGTTGATTAAAAATACATAAAGCGTTTGTTGTAAGTTAACTTATTTTTTTTCTGTGGGACCCACACTTTATTCCGTGGGACCCATAACTATTTGATCGGTGGGACCCACAAATTATTTTCGTAAAATAATTTCTTCAGATTTTATTTTTCCGTGGGACCCACATGTCATTCAATAGTAATTACCGTCAGTAAATAGTTAATTCAGTTTTTATTTTACCTTAGGGTTAAAAACCTAAGTAAAAGCATATTCTGAGAATATACTATGGCATAAAGTATATTAAAAGAATATGTCAAGGGTATAAGAGTAATAAACCAAGAAAATTTAGGGAAAAGACTATAATGCCCTCACCTTGATTTTTCTATAAATAGGGAAGGTTTGCTTATGAAATTTTCACACCTTCATTGCTTATACTTCCTCTCTCTCTCGCTAAATTTCTTGAGTTCTCTTAGTGTGCTAGGCTATTGTGAGTATTTGTGAGAATACTAATATTATCCGAAGTTAGTAAACTTCATAGAAAGTAACATCTAGTCACTTGTTAACTAAGGTAGGGAATATCATTTCTTTCATACTCCTATATAATATCATTTGCTTTCATGTTCGTAAGTGATATTATACTCATAAAGGTTGTTATTCATTCTATATTAATTTGTGGCGATAACCTGTCCGTGCGGTATGATGCATGCCTGGTGAATACCCTTCTGTATTCATTCCTTATTATTCTATGGGAATAACCTGTAAGTACGAGTGTCGTACCTAGTGAATACCCTTTTGTATTCATTCCTTATTAATCTATGGGTATAACTTGTCCGTGCGGATTGACGCATGCCTGGTGAATAACCCTTTTGTATTCATTACTTATTAATCTGTTGTGAAAATAATCTGTCTACGCGAATTATCGCATGACGGGTGAAAATCCATTTGCAGTTTCCTATATTCTGTTATACTCGTATAACGTATCATTTCTTTTGTACTCTTTAAGGGATATCTTTTTCTTTCACATTTCTCCATTTATGATAAGAAATCTTTGTTTGTTTCCAAAACCTTATTTTTAAATGGTGAAAATCCCTGAAAATTAGTAGAATATCCTTAATAGTTTGTGCTTCATCTAATATCTTTTCACTTGAATCTTTCTATTTCATTTTATACGTTATAGTTGAAGCATAAAATAATTTCTTGAATATTATTCTTGAATTTGACTCCACAATTTGGTCATCGTGTTGGCAATTTGGTCAATCTTTGATACTGATTAAATTATAAAGCTTTTCTTATCCTTAATCTCACTATATCATTGTCATCATCCTCATCCTCATACTTAAATTGTGGTGATAGTTCTCTTTGGCCCGTAGTGCAAAGATGAACTGGCGTGACATGATTTTGACCAAACTGTGTATTGGTATTATCATGACTTTTGGTGTTACAAACAAAGGCGTATGGTGAAAGTTCTCTTTGGCCCGTAGTGCAAAGATGAACTGGCGTTTGGCATGATCATGACCGGTGATGTTATAAATAAATATCTTTGGCACGTAGTGCAAAGAGAGGCTGTTGAATATAAACTGTTGATTTGGATGATCATAAACAGGAATTGTTGATTGGTGTTACAGGGATAAAATATTGGTGGTGATCCTTTAATTTATAGAAGATGGTAGATATTATAATCTACTTGACTCTTCTAATGGATTGTTTGTTCCGCTGCAGTTGTTGTTGAACAATTATAATATCTTTAAATCTCTGATTTATTATTGTTGAAGACTAAAGATAATTTTTATTCTTCATTATCTTAGTCATGATATTTCTTACTGGGCTATTTGTGCTCACCCTTTTCCTTTTTGTTCCATTGTTCTCCTCAGGAAAAGAGAGTGTAGCGGGGACTAGCCGGGGAATGGAGTGATGGTCCGAGATAATAGAAGTGTCTCAATAACTTACTATTAGTGTGACAATAAGTGTATTGAGAATTTAAGATGTATTTGTATTGTGTTGTCGTATTTTGCACAACACTTATTAGCTGTAAATGGGAAAATTCATATTTGTATTTGTATTTTGTGGAATGTTATTGGCGACTCAAAATGGGTTGTATGGACCTATTTTGGGGGCGTCACATATTTCCCTTATGCATTATGTTATGTTTTGTAATAGTTTGGTTTCGAGACTTGGGACAGGATTATTTATGTTATATCAATGTAAATATTTCCTTTTATCGATGTATATATCGATTGTATGATGTTTGTATTAGATAGTGATGAACCAGGTCCATGGCTCAGGTGACCCGGATTTGGGGACGTCACATTAGCCCTGCTGTTATGTCACAGAGTACTGCTCCATGACCTTCTGATGCCTTGGCACTTTTACTGTAGAGGACTGTTCTACTTAATCTTCAAACACTATCTCTTATGTCATAAAAGATTGCTCTATGATCTTTTGATGTTTCGTTTAAGTTGTCAGAGTGTCTTTGCTGCCTTTGGCTCAACTCTACGGTCTTTTGATCTGACTGATGCTTTCTCACTCTACGACCTTGTCTAAAGGTGCAAGTCGTAGAGTCTTATTGAGATCGTAGAGTGTGTTTGAGCTACCTTGCGATCTTTGTTAGGACTTGATGCTTCGGATGTTCTCTAAGATCTTCGTTTGTTGGATAGCTCATGAACAGTCTTGCTTAGTAGTCTTTATGAAGATTGTTGTTTTAACTTTGAGTGCTCAGGTAGAGACTGCTCTACGTTGTTTCTCGATTGTAGATCGTTCATGGGAGTCATAGGGTGACTGACTGTATTGACTCTACGAACCCATGACAGCTCAACGATCTTCTCTTTGCTCTTACTCTGCGATGTTTGGCATACTCTACGATTTCGAGTGAGCTTTTTGATCCGTAGAGCCTTACTCTACGTTAGCCTGGCAAACATGTTTAGCTCTACGTCTGCGATTGATGCGACTGGCCAAGCTTCACTCTACGTTTGCTTTGCAAGCTGTGCGATGACTTGCTCAACTCCACGTCTGTTCTTTGATCATGCCAGTGTTGCTCTATGATGTCGAGATGAAATTCTGCACATGCCTGGCTCAACTTTACGATGCTGAGAGAGCTATGTGTCTTAACTGAGCCTTACTCTACGTCTGTCTGGCAGACTCTGCATCCCTTTTAACTGTCAGGACTTCAAGCTGGTTGTCTGCTCTACAATCCTTCACCGGATGCTTTATGTTGTACTTCAACGATCAGTCTGGCCTTTGCTTATTACATATATCATTTCAGCTCATAAGATCAACCTAACAAGTTTGATCTTTTTTTATTCTAAGTCCTTGTACATCAAATTCATTTAAAGACTTTACAATACCTAATGTTACAAACATGTTTTGATCAGATAGATATTTATTAAGCTTAGATCAACCTAACATATTTCTTTTCATTCTAAGTCCTTGTACACACACACACACACACACACATATATATATATATATATCATTAAGGACTTTACAAGGCTTTAATCAATATGAATGTTCTTTTTATCATTTTGTCATCAATCAAATCACATATATTGAATAATTGTAATCTCGCACAGATCTTTATAACATTCTCCTCCTATGATAATGGACTTAACGATCTCATGCAGATTTCCAACAATCTCCCCCTATTTGATGATGAGAAAAACACTTATAGCATAACATTCATTTCAAGCAATACATGCAGATGTATGAGTATGAATGTGACTTAAGATACAGTAAGTCACTGTATTGCTAGACAAAGAGATATCAATGAAATGATGTGTATTTATAGTGATCATTCATATAACATACTATGGAACTTAAATGTGTGCCGTTCACAAATTTTAAACATATTCATATAATTCCTCCTTGCTCGTTAGAAATGCCTTGTGACTGCTTTCAATTGCTGCTTTCTCCTGGTTCTTCTTTATCCTCGTCTAGCTTCTGCTCCCCCTCACTTCTTGCAACTCTTTCTTTATCTTCTTCTGGCTCCCCCTCAGTTGTAGACGTCTTATCTTTGATCTTCAATTTCAGCTTTTGATTCTTCATAACAGCTCTGCTCATTTTGCTCCTCTTTTTATGCTTCATTATTTTCATCTTTTTCTTCCCCTTTTTGTTATCAATCATTTGGGACAAGTACTGAACATGTGTAATGAGTTGTTCGACCAAGTAGGAGCTATTTCCAACTTCCACTTTCACCTGCTGCTGACCGAGTTCCATTTGCTGAGAGAGGGACTGGCTGAGGTTGTCAACTTTCTCTAAGAGAGACTAAATGGATCTCTTATTTTGCTTCTGAAGTATCAGGGCTTCTTGTGACAACCCGGATTTTTAAAGAATTATTAAATAAGAATTTAGCAAATAAAATTCTTATTATATGACATTTTGAGTTTGAGTATGTGTATATATGTGATATATATATATTGTGAAATATGTGATTTGATGTGAACAGAATTATATGTTCGTGTATTTGGAAAAAGAGGTTTAATAATTAATTAAACTATTGAATGAAATGAAGGAAATTGTTAAAAAAAATATTTATTGAATATTAGTAAGTTGAAAATTATATTATGAAATAATATAATTTGGTTGTTTTGTCTTGTGGACAATGAAAGTTATTGTGAATTAAGTTTCATAATTAATGTGAGCGATTCACTTAATTAAAATAGTGAATCAATGTGAATATATTTGTTTTAATAAAATTGGAGTTTAATATATATGTAAATGTAATAAGATTGTGAGTTTTGTTCATAGTTAAAAAAATATTTATGGATTTGAATAAATATTTTATTTGGAATATTTATGGAATAAATATTCGATGGAAATTATTATAGAATAATTTGTTTAAGTATGATGATATTAAATAAATTGATGATAAATAAATTTATAATTTGTGCGTATTTTAGTACGCTAAAGTGATGAGAATATTCTAATTTAATTTAATGATTAAATTAGAGGAATAATGATTTATTAAATGAGATTATAATTATAATTGTCTAATTGGAGATTATAAATTTTGTTAGTAAGATTTAATTAAATTTATTAATATAATAAGTTTAATTAAATTAAAGTGTGACATGTGACCTTATAATAAGGGAATATAAAAATAACTTAGCAGGAGGTTCAATTGTGCCAAGCCAAACATAGTCTTGTGGCCTTTGGTTTGCTAAACTGACAAAACCTTTTGGTTTTGTTTAACTGATAACCCATATCAGTTTTTACGTGTTTTTTCTGGCCAAAGCTGGTATTATAGTGTGTTGAGAGAAGAGGAGAAATTCACTGTGGAAATTGAAAAAGGGAAGTTTTGTGAATTAAGAGGTTTTTAGAGCGATTCCAAACATCTAAATCAAGTGCAAAGAAGAAATTGAAGGTATAATTTATTTTTGAGTTTTATTCAAAGTATTCAAAGTTAGTTTTCTGTGATTGAATTTTTTGTTGGCTAATTTGTTAAAGGAGTTGTTCAAATTGTTAGTTTGTGAGAATAATCTGTTAGATAATGTTTAAGTATGGTTTTGAGTGATTTAATTCATGAAAACAAGTTTTTAATTGGAAAATTGTGTTCTTGAGGAATATATATGTTTTGGTCTACTTTGGGTCTAAAATTGATGATTCAATCATGTGATTAACTGTAAATTGAGAGTTGTTTATGATATTATGTTTAAAAGAGAAAACAATGCAACTATTATGATCTGATTTGGTTAAAAGTTGTGAAAATGGTAAGTTATTTCACTAAAAGTATGAGTTTTGGAAAAATTAAGAAAAAGTTGATTTAAATCCTTTGGGTTTTGTTATTTTGGTTGTTTTAGGTTGTTAGAATTGATAAATGGATGCTTAGTAATGTTTTTAAGAAGTTCATGATAATTGGGTATGCTTGATTTGGTGTCTGATGCTTTAAAATTCGTGTTTTTGGGTTGGAAATTCTATAGTTCGCGAACTGCAGAATCTGGAATCCAGGAGTCTCGCCCCGGCGAGCTCATTAGGCTAATTTTCTCGCCCCGGTGAGTGTTTTGTGTTGTAATTTTCTCGCCCCGGCGGGAATTGCAAAAAATGGAAATTTTTTTTGTTTTTAATTCTTTTCTTTTTGGTCATGATATGTTACCCTATACAAGATTTACTTATAAACATTCTAATGTAAAGCAAAGTTTAAGACTTAACTAAAGGTTAAGTGTCGATTAAAGTGGAACGTAATAAAATGAAGGATTATAAAATGTTAAGTATAATTAATACTAAGTGTTGCTTTGTGGCTAATAAATGATGTACATGATTATATATGTCGTGTAGGATACATGAAGTGCAGATAAATATAAGCTAGTAATATATAAACCAGGCAAGTCTTTCAGTTCCTATTTGTTATGTGAATTAATTGATTAACTGTTTTAATCATATGTTGCAAAAGAATGATGCATTTTATATATGTTACAAGTATGAGACGACAAAGTCAAATTATGACTACGTTCGTTGAATAAAGAATGTTAATTGAGCTATGGAACTCAATCTCTAATTGTTATGTGTTGATCGTTATGTATGACATGTTTAGCCAAAAGTTTATGATTTAAATAATGAGCATGTTATCTATGTGCTATGTGATGCATGCAAACTGTTAGATTTTGCTGAGTTGTCGAGCTCATTCTTGCAAATAACCACTTTTGCTGGTTAAAGATTCAAAGTAACGTTATGTGCTGTTTGAATGGCATGATTCAGATATTATGCATGAAGATTAATTGTTTTAGCTTAAATTTATGTTTTTGAACCATGGTTAAGGTTCTGGATGATGTATTTGATGATGAATTAAATGTAACAGATGTTGAGTTGTAAAATTTGTATTAACTTATAATTTAATTTTATCTGATGTATAAAGGGTATTGAATCTAGAAGTAAGTTTTAATTTATTATAACTCTGATGAAGCGAATCATTAAGCAAATATGATTCTAGAATATGTAAATGATTAAAGGTTATGATTCAAGAAAAGCAAATAAAGAAAACTGAAAAGTTTAAAGTTATTCCGCATTTTATTAAGTTTAACATTGAATAATGTTGTAAAGTCAGAATGAGGATGTATTGTTAACGACCGATGTAAAGAGTTGGATTGTTCAGAATTTGGGGTCGTTACACTTCTTGCTTCTGTTGCTCAATGTACTTAAGATATATCTGATCTCTTTGATGAAGTTTGATAGCTATATCTGTGAATGAAGCTTGCATCTTTCTGTAGAATTCATTGTCTTCTCCTTCAGTCATCTTCTTAGCTACAACAGTAACTGAGGAGATGTTTCCAAGCAACTTTTCAGAGTTTTTTAGAAACTCTTGATCAATTAGGGGATCTTCTAGGATTGGTGTAGTTGGCTTGGGTTTCTCACTCTTGTAAATATTTTCTAGAGCAGTGACTATATCAAAAGATATCTTTGTGGGATGAGGAAAGAATACCATAAGGAATTTCAGTGGAGGTATTTAATCTTTGAGAGAGTTTGACATTTGACTGAGACTAGAAGGCTGTAGTCGTAGAGTAAGAGGGCTCTACTACCATTGACTCTACAACCTTGTTTTTTGATTTGCTTGTATCAAATTTCTCCAGCATATAGTATGGAATATATATACTCTCAGCATGCCGATAGAATTTGAAGTGTTGGAAATTCTTGATCAGCATCTTTGGAGATGATTGAACTCTCGGGAAGTTCTGAGAAATCAGCTTTAGATTTGGAAATTGTGGGTAACACCAACTGATGAAGCCTTTATCTCCAAATGAAATGGCCTTCAATTAGGGCATCTATGTGAAAGTAGTATGCACACAAGCCAATCATATTTGATATGATGTAGCATATACTTTATAATCTTATTCGGTTGTTAAAAAGCATTTTACATTATCTACATAGTGTTGTTATATTAAATGTGATAAACCTATAGTTTTGAGCAATGCTTTTAGAATCATGATGGTGATCATGCTAATGAGATCTAAATTCTAGATAGCTCACAAACTTAAATTGTTCCTAATCGATGGATTACTAAAAAGGGGATTAGTGAATCCGGATAGATTAGTACATACGTTGCTTGCTCTTATGAAGAGAATAATTGATCTCATAATCATTTGTGTAGAGACACTAAAGCAAGTATGTAGGTGCTTATTAGAGAATAAGTTCACTTAACATGGCTCGCTAAGGAATACCTAATGGAGTTTTACTCGCTTGTCAATAGGAATTCCTCTAGTGATAGTAGTACAAGTGATCCTTGGACTTGAGATCATCATAGTATCTTGTGTATGATGAGTTATAATTTGACATGTCCCTTAAGACCTTTAGGGTATATCAAAGGGTATGATTGGGTATAATAAGTTGTACATGAAATAGGTGAATGGTCAACAAAGAATCTACCACTTCTAGTTAAAGGAGAGAATGTCCTATGTGATTCGATAAATGACGACTCAGAAGTCTTTGGCCAAAGCAGAATGAAATTAGAAAGGAGTTTCTAATTTGCATTAATCAGAGTTGTGCATTTCAGAATCGAAATACATATAATTAAATAAAATAAGACTTGACAGTAATTCCATGTCTTATATTTAATTGGGACATTGTATGGTAGAAGGATTGAATTGTACGGTAACTATGCACTGAAAGGTTCTTTTATGATTAATGTTGAAATCTATATTATCTGGAAAGTCGTTGATCGCTAAGGGGGCTTACCCTTATTGTAGAATAAATATTATTTATTTAAATGAATTAAATAGTTTAATTTATTTATTTAAATAAGATTAGAATTGTTCTAATTTATTTATTCACAACCGGTTTAATATGGAGAACCTAAAGGGTCACAGCGTAAAAGAAAAATATTTATTTAAGAAGTAAATGGCATAATTGTAATAATAAGTTAAGTGTATTTAATTTAGTCTATGGAGATAGAATAAATTAAATAGCTTAATATTTATTATTTAATATTTTAGAAATATTAAATATAAATTAATAAGACGAGTCTTATTATTATTATTACTATTACTATTATTTAATTCCTAATAGGGATTGGGAATTAATTAATAGAAGTACTCTCACATGAATTCCTAATTGGATTAGGAGTTTAATTTAATTAAAGGAGTTTAATTAGAATAGAAACCCTAATCCTAAATAGTTTAGGGAAGGGTTTTCCTACATCTATAAATAAGAGAAGTCTTATATTAGATTAGGGTTACACACTCTTGCATAAGAATTGTAGAGAGTACTTACAATTTCTATAGAGATAGAAATTAGGGTTTTGCCAACACCCATCTTCTTGAACAAGTATTATTCCTTGGTGGATCACCTCTAGAGGCCAAACACTTGGGTGGCTAACGTTGATCAAAGGAAGGAATTTAATCGGTGGAATTGAAGGAGAACGCGAAGGAATTGGAGGTGAACTTGTACTTGAGGAAGCTAGAATTTTACAAGGGTATAATTCTTATTCTCCATCTCTTTCGTTTAATTAATAATTGTGCATAAAGAAAGATCATGGTGATGGTTTGTATAAATTTTAAAATCTGATTTTATCGCGCTTCCGCTTTATTAATGTAATTTGATTGCATGTTCGCATTATACAAACCTAACACTATGGGTAGAACCATGTTAATAGTTCACTATCAGGATCATATAGAACTGTAGTTCGATCCAGTTTAATGTCCTAAAAATTGTTAAGTGGATCCTCATGGTCATTGATACCACATTCATTTGTCTGTTGCCATGGTCTATCTATCTAGTTGGCAACACAGTTCCTGGTTTGTCACAGGCCTCCAACACTATCCTTCTTCGAACTTTTGTGGCTGGAGGACTAAAGTTGCTTTCTGATTCATTATTCTCAGAATCAGAATCCTCTTGTACTTCATCATCCTCTATTGCTTTCTTTTCTTTTCCAATGTCAGTTTCTCTGGTGTTCTTTCCCTTTGAACTCGCTTCCTCTATAGTCACTTTCTTTGATTCTTCAGCTGGCTCATAAGCCATTTCTTCTATCTGTTCTTTATTGACATCATCTTTTGTTAATTCATCTGAATTCTCTTCAGTGGTTATGGTTTCATTCTTTCTTTCTGACTTACTGATTTTTACAGCTTCTTCATTATTTGCCTTCACCAAGATCAATTGTCTTAGGTGGAGCATTTTCTCCTTTTTTTCTACCAGGAAATTTCATCATTTGTCTGAGTTGTGCACTCTGCCTTCTTATTGTTGAAGGCTTGATAATAAGTGCCTCAGATTCTTCTTCCTCTTTTTTAGATTCATCTCCAGAGATAGAGGGACTCTTCAACGGGGTTGCCTCAACTTTCAACTTCGTCTTGAGTGATTTAGAAGGACTGGGCACTGGGAACAAAGATTCTTCAGACTGTGATGATTTATTTTTCAGTGTACTTGCTTTCCTTTTCCCTTTGTCTGTCTTTGAAGTGCTCTTGCTGCTGCTACCAGATATTCTTAATCTCTTATTCTCCATGGGGTCCCTTTTCCAGTTGTCAAACAGTTTAGGGGACATTACCTTGTTGACATTTAGGGTCTCTCCCTCATCATCCCCAATTTTGGTTTTTAGTTTTTTCTTCAGTATGATGCTCAAGAACCTTCCATGGTAAACCTTTAAGATAGGTTTATATGAGGCCTTCATTTTCCTGACATCCTTGGCTATCCAATCAGACAACATAGCTCCAAAGTTTATCTTTTTCTTCATGATAATGGCAGTCATAATTTTTAATTGAAGATCACTTACAGTGTCATGAGCGGTATATTTGTATAAGATACACTTTCCTGCAATCTCTGCTAAGAACTCAAATTTCTCTGGGAATTCTTTTTCTTCATTCCTTTGAGATGTGGATTCTTTACATGTCCCATCAGTCTCTTACCTTCATCAGAATGGATTACTTCCAGTTATAAAAGTCCTTGGTTGGTGAATCCCAGACACTAATTGATTTCTGCAACATCTATCTTCAGTTTTACTCCACGAACTTTTGTAGTTAGAACATCACTATCAATTACTGCATTCTGATAGAACTCTTTGACAAGATCAGAGAAGATTTTTGTGTTCGATCCTAAGCATTCTGAGAATCCTGCTTGCTTTACAATCTTAAGGATATCCTTGAATTTTTCCTCTGATTCCCCAAATTTGTTGAAACCAAGTTGGATACCTGATACGACTTGACAATTTTCCATAACGAGAGATTGTTGAATGAAGAATACTTGACTGTAGATGGAGATTTGAAGTGTTAAGGGTTTTGGAGTTTATGGAAGTTTTCGAATTTGGTTTGTTGAAGATTTGATGATCTTAGGGTTTTGAGAGATTAGCACTATTTTGTAAGAGGAGAGATTTTGATAACCGATAAGAAAGAGCAACCGTCAGTTTTTTTTTAAAATTTTGACCTGTTATCAGTTCCCTCCTTTTTGTTAAGGACACGTGTAGGAAGCCCATTTACTGATCGTGACCATGACTATTGTAACTTCCATAACAGTTGCCCATTAGTTATCCTGGCCTGAGAACGTGGTCATCTCCTTTCTCTTTGACCATTGTCTTTGCCTGTTCGTAGAGTGACTTGATGTCTTGTCTTTTCACTCTACGTTCATTGAGAGAAGACTTTGGTCATGACTCTTATTGCTCAGATGCTGGTTTGCACTTATCCCAGTGAGTGCAGTCCTTGAAGAGAAGGTCTCTAATTAAGCTTGAAGTGGCTTCCTTCTAGAATGAGTATCTTAAATGCTTAGAAGGAACCTCGCTCTCTTTTGTTATCTGTGATGATAGTTTTGTATCTATACCAGTAGAAAAGCTGGGCTGATTGCTTGATGAAGACTTCCTTCTAATACCAGTTTCTTTCTCTTCTAGAGAAATTTATGATCAAATCTTCCTTATGAGATTTGCTTCTCTCCTTTGTCTTGTAAACATCTTAAGTACTGGAGAAAATTTTAGTGATGCATTCCATTCAGTCTTTTTTCAGGGTTAAAGAAGCTCAGAAAGCACAGGCCTCTAAGTTTGAAGTTTAGGGCTTGGTTTGTCTCTGAGGCGCTTATCTGAGGAAAGACTTCTTTGAAGTGGAGAGAATGTCATCATTGTACTCCTTGGGCCTAGTATTTGTCAGTGAGATATGATATATGGAAATAGTGTTTTGTAGGCTGTAAACGTAGGGTCAATGTACTCTACGACTAGGATGTCAATCATGGTGACTCTACGATTTGGAATAATATGGCTAACCTGGTTTGTCAGTCGTAGAGTTTAGAGACTTTATGACCTAAGGTGAGGATTTATTTTAGTTCATCATACTGCTTAAGCAATGCTACAATTGAGATCTGCAGATGAGGACTGCTTCTGAGTAGGCTGGAGAATCCTTGGACCAGTTTATTCACATTTGAATATACTTTGATGGTTCATATGCACTTGAAAGATGTGAGCTGGTAATTTGTGGAATGATCATCAGAGATAGAAAGGTCATATAGACTTCTTCAGCTTTTTTCTTAGCTCTTTACTGCGATCGTAGAGTTAGTCTGAGTGTTGACATAGACCTTGCTTTTTGAATGCTTCTTTGATTCAATGGACAATCAGATGTTTGTTAACAAAGATCAGGCATCTTCTGAAATGGGCTTTTAGAAGAGTTAGTCAACCATGGTACCTGCATTTTAAGAAATTTTTCTAACTTGGTACCCATTTAAATCTGGGTCCTGCACGATTAGTTCTTTTGAATGCCTGGGTCTTTTCAGATTTTGGTTTCACAACATGCATTATGCAGCTCATATGTAATGGCAATTTAAACATGTTGCATGAGAGTGTACGTGAGAGCAAACATGTGTGGAACTGATATGGATACTCAAACCTTTTCCTTAGATGAATTCTTACTTACATCATGTTCTAAGTGTTTGAACCTTAGTTGAGTAGTGGTCAGTTCTGTGAGTTGTACCTAGATGGTTTGTAGAGTTGCTCAGTCTCTACAACCCTTCAAAGTACAACAGCATACATGACTGCACTCTACGACTTGTCAAAGACTTAGATCATGAAGTAATGGACCATTCATCAGAAAAGTTGAGAAAAGCAAGATAGGATGTATATAACTCATTAAGTATAGTCACCTCTTAATCGACAAGGTTAATAGCAAGAGGTGATATCACTAAGTACAATTCCTACTTAGATTTTTCACATCTAAGAATAAACTCTCAGTATTAGGACTGATAAATGCAAGTTTTTATCAGCATACACAAAAGCACTTGCATAACAATTTGAGCACAATTTACTCTTCTAAAAATAAGGTAAGATAAGATTCTACGTGTGGGTAGACTTCAAATATCTTTCACAAGAACTTTATTTTTAGCCTCAAGTGTGGATAGAGAGTAAAGTGAGTAATAGGCCATTATTCTCATTTTCTCTCTTTCTCCTTTTAGGGAGGAAAATGATTTCTTGATATGCTACTGAAGATGCAGTTTCAGTCATGCGATTATGCAATATAGTTTAACAGTCAAGAATATTTGCATTTGAGATGACAGAGTTAGATACCTCACTGACGTCAATATCTTGATAATCAGTGGTGCTGCTTGTGATGATGCACACCGTCGTTGGTTGATAATTTGTAATCCTTCAAGTCACTATTGACACCATCATTGGCTTCTTCATCATGCTGCATTAACTGACATATTTGAGCAAACCCTTGAGTTATAATCAACGTGAGTCATGACAACCCATACTCCTTGATATGCTTGAGTGAACCTCAGGGTTCGTATTTTGTAAAGTAGGGTCATGGCATATGTAGTTGATAAGCTCATAGAATTATCATTGTAGTGCATTGATAATGATTTTTTTTATTTAAGTATGTGGTTCAGTCTGGATAGCTTAAGATAGTTTACCTGCACATACAATTTTCAACTTGTAAGCTTATATTTACCTTGTCATAATAACCAATATCGAGATTTAGAACTGATCTAAATTTGTGTCATGGATCAACTCAAAGCGTGAGCTTTAACATATTCATGAGAATCCGCTCTGATACCAATTGTTAGTTCCTGGGGACACAATAGAGATCTAGAAGAGGGGGTTGAATAAATCCTTTCAAAACTTTTTCTACTTATTGAGAAAGTATATCAGTTATGATTAATAGAATCAATTCATGCACAGCGGAATATACTTTAATAACCCCTTTAAGGATATAAACATAATCTCAGTTGAATGATCAAATCTATGTTATGGTTGATAGCAGATATAGCAATTATGTACATAATGTAAATGACATAAAGTAAATAACACAAGAGGTTTTAAGTGGTTCAGAGACTAAACAACTCCTACTCCACTCTTCTACTTCAACAAGTAGAAATCCACTAATGGTTTTAGTCACTAAGACAAGGACGTTTCGCCCTCCTTAAGTCCCGCAGACAAGAGTTATTTTTACCCACTAAGGCAAAGATCTCTGACCCTCCTCAAGTCCAGCAAACAAGAGTTGTATTTAGCCACCGAGGCAAGGATCCTCTGACCCTCTTCAGGTCCAGCAGACTTTGAAACTATAGACTAAGCCTAGCAGACTTAGAATCTCGTGTACCCTCCAGTACTCAGCAAGTCCAACAGACTTGACTTTGATTTAGTCACTTAAGACAAGGACGTTCCGCCCTCCTTGGTGTGTTGATTGTTTATTGGGTTGTGCTGCTAAGATGAACTTTGATCTCCTTCATATTCAAGTACTTGGCAGCTGTTTGTGATCTTCTTCTAGATGTTGCTGATGATAGTCGTTGAGGCTCTTCTTCTCTTGGTACATAGCAGATGCGGATAATCACTCTTGATGAATGTGACGCCCCCAAATCCGGGTCACCCGAACTGCGGACCTGGTTCGTCACTATCTCATACCTGCATCAAACTATTGATAACTTACAGCGGAAATAAAGGAATATTCATATTGATATAACACAAATAATCATGTCCCAAGTCTCGAAACCAAAACTTCTACAACGTAACTTAATACATAAGGGTAATTAAGTCTTAATACATCACAAAAGTCAACGAGTCTTAATACATAATCAAAATGGTGATCTTAATGGTACAAAGCTAATCCGTAGCTTTGCCTTTGCCTTTATCCTTCCCAGAACTTTCACCACGAGCTCCACTAACTGAAATATTTTAAGGAAAGCAAGGGTGAGCACAAATTTGCTCAGCAAGTATAATAACAATAATCGTGAATCATCAAATGAATACTTTATAGCTTACAAGAATCAAGAGAATAAAAGATAGCTCAAGAATCTGCATAACCTCAACGAATGACCTCATTAACACAATTGTAGGGCCTCTAAGCACCGGATGATTTCAATGTTTCCAAATGGAGGAAATATTCTATACTAAGTGGTCATCATGACACTGAACTTTTACTAGAATCACCAGAAATTCATCCGATAACCCAACATACTAATACAATAGGTGATCAGCCTAATGTACCCGGTGTTATGCATAACCCCTTTAACATACTGTTCGCACGCGTGTCGGTTTCCCGACATACATACTGTTTCCCCTGCTATGAGGGTTGTTCATCTCAGCTCTACATAGGAATCCAAACCAAACAATTAGATTGGATAGCTTTACTTAACAACAATGATGATTAAGCATACGTCTAGCCGAAACAAGTGGCTTAAACTATTTCTTTAAACAGTTCATGAATGAAGAACTTAAACGTTTCACAATCCAACAACAAATAATGAATTCAAATACATAAGTTGTGAATATCAATAATTTATCTTTGATATGGAGTAATTGACGATAATTAATCCACTAAATAATTGAAAGTAATAACTCGATTTGAGTCATGAAACCTGCAACAATATACCTGTTTGTACAAAATAAAAGTAGTGCATAAGGTTTAGAAACTTGCCCAACACAAAGGTTGGAGAAGGGCTAAAGAAGAACTTGCAACAACATAAAATGATCGCTCAATCAATAATTAACTCGCACAATAGAACTTGCCCAACACAAGGGTTAGACAAGGGTTAAGGAAACTTGCCTGAAGCACTGCTACAATAATACAACACACGCTCATTAATGTCCTACACGATTAAGTACATATTTACATAACAATTAGTCACATTCCAAATAATGGTTTAATACGGACGATGTATCATTAAAACACATTGATTGCCCTACGACTACCCAGTCGGGGGTCTCGCTCACCAAGCCTAAATTGGAATTAGATTATTCAATTTTCTCCTTAAAACAATACCAATCCGGTTGACATTTGGGAAATAATTAAGCATTCAGGGTTTAACAGAATATGCTTAGTTAACCTGTCTAATCATTTAATCCAAGGAAAAATATAAGTGTTGGACCCATTGAAAAGGATTCATTAGGTCCGACCCGACTTGACCTGCCTTACCGACCCAATCTGGCCCAAACACGGAGCTGGCGCTGCAGCGTGAGGCTCATTACTAGAGCTCACGCTGCGGCGTGAGTCCCGTGTCCTTCATATAACGGGCTTCACGCTGCGGTGTGAAGCTTAACACTTGGGCCTCACGCTGCGGCGTGAGTCCCGGTCTTTTTCCCATATTGCCCCTCGTTGCAGCGTGAGATGCACGGCTTAGGGGTGGCGCTGCGGCGCCATTCTGTAGTAGCCGGATTCTGGGTTTGTTCCCAGTTCGCGGCTCCGACCTCCGGCCACTCCAACCTCCATAACTCCTTCAATACACAAGAAAATTGGTCGATTCTGGACTCTATGAACTCCTAACTCATGGGGCTACAACATATCGAAAATGCAGAGCTACCCATTAACATTAATGTGGTCAAATCTAAAGCCAAAGTGTAAAGTTCATACTCTGTTCTTCGAGTTCTTGACAAGTTTTACAAAAATCATTCCTACGAACTCGTTTTAACTCCTTTTTACTCCATTCCAATTGGGTTAGCTTCGTAACCCATGGAACTACAACACCATAGCAACAAATAAAATTAACAAACACGAAATCTAGCATTTATAGTCCTCTAAAAAGTCCAAATGTCCAAAAGTCCATTGTTCTTCATGTTCTTCATCCTCCTTAAGCATAGGTACGGATTTCTTCCATTTTTGTTCCACTTTGATGTTATTAATGGCTTCTATAGTCTCTTAACAACAATATAAACGAAATACAACCAACAATAACAACCACAATCAACCACAAATCATCCACCAAGCATAAAAGCTTGAAAACCAAGAAAAACTTGAAAACTCAATGAAATCGAAAGAAAATCGTTTGATGTTGAAGATTTACCTCTGTGAATCGTTCCTAGATGTTATGAGGCTTTGCTAGAGCTTGGCTTGAGTCTCTTTCTTCCTTCTTGGTTCACCCGAACCTCTCTTTCTCTTCTTTTCTCCTTCTTCTTCTTCTTCCTCTCTTTTCCGGCGACTTTCTTCTCTTTTTCCGGCGAACTCCGGCGACTTCCTTCTCCTTTCTTTTCTGCAGTTCTCTCTCTCTCTCTCTAGCAGCTGATGGTTTAGGAAAGGAATGAGAGTTTGAATGATTTGGGAGAGTGGAGGAGTGAATTAGGGAGAAGTGGGTTTGGTGCTCAAGGTTGGCCAAATTTTCCAAGCTTGCCGGCAATACACCCCCCATGCTCTCCTTTGATTGGTCTAATGTGGTTGGGTGGTTCCCACTTGGAGTAACAAGTCAAAATAAATACTCGAAAACACCAAAAATATATCTAAAAACTCCCCCTTTTGTACCAAAACTGGTAAATAACTCTACCCAAAATTAAAATGGGTACTCCCATAATTATTGGGACACATAAAAATAATTATTACGGAGTTTATCCATTCATCCGGAACAGTCATATTATATATTTCGGATACCGAATAAAACACGATTGGGCTCGAAATGGAAATCTAACACTTGGAAAAATTATTCATACATATACACGTATTTATGAAATTTATTAAAGTCAAAAAAGACGCAAAAATATTATGGTATGAATAGTGCCTCGTTAAGCGTGCCCCGTGAATAGTGAATTTGCGATTTTTCGCGAAGTCAATATATTCACGCTAACGACACTACAGCACGTAAAATTCAACACATACACATATTCTAGGTTATAACACAACCTTTAAGCACATAACACATAATAATATAAATAAAAATAAAAATTCATTTCAGTCACACATAAACTCGGGTCACATGGAAATTCAAAATTCCCGATCGTTACAATGAACACTAGTTGACTTGTCCAGATCAGTTCTTTATCTTTTTAGCTCTGGGTTTTAATTACTTGATCATAGAGTTGCCCGTCTAGATTTGCCTTCAGTTCTGGTCAATCTTGATCTTGGCTTCTTGGTCATTCGACTCTTAGCTCATATGTTAGCCCTTCGACATACCTCTTATGTTGTATTGAAGCTTTTAGCTATTTTGTACAATTGGTGTTCTTGCCCTTTTTCACCATACTCTCTTGGCACTCTTGATGCATTTTGCCATATATAGATTCTGTAATCTTTTTCGTTTGGAATTATGTTGTTGCTAGCTTCCCGTTGTAATTCTTTCCGTTGGAGTATTCCCTTTCTGCGGACTTCTTTATTGTACCAATGACTATTTTACTCTCTAAAGTATGCTAGTGATGGCTGAGTCAGCATCCATTAACTGGTACCAAGATAGTGAAGTCATGTGTACTGACTTTTGCTGCAGTAAACATGGCTGTTTTAGTCCCACTTAGATTGGTTCCCTATTTCGTTCATTTAACTAATCATCCACTCATCTTGGTATAATAAACCTAGGTGCTCTTGATATCTTCAATCTTTGCTAGCACTATCTTACTCTACAATCAACTGGGTTGCACCTTGTTGATCCTGATCGTAGAGTGCTTGCTTCATGATGTAGCCTTATATTTCTAATCGTAGGGTTAGCTGCTTGCTTCACAATTTGGCCATATGATTATGCATGATATGCACTGCCTTGGAGTATGTAGAGTGGCTGACTGCACTTGTATTACGCTTTAATCTGCTTCTTACTATTCTATAGTTTGTGCCCTTTATGCTCTGTGATCTCCATTGAGCTTTACGTTCTCAAAGCATATTGGTTTGAGCTTTGATGCAGCGTGTTTATCATAGAGGATTGCTCCATATTCTTCATGTGTTAGCCCTGCTGCTGTGTCATAGAGTGCTGCTCCATGACCTTCTGATGCCTTGGCACTTTTGTTGTAGAAGACTGTTCTACTTAATCTTCATACACTATCTCTTGTGTCATAAAGGATTGCTCTATGATCTTCTAATGCTTCGTTTAGGCTGTTAGAGTGTCTTTGCTGCCTTTGACTCAACTCTACGGTCTCTTGATCTGGCTGATGCTTTCTCACTCTACGACCTTGTCTAAAGGTGCAAGCCGTAGAGTCTTGTTGAGATCGTAGAGTGTGTTTGAGCTGCCTTGCTATCTCTGTTAGGACTTGATGCTTCAGATGTTCTCTAAGATCTTCGTTTGTTGGATAGCTCATGAACAGTATTGCTTAGTAGTCTTTATGAAGATTGTTGTTTTAACTTTGAGTGCTCAGGTAGAGAATGCTCTACGTTGTTTCTCGATTGTAGATCATTCATGGGAGTCATAGGGTGACTGACTGTATTGACTCTACGAACCCATGACAGCTCAACGATCTTCTCTTTGCTCTTACTCTGTGATGCTTGGCATATTCTACGATTCCGAGTGAGCTTTTTGATCCGTCGAGCCTTACTCTACGTTAGCCTGGCAAACATGCTTAGCTCTACGTCAGCGATTAATGCGACTGGCCAAGCTTCACTCTACGTTTGCTTTGTAAGCTGTGCGATGACTTGCTCAACTCTACGTCTGTTCTTTGATCATACCAGTGTTGCTCTATGATGCCGAGATGAAATGATGTGCATGCTTGACTCAACTCTACGATGCCAAGAGAGCTCTATGTGTTAACCGAGCCTCACTCTACGTCTGTCTCGTAGACTCTGCGTCCATTTTAACTGTCTAGACTCCAAGCTGGCTGCCTGCTCTATGATCCTTCACTGGATGCTTTATGTAGTACTTCAACGATCAGTCTGGCCTTTGTTTATTACATATATCATTTCAGCTCATAAGATCAACTTAACAATTTTGATCTTTTTTTTTTATTTTAAGTCCTTGTACGTCAAATTTATTTAAGGACTTTACAATACCTAATGTTACAAACATGCTTTGATCAGATAGATATTAATTCAGCTTAGATCAACCTAACATATTTGATCTTTTCATTCTAAGTCCTTGTACACACACACACACACACACACACACACACACACACACACACACATATATATATATATATATATATATATATATCATTAAGCACTTTACAAGGCTTTAATCAATATGAATATTCTTCTTATCATTTTGTTATCAATCAAATCACATATACTGAATAATGGTAATCTCATACAGATCTTTATAACATTCCCCCCTATGATAATGGACTTAACGATCTTATGCAGATTTCCAACATAATTTATATTTGACTTGCATGTGTTGTTGGGATAAAGCAGGTTTACAGGTACAAAAATGTGGGTTAAAACTCTGGGAACGTACAAAACAAAAAAATATTTAAAAAAAATACCTTATTTTGGACGAAAAATACTATTTTCGACGGAACATCTGTCGAAATTAGGCAATTTAATTTAATATATAAAATCCTTAAATCCAACGGAATATAATTAAATTCCGACGGGATATCCGTCTGAAATATGCTTTTTGTAGTCCTGTCAGGCAATAACATGCGATAGTAGTTAAACTGACGAAATAATTTCGACTGAATATTTTCGTCGAAAATAATCTAATTCAGATAGAATATTCCGTCAGAATTATTCTGTTGGCTTTTACTATCTCTAACCAAATTTGCGATGAACTAAATTCTGACTTGTGTATAAACGACTTATTTCCTGCAAAGTAAGCTATTTCCGACGGAAAAAACTACTTCTGATAAAATATTCCGTCGAAAATATACATTTTTCTTGTGGGGTCCATTGATGTGGAAAAGTGGAAAATGAGGAGCGTGGGCTACTCGGTGGACCGCTACCCTAGCGAATGTGAACAATTACTTAATCACTTGAACCATTTGCAAACGGTAATATGTGAGTCACGTAAAAGAAAGAGATTCCTAATGATTTTAGATTTGATACCATGCATGTTAAAATATTTATCTTAAAATTAATCGGTTAGTATTGAAAACACCACTCAAGTATACGTAATAAGTTTCAGGTTAAATCGACGTGAAACTTTAACTTAATAAAAATTTTAAATTATCCAGTCCCACAAGTAATAATATTTGTATGTTTCCTTAACTCAATAAAAATTTTAGGTTATCTAGTCCCACAAGTAATAATATTTGTATGTTTCCTTAATAAAAAATTTAAATTATTTAGTCCCACAAGTTTTATGTCATTTCCTCCCATGTCTATTAAAAACTCAAAAACAAGATAGTTAAACAAAAAATACTAAAATACTAAAATAAGAGATTTGGATAAAAAAAATTCAAATCTTCTGTCACTCTCTTTTCTTTGTCTATTTTAAAATTTAGAAAAACGATGTAAAATTTATTTAGTAATTTTACCATGAAATAATGTAGTTTCATAGTGAAATGATTAATAATTTTGAATAAAAATAATTTGCGCATCGTGTGTGTCATTATTATTATTATTATTATTATTATTATTATTATTATTATTATTATTATTATTATTATTATATATTTCTCACCGTAATATACTGATCCTTCTGTCCCGTAAAGACATATTTAGTTTGACATATTTAGTTAAATTGAATAATTTTAGAATTAATAATTTTGCAAATTTATTTATATTTTTGAAATTTTAAAAATTGAATGTTGTAGTAAATTAAACGTAGTTTTTTATGGTTGTAATCTCTTTACTTAAATTTAAAAGAAAATAAGATAAATTTTGATTCTAAAATTGATCAATTTGATTTTAAAATTCAAATTAAACCAGTTTTTACGGAACGTAATTGTATGTAAACTGCATAATTTAGTCTAATAAAAGGTAATGTATCACATGTAATAAAAAAAAACAATATTAGCAATTCAAGTCCGTAAATTGAATAGTAAATAAATAGATTGCTAGATTGATGAGATCCGCTGCATCTTTTTTCGATTGATGCATAATTGAATATTTGCTAATTGAAGTTTCCTTTTATTTGTTGATAAAAAATTATTTAAAATGTCACATGACACGATTTCTTTGTTGAGATAACAGATGAGATGTTATTTGGAATAGATGATTTGAACTTTCTTTTTTGTCACTTCAGCAGGGAAATCCTTATCGTGAGAAACTTGTGTTGATGTATATTTGATTTAGAATTTTTAAAAATTTTAAAAATTCAAACGCATTTGATTAAAGAATCAATTTATTTAAACGGAAACTTATTTAAACATATTTTTTTAATTTATAAACATAAATTTTAAGTTCCAAATTCATCTACTTTGAGGCTTAAAAGTTAAAACGGTCTGAACATACTTTTCTAATACCCAAAAAAGTAGTACTAAATTAAATGAACAATAGTCTCTTTATTTAAAGTGCCCAACAGCCCATGCATGGCCATTGACGTAGAAAATGTGGGGGCGTTGACCACCCCCTTGACCCACTGAGCTAAAAATAATGGGTATTGTGGACTGTAAACTGGACGCAAGTTTTAGGTTATCTAGAATCTAGATTCACAACCGAAAATATTGGTTAGATATATTAATATACTTCATCCGTTTTAAAAATATATAAAAAAATTATTTTTGAATAATTTAAAATTGGCATTTTAGTTAATTTGAAAAAATTAATAAAATTTATTACTAATATTATTTTTTATTCAACAAAAAGAAATAAACTTTTCAAAATTAGTTTGCGAAATTATAAAGTTCATAATTGATACAAATTTGTCAATTTTATTTAATACATCATAATTATTGTGAACTATTTAAAATGTAGTATTAATTGTAAAATTTATTAATGATAGTATAAATGTCACAATTTATTTATGTTTAAAATCACAATTTTACTACGGTGCCGTCATTATTAAAGTAACACTCCATATATTTAACAATAAACCTGGAATAAAAATATATGTTTAAAGTTAGCAAATTTTACACTATTTTTGTAGGACGGGAAGAGTGTAATATAATGGCATTGTAAATTGAGCTATTTATTTGTTCTAAAATTTAAGATATATTTTCTTTTTTAAATTAATTTATAAATTTTTAAAATTCAAAATTAATATTAATAAAAATTAATATATATCTTTAATTTTACGCGCAGGGAGTACTTGACTCAGCGGCTGGGTAGTTACTTGACCAATCATATTCATATATATTTAAAGAATGACTTGTCCCACATGTGTCCATTGATGTGGAAAATGAGCAGCAGGGACTATTTGGTGGACCGTTAGCAAATGTGAATGCACGACTACGAGAAACAAATGCATGTAAGGCTAAGAAGCACGGATATCGATGTAAGAATACGGGTGCCTCATATGGAGACAGGATAATTTGCTAGACTTTAAAAGATGAGGACTGGGCGCGAAAGAATTTAATTGGCACATATTTTATAATTAAATATGTATATATTTATTTGTAACATTCTCTCTCTATATATATATATATTTATTTATTTATTTAAGACAAAACAAAACAGATATTACAATATAAAAAAAAACAAATATACAAAAAAACATATAAGTTGAATGTTTTTATAAACATGAAGTCGTAAACAATATACCAAAAGAAAATTATAGATAATTCAAAACATATAATTTATAAAAAAAAATGAGAGAATCTACAAATGTCTCCGAGAATCAAAATAGGTGGAACCATAAATTTACATCGGGTGGGGCCAAATATGATATAATATATAATTAATAGAACAATAAATTATTTTTGCGAAAGTCTATATATATATATTATTTTTAATTGAACGTACCGAAAGTGTAAGTTATTCTTTTTTTATGCATAAAATCGACGAGTCTATCCTAAAGAATTATGAAAGGAATAAATTCACTTTTTTTGAAACAAAATAACTCACTTCTGTAAATGACAAACAACTAATTGAAAAATTAGTTTAAGTATAAAAAATATTAGTAAAATATGATATTTGAGAATGGATTCACCTATGTTATGTGTATATATATGCTTTGAGTATTCTATATAACATATAGAAGAATTTTATGAAGGTTTCAAATTAAGTTTTTAGAAAATAATAGGGATTAAAGTGAAACTTTAAAAAAATGGAGTGCGGCAATGACCTCTCCCGAAAACACCTAGTTTCGCCACTAAGTGTGGGATACGCCAATTAGTTTGAAAACCCCCTGCCCTAATTAAAATCAAACGAAATTCAATTAAAAAAATAAAAAAAAGTTATAAAATTTTTTTATAACTTTTTTATACTGTTTTTTTATTCTCCCCCCTTGTTTGCACTATATTTGTATCTATTTCTCATTGCTTCTATAGAATCTAATATGTATTTATTTTGATGTAAAGTTGCACTTGTCCTTATAACTACTCCTGCCTAGATGTGTCCATTACTCTGCTTCATGGGCCCATTGATGTAAAACATTTTGATTATGATATGCAAATTTTATTTTAAGTAAATTGCAAATAACCATCTACAGTTTACTTAAAGTTATTTATAGTCACCTGTAGTTTGAAAGTGGACTTTCAACCACTTGCAGTTTCAAAAATATAACATACTCTCACTTCACTAGTAACGACGTTAACAAAAGTTAACGGATAATGTGTAAATACTTTGTTATCCTCCATATATATATATATATATATATATATATATATATATATATGTATAATATTAAGATGGTTATAATTAGACATAAACTACTTATAAATGATCTAGGGCTTTCATGGGCGACTGCTGCTTTCTTTTATATAGGGCTTGAAAAAATATTAAGAAATCATAACTCAATTAGAGGGGTAATTAAGAACATAGGCAGAAATTGCGGGGTCACAATTTCGAATTTAATGTATAAATTTCAACTTTTTGTAATTTTTTAAACAAAAGTTAAATGTAATCTTTTTCTATTTTTCATTTCTTAGTCTGCTTCTCAACCAAATCACTTCTAAGTAGGTTTAACCATGCACCAGGAGGTTTAGTCCAATACATGTGGCAGGAAACTTCATCTTCTAGCTATTAAAGTCATCAAGTGTAGCATCATCGTCTTAGTCTTCATTACCAGAAATGAGATCTCCTAAGAAGCAAGCAACCAATAGTAAAATTTTGAGTAGAGGTACATTAAATCCTACCAAAAAGTGTTTCAAACAAAGAAATTAGGGTACTAGTGAAGTGTTGAACAATGCTTTCTTTTGTTCGGTGAAAATGATATAATTTGAATTATGAGTGGTGAACAATACTTTTGTTTGGTTAACATTGTCTAGAGATAAACAATATTGTTTTTGATTGAAAATGATATAATTTGCATTGTCATTTGATATACAATGCTTTTTCTTGGTTAACATTGTCAAATAATGAACAATATTTTCAGTTAAAAATTATCATTGTCACTTGGTGAATCTAACTAGTTATAAGTAGGTTATTGAAATTTATTTACACAGCATATGCCAACTTTTCATTACATAGATGAACAAAGTTAATAAATTTCCTTTATTTCCTTCACAACATGTTCTTGATTATAACATGATATATGATCTTTAAAAAAATAATCAAAATTTTGTTAAATAAGTTAACAAACATAAATGGAAAATAATACTACCTCTGTTCCAAATTATATGATCATTATTGACTTTTGAAAGTCAATTTAAGACATTTTCAAACTCAAAATTAAGATGGTTCATTTAAAATTATTAAAAAATAAATCTTACAATGAACAACACTTGTTGGATAGTTTAGAAATTTTATTGTTATATCAATTAAAATTAAAAGCATTCAATTTAATTTTGAATTTGAAAATGTCTTGGTTTGACTTTAAAAAATCAATAATATTCTTATATTTTGGAACATATGGAGTATATAAAATTAGATAGCATTTACTTCAGAGAGAAAAAAGTTCAAAATATTTTGGTGTGATTTTTTTAAGTAGTCGATTAGGAATCAAAAGAATTCAATCAAAGCTTTGTATAGGATAATTTGGGGACAAAAATGACATTTTAAAGAAGAATATAGACATTGAAGCTAAACTCACTTGTTTTTAGGCAAGTGCAGTACACTCTCGGTTAATTTGGATGGAATTGAATTAGTTGGTTATGTTTATGAAACCACATGTGGTTAAAAGTTCATTTTTAAACTGTAGGTGGTCACAAGTAATTTTGAATAATTCACATGTGGTTATTTATAATTTACTCTTTTATTTTATCTAGTCCCACAAGTGAAAATACTTGTATGTTTCCCCAACCTTGTATGTTTTGCTTAGAAATTACCATAAAAGCTAATCCTATCCCCCCAAACTATGTTTTGCCTTGGTTAAGTGTGTAATGTGAAGAAGCAATCTTCCCCTTGCTTGCAAGTATACATTGCACTTTATGAACTATTAGGGCAGGGCTCGAAGGCCCAATACTATAGCCCAATCCTTGCAACAAGACGTACCCTGAAAGGCCTAAGCTAGGCCCAGGTTCAAGCTCAACCCACTACCAGGATCTGTAGAAACTTGAGGCCTTGGGCATATAAGATGGACCCAAGCACTTTTACGCCCGTGTGCCACCCTGTCTCATGTGGGCCTATCTTCTACTACTACCATTTAATGGGACAGACCAAAGGGATATACACCACTAACCGGTGAATATAAAAGGGACGCATCACTATAGAGGACATGTTAGACACTCCATTTCACACACACACATAGTTGATAGTGATTGATATTCTATATTTCCCTTCGATCACTAACACGTGCTAGAGGCGTTTCGTGGTAGAACAACCTCTTGAACCACTTGAAGAACGTGAAGAAAATGGTTGAGGATATATGTTTTAATTGAAAAGAAAAATATTACTTTTGGACAACACTCAAGAAAACTTTTATTTCACTTATTTTAAATGATCCAAGTATAAGGATATTTGTAGGTTATGAGAGACGACCTATCTATATGCTTCCATACATGAACTAGAACATGAATCTAATTTAATGAATGCATATCCATGAACATTAATATTCATGTATTAATATAAACGTATCTTAAAATACCAATGCATGTATCAAGAAATACCAAAAGTTATTTATGAATCTAGCTTACTTCTCTTAAGCTAGATTCATAAATATTCGAAATTTACCATTCCTAGTAATCTCTTCAGCTTTTGAAATAATTCAACTTTCAACAATTTAGTAAAAATATCAGCAATCTTTTATTCAGTAGGATAATGCTTAACCACAATTTCTTTGTTTCCAACCAACTCTCGAATGTAGTGAAATTTTATGTCAATGTGCTTAGTCCAACCATGGAAAGCTAGATTCCTCGTCATTGTAATTGTCGAATTATTATCACAAAATATCTTTGTAGTAGCATCCTGTTTGTGTTGTAAAACACCAAACATTTGACGTAACCATACAACTTGAGTTGCAATACTAGTTAGTGCAATATATTTCGCCTTTGTCGTAGATAGAGTTACCACAGGTTGTTTGTTTTATGACCATGAAAAAAATTGCAGAACCAAATTGAAAGGCATAACCTGAACTACTCTTTTGGTGTTCCAAATCTCCTCCCCAATCACTATCTGTATACCCAACAAGTTCCACGTGATTGGTATTGCAAGAATAAAAAATTTCATCACTTTGTGTACCTTTGATAAACCATAAAATACGTTTGGCCGCTTTTAAGTGAGACTGATGCGGTGACTATGAATCTATTAATCAAGTTAACAACATGCATAATGTCTGGTCTTGTTGAAGTCAAGTATCTCAAACTTCCTAACAATTGTTTAAAATAAATAGGATCAACCAAACTACCAATTCCATCCACTGTTAATTTCTATTTTTCTTCCAACGGAGTACAAATAAGCTTGGATGACTCCATTTTGAATCTCTTTAAAATATTAGCAAGATACTTTTTTGTGAAATGAAAATTCCACCATCTGTTTGAGAAACTTCAATGTAAAGAAAATAAGATATAAATCCTAAATCAGTCATCTTAAATTCTCTTATCACGGCCTCCCTAAATTCAGCATCCAACTTTTGATTATTTTTTACAAATATCAAATCATCAACGCACAAACATACAATAAGAATATCACCACGCAAAGACTTAACATATAAAGTATGCTTATACGGACATCTTCGAAATCCATTCTTCAGAAAATAAGAATCAATACGCGTATACTAAGCCCTCGGTGCTTGCTTTAGACCGTACAAGGCCCTTTTCAACTTGCAAACTTTATTTTCTTTGCTCTTTTCACATACCTGCTCCACATACAAATCTTCCTCTGGAATACCATTAAGGAAAGCCGATTTGACATCCATTTGGTGAAATTTCCACTTATTTTGAGCAACAAGAGAAATAATCGTATGCATTGTATCAAGTCTAGCAACCAGCGTAAATACTTCAAAATTGTCAATACTTGCTTGTTGCTTGTATCCCTTCACCACAAGTTTGGCTTTGAAACGATCTACCTCTCCATTAGGCTTGTACTTTGTCTTGTATAACCAATTAACTCCAATCGATTTCTTGTCACTTGTATGACTTTCACCCAATGACTATCTCCATGAGCTTCTACAAATGATATTGGATCAAACTCTGCAAATAAAGAAAAAAAAACTATATCTTCATTAGATGGGGCATCATCAGTACTAGTCACATAATCCTCCAATTGTGCTGGCAAATGATGTTGATGTTAGGGACGCCTGGAAGACTGATCAGCATGTGGACTAGGTGAAGCAAGCAGTGAAGAATTTGCAAATCCATCATTACTCAGAACAATTACTAACTCCTTTACTTTATTAGAAGACCAATCCCATACTCCTTGCTCATCAAAAGTAATATCCCGACTGATAATCACCTTTCTAGTTTCTGGATTATACAACTTGTATACCTTGGAATCTTCACTGTAGCCAATGAATATGCACTTTTCACCCTTGCCATCAAGTTTCTTTCTCAAATTATCGCGCACATGTGAATAAGCAATACCACTGAGCACTTTCAAATTTCCAATAAAAGTCCTTCGATTACTCCAACATTCTTTAGGAGTTTTTTCAAGTACACTCCTTGTAGGGCACCTGTTCAACACATAAACAACACATACAACTGCTTCCACCCAAAAAACTTTAGGCAAAATTTTAAACTTCAACATGTATCCAACCATATCTATGACAATTCTATTTTTCCTCTCCACAACGCCATTTTGTTGAGGCATATATCTAGCAGTTAACTGATGTTTAATACCATGTTTTTCAAGAAAATCATCACAAACAATGTATTATGTGCCCCTATAAGTTTTCAAGGTTTTAATGTAATGCCTACTTTGTTTCACCACAAAATTCTTAAATTTCTTAAACATGTTACAAGTTTCAGATTATTCTTTCAAAAAATAAACCCATGCTTTTCAATTAAAATCATCAATAAAGGTGATAAAATACCTGCAACCACCATTTGAAGGAACTTCCACAGAACATAAATCTAAATGAATCAATTCCAGTAGTTCTTTTTGCTCTCCATGATTTTCCTGTAGAAAAAACATCTATTCGCTTCTTTCCCATAACACATGTTTCACAAACTCGATTAGGCAACTCAATAACAGGCAACCCAGTCACCATTTTATTTTAAGACAAAAGCTTCAAAATATTTCAATTCAAGTGCCCAAAATGCATATGGCATAACCAATTTTCATCCAAAATAGTAGAACTAAAGCAAGGTAAATAATCACAAGTAATTTTCAAAGGAAACAAGCGATTTGATGCCATTTTTACCTTTGTAATTAGTCCTTTTTGACCATTATTAATGCCGTAAGTGTTGCCCCAAATTCGTATGTCATATCCCTTTTTTGAAACTTGTCCCATACTCAACAAATTCTGATTTGGGCCAGGCACATAAAATACATCTAAAATATACTTATGAGACTCATCCTTCAAACTGATAGCAATATTAGCTTTCCCCATCATCGATATAGTTGGATCATTGCCAAATTTTATCTCCCAACGAAGTGATTTGTCAAGTTGAGTAAACATCTCATTTTCCCACACATATGATTACTACACCCAGAATCTAAAATCCATGCATTCTTCTTGTCAGTAGTATCAACTGTTGGTTTGCAGAAACAATATCAAAGCATACAATCATATTGTAAAGCAACGGAAACATGACATAAACAGAATTTAAAATTTTCTGTAATTCCACAGGAATCACCTTATGCAATATTAATTGAGGAAGGATAAAAGATATACCTTTGAAGAAGAACAACGCCTTGATGCAATCTTCAAATTTCAATCCTTGCTCCATCGCAATCTCTCCAATCCTCGGATCAAACGTTCGCTACTCAAAGTGTGCAACGCCCAAGAAGTGATGCACCAAGAGAAACTGATTGAAGATGTGATTTTAGATTCTACTAGATCTTGGGTGGCTAGCCCTAATTTTCTCTATCCTAACACTTTAGGGTTTTCAGAATACTTGCAAGAGATATGCAAGTTACAACAGATGCATTAGTCTATCTCATAATAAGACTCCTCTTATTTATAGACTAATCTTTTTCCTAAACCTTTTAAAATTAGGGTTTATTTAATTCCCAATCTAATTAGTAATAATAATAATAATAATAATAATAATAAAAAAAAAATAAATAAGATGACTACTCTTATTAATTTATAATTTTAGTATTTCTCCAAATACTTAATTATAAATATTAATCTATTTAATTTATTCCACTAATAAATTAAATACACTTAATTTATTATCATTAAGCCAATCACTTCTAAAATCATATTTCTCCCTTTTGTGGTGTGACCTCTAGGTTCAATATTAAGCCAATAAGTAGAATAAATAAATTAGAACCATTCTAATATTATTTATAATGAATTAAACTCCTTTAATTCAAATATAAATAAATAATATTTATTCTACATCATGAGTGATACCTTATAAATAATGTATTATGACTATCCAGATAATATGAATTCAACGTTCAATCACAAAGATTATCACAAAGAATAAAAAGAACCTATTCCGTGAATAGTTATCGTATCCTTCTACCATACAATGTTCCGATTAAACATAAGACATGAAATTACTAACAAGTCTTATTTATTTAACCATATGCTTTTCGATTCTAAAATGCACAACTCTGATTAATGTAAATTAGAAACTCCTTTCTAATTTTCATTCCACCTTGGCCAAGGATTTCTGAGTTGTCACTTATCAAATCGCATAGGATATTCTCTCCCTTTACTGGAAGTGGTAGATCCTTTGTTGATCATTCACTTACCTCCATGTACACTTTATTATACCCGAACATATCTTATGAGAAAGTATAATTCAGAATACATAAGGTACTATGATGATCTCAAGTCTAAGGATCACTTGTACAACTATCACTATAGGAACTCACATTGTCAGACAAGTAAAACTCCATTAGGGTTCCTTTAAGCAAATCATGTTCAGTGAACTTATTCTCTAATAAGCACCTAGATACTTGCTTTAGTGTCTCCACACAAATGATTATGAGATCAATTATCCTCTTCAACAGAGCAAGCATAGTAGTACTAATCTATCCGGAATCAGTAACCTCACATTAGTGATCCAACGATTAGGAACATTTTAATTTTGAATTATCTTGAATTTAGATCTCATTAGCATGATCAACATCATGATTCTAAAAGCATTGCTCAAAAACTATGGGTTTATCACATTTACTTAATTCGACTAATTAAACATGGATAAAGAATGCCTTTTATTAAATAAATTATTTTATTAATAAATGAACAAGATTACAAAATAAATGTTTATCATATCCAATGTAATTGGTTTGAGAGCATACAACTTTTATCAACACCATATTTCAGAATCATTATTTTGAGAATTATTTTCAGCAACATTGGCTTGATGATTTTTATTTCTACCATCTTGCTTTCTAGATATGTGTTTTGATATTTTATGGCCAAAATATCCACAAATTAAAACACTCATCGAAAAGTTTTTCTTGCCTCCAAGTATTTTCATCACCTCTTCTTGAACCAAATCTTTGATTGTTGTTGTTAAACTATCTGTCTCCACAATTGTTGTCTCGACTATTGGAAGCCCAATTATTACCTCGGCCTCTTCCACCACCTTTGTAATTGGCTCTTCCACGGTCATTCCATCAACAACCTCTACCATTGTAACTGATGAGCTAAATCTATACTAGCAATTTACGTGCAAGTATACACAATTAATCAAGTAATAAAGTGTCGATCCCACGAGGAATAGTAATAATTAATTAATCTAAATACTAATATGTAGTCAATTCGATTCTATTTAAACAAATGAATTTTAAGCAAATTCATTAATAAATAACTAACTAAAGAAAAGTGAATTCAATAAATAAAAGAAAATATTAAGAACTCAATTTCCCCCGATGAATCATTTAATTAATAACATCATTCTTTCATTAAATCAATTATTCAGAATTGTCAACGGAAAATCACTAATAATTATTATAACTACCTTTCGAATAATTATAAAGCATACCTATTACTATCAATTTCTCTATATTCTTATGAGAAACAATAATAACAAATTCATTAAGATTCATTTTCCAACAGTTGTGTGCGATATTCAGGTATATTCCTATCCCGTCCACAAAATTAGTATTCACTTAGCAATCAATATTACTAAAAAGAATTACTAATCACAAGTTATTATACCTAGATCTTAATTTAGAATCTATCGTCAGATTTCATCTACATCCATCCAATAATTGTTAATTACGCAATTATAACAACCAACACAAGATATAATAAATAATTCATCCCATAATCAATTTAAATCAAAGAGAGAATAAATATTAAATTAAACTATCATCGGGTTCCATTGAATCCTTAATGAAAAGACTAATTCATATTAAATAATAAAGTAAACAATATAATAAATTCAGAAAACATCCTAAAGTACAAGAGATTAAATTGAGAAGGAAGAATAAACTCTGTTAGAGTTTTGCTTCGCTCCTTTCTTCAATCCTTGCCTCCTTCAGGTGCCTCCCTGAAACCCTAACTAATATCTAAAAAACTACCAATGAATAATAATGCCTCTTCATAATATAAGAATACTTATAGGAGTTATTCCACCTAACCTTAATAGAATTACAATTACATTTATAACCCTAGGTGAAAATATTTGTATTGAAGTCTGCCTTATAGTCTTTGTAACTCTTTTGGCTTCAATTGGTAAATATCTCGTTTTATTTGGATAACAAACAACCATTAAACCCTTCAGCTCTGCCGCACCACACGCGCCCACGCATAAACCTCGAGCGCTGCGGCCCATGATTGGTGCGTCGCGGCTCTTGATCCAATGTCGCGGCCCTTATGTCTGTGCGTCGCGGCCCACACTTTCTGTCCATTTTTCTCTTCTTGCTTCCTTACTCGCCCAATTGCTTCAAATATTTACGATTTTGCAACTTAACTCATTTATTCCTATAAAATAAATAAACACAATAAATTAAATAAAAACTCTATAAAATAACATAAAATACTTAAAAATACACAAACTATTAAGCTTAAAAGTACCCAAATAATAGGTATAAAACCTACTCATCAAATACCTCCAAACTTAAATATTTGTTTGTCCTCAAGTAAAACTCAAACAAAACTAAAAACTACTCTAACATGCAATAACCAGTTAACTCATGAGCAAAAATTTAAGATAAATCTGAATCACGGCATCAAAGACTCACATATAATAATTTCCAACCAAATTCAAATCATGCATAATCTAAAATCTCAACATAATCATCAATTCCATAGAAATTCACGATCCCCGACATAAGATCATCCAAACTGCTCAAGCTATTCAACCTAGATAAAGTTATATAATCAAATACCATGTAAAGATACCTAACATCAACTCAAAAATCCAAACCATCACATCAAGTTTTCGCAAAAACGACATCACATCAATTCGGGCGAAGGAATTAACAAAAAATATATATATTTTTTCCACCCGTGAGTGCATTTTATGCTCCATCTCACTTTATTATAAAAAAGTGCGTTTTACAGTCAATCTTGCCTACGTTTATGGATGAGTGCGTTTTACGCTCTATATCAATCCACCAACAATTCAAACTTCAATCATTTTTCACAATTTTTAATTTCTTACCGCAAATTTCCCTCAAACTTAAATGAATGTCTATTTTTACATCAACTGATGATCAATAAACTCCTAGAGTTTCAATCATATCTTTAACAAATATTCAACTATATAACCTCTCTAACGTCAACTGACTTGAACAACATGATTATCCAAGGGTCTAGAATCACACAATACTATAAAACCGACTCCTATGTTAACTCTAAACTAGCATGATCCGAAAAATTAGCCAGAAATATCTAATTTTCAATTCATTCCTATCATTGGCCTTCACAGGTTCAATTAAAAGATTGCTCAAAAGTTAAACTATTATTATTATTATTATTATTATTATTATTATTTATTTTTTACTAATATGCAATCTAATATGCAACATAATATGTAATCTATCTATAAAATAACTAAAATGCATTAATAAAATCTTAAGTACCAAATAAATCAAGTATCAAATAAATTCAACTAATATCCCCCTCCCCCAAACTTGAAATGTACATTGTCCTCAATGTTCCAGAAAAATAAGTTAAGAAATTTCCCTGAAAAATTAAGCGTCACCAGCATCATCATCATCCTCCTCCTCCTCCTCAATCATGATAAATGTGTATTCGAGGAACACCAGTGAAGCAGAAAAGTGCGTAAGGATGTACGACGCCTCAAGCCCTTGGGTATTCAAGTCTTTGATATTCCTTCAACTCTCAATCTCCCAACTTGGTACCTGAAAAATATTATCGCATTATTACTAACTAAAACATAACTAACTTAATAATTCAATTAATTCCTAATTAACACGCAATCTATTTCTATTTTCTATTTTTTATTATTATTTTTTATTATTTAATTAATTTAGGCTAGCTATAACTTAATAAAATGAATTAAAATTCAAATATGCGAACTAATAATAAATTTAAAAACACTTGGTGGCCTCCCAATTAGCGCTTGTTTTACAATCATCAGCCTGACTTCTTCAAATTTTGCTATCCAATTCCCAATCGAGAAGTGATTGACACGTCCATCGGTAGCAAAGTAACATTTGCATGCTTCTCCTTCAAACAAGTTAATACTTCAAATTCGCCTAGCTTGCTCTTTTCAAATAAACTAATCTCCATGAACTCCACAGAGCTAGGCTTTTGTTCCCATGATTCCGCAGGTGCGATGTGTAAGTTTGCAAAATCATATTGAGATACACAACGGAAAATGGAAATTAAAATTTTTGCAACTTACCCATGAATCACCTTATGCATAGCTATTAATTGATAAAGATTAACAAGAGATAATACCTTTGATGATTCAACTCTTGAACCGCTACAAGATTTACTCCTCTCTTGATTTCTTCAAGCTCTTCCAATCTACAATCCTTTGTTGATTTCTTCAAGCTCCTCCAATCTTTGTTCCTTGGATTAAACACTAGCTACAAAGTGTATGTAGCACTCTAGAGGTAATCTACCAAGAACAATTATACAAGAAATAATATTTTGATTTCCTAGAAATCTTGGATGGCTAATCCCATTAATTTTATTCCTAACTCTTAAGAATAACAAGAACACTTCTTTTAGAACACATAGATGATCTTTTTAATATTTCACTTTTAACTCTTAAGATGGAGGCTAATGAATATGCTAGGTTAATTAGGAAACCCTAATCTTATTAGAATACTTACAAAAATAATACTTACACAAAATGTAAGTATACATTTGCTCCTAACCCACATGTTATTCATTTAAGCAATTAACATGTGTTACTTGCTTAATCAACATTAAGCAAGTATACTACCATTTTATTTAATTTGCATTTTCATTTAATTTAATTCTCAATCTAATTAAGAATTAAATAATAATAATAATATTAATAAGATTTCTCTCATTAATTTATAATTCAATATTTCTCCAAATATATCATTATAAATATTAAGCATTTCAATTTATTCAACTAATAAATTAAATACTTAATTTATTATTATTTAGCCAATTGTTTCCAATACAAAATTATTCTTTTGCGGTGTGACCCTTTAGGTTCAATATTATGCCGGTCATAGAATAAATAAATTAGAACTATTCTAATATTATTTATAATGAATTAAACTCCTTTAACTCATATATAAATAAATATTATTTATTCTACATAATGAGGGACACCTTACAATAATGTATCATGACTATCCGTATAATATGAAATCAATGTTTAATCACATAGAACCTATTCAGCAGTAGTTACCGTACAATTCAATCCTTCTACCATACAATGTCCCGATTAAATATAAGACATGGAATTACTGACAAGTCTTATTTTATTTAATCATATGCATTTCGATCTAAGAATGCACAGCTCCGATTAATGTAAATTAGAAGCCCCTTTCTAATTTTCATTCAACCCTGACCAGAGATTTCTGAGCTGTCATTTATCAAATCGCATAGGACATTCTCTCCGTTTATTAGAAGTGGTAGATCCTTTGTCGATCATTCACCTACCTTCGTGTATCTTTTATTATACCCATACATATCCTATAACATACACTAAGGTATTAAGGAATATGACAAACTATAACTCAGCATACACAAGATACTATGATGATCTCAAGTCCAAGGATCACTTGTATTACTATCACTTTAAGAACTTCCTATTGACAGGTGAATAAAACTCCATTAGGGTTCTTAAGCGAGTCACGTTCAGTGAACTCATTCTCTAATAAGCACCTACATATTTGCTTTAGTGTCTCCACACAAATGATTATGAGATCAATCATCATCTTCTAAAGATCAAACATAGTATGTACTAATCTATCCGGATCAGTAATCCCAATATTAGTGATCCAACGATTAGGAACATTTTATTTTTGAGCTTTCTTGAATTTAGATCTCACTAGCATGATCTCACCATGATTCTAAAAGCATTGCTCAAAAACTATAGGTTCATCACATTTATTAATTCAACCAATTAACATGGATAAAATATGCCTTTTATTCTATTATTAATATTTGAATAAGATTACAAAGTAAATGCTTATTACATCAAATATGTGACACCCCCAAATTCAGGTACCAATACCTCGAATTTGGTGCTCACGATAAAATGCATCCATACACCTCTAAACAACATAAATCAACTAATGCGGAATAAAATAAACATATGTTGTTCATTACAAAAGGTTCACTACGGTCCCAAGGTCTATAACCTTAAATAAAATACATCGCAGAATACCATAATAATACAAAATGATTCCACGAATTACATAACAGGATAGTACGTATAACTATTCCTTAAGCTTTTCTTTGCCTTTGTCCGCTTTGGAACTCCCCGGCTTAGCTGCAATAGGTTCATGATATAACAAGGGTGAGCAACTACTTTGCTCAGCAAGTTTAAAAGCAAGAATGAAGATATATCATGAATGAATAAGAATAATAGCTGCATAGATCAACAATTTATGAACATTGATGAAATAGCTGAAATGACATAATTAAAGTCCAAATGAATCAATGAATAATGATTATTTACTGCTGAGTGGTCCAACCGACCATGAACGTTTGGCCAAAGAGTCAATCATTCGACTAACTCTTTTAAAACCTGGCCCCGTCAGTTGTACTCGAGGGGATCAGCCTCTTGTACACCATGTATATGCATAACATTTAACTCTGACTGCATCGTATAACCGACACATTATAATCCCCTAATAAGGGTTGCTCTCTCAGTCTAAGAATCCGCACCGACGATCGATTTGGATAGCTTTTAAAATAATAACCTGTACATGTCTAGCCGAAACAATTGGCGTAGACTATTCCCCTAAACAGTTCATGAATGAAGAACTTAAACGTTTCACAATCCAACAACAAATAATGAATTCAAATGCATAAGCTATGAATATCAATAATTATCTTGGAGGTGGAGTAATTGACAATAATTAGTCCACTAATATGATTCAAAAGTAATAACTCAATTTGAGTCATGAAATTTGCAACAATATATAACCTGTATAACATATGAAACCTGCTCAAAATATAATTCGAGTAAGGTTAAGGAAAACTTGCCCGACACAAGGGTTAGACAAGCGTTAGGAAACTTGCATTCAATATATAGAAAGAATGAAGTTAGGGAACTTGCCTGATGCGCTGCTACAATATTATAACACACGCTCCTTAATATCCTACACAATTAAGTACATGTTTACATAACAATTAGTCACATTCCAAATAATGGTTCAAAACGGACGCTGCATCATTAAAACACATTGATTGCCACTACGACTACCCAGTCGGGGGTCTCGCTCCCCGGTGAGCGAGCGACTGCCCAGCTCGCCGGTGAGCTGGCGGGGGTCGGGGGGCAGCGCCCCCTGGAAACCAAGCTTAAATTGCAATTAGATTATACAATTTCCGCCTTAAGACAATACTAATTTGGTTGACATTTAATAAATAATTAAGTATTTAGGACTTAACAAAATATGCTTAGTTAACATGTCTAATCATTTAATCCAAGAAAATATAAGCGTTGGACCCTGCTGAAATGGGCTCAATAGGTCCGACCCGAACCAACCCGGTCTGACTAACCCAACCTGGCCCAAACACGGAGCTCGCGCTGCAGCGCCGAGCTCATGCACTGGACCTCACGCTGCGGCGTGAGTCCCGTGTCTTCCCCATGACCGGGCTTCACGCTGCGGCGTGAGCCTTAAAGCTTGGGCCTCACGCTGCGGCGCGAGTCCCGATTTTTCCCCACTTGCCCCTCGTTGCAGCGTGAGCTGCAGGGCATATGGGTGGCGCTGCGGCGCCATTCTGCAGTAGCCGGATTCTGGGTTTGTTTCCAGAACGCGACTCCGACCTCCGGCCACTCCAACCTCCATATCTCCTTCAATACACAAGCAATTTGGTCCATTCCAGACTCTATGGACTCCTAACTCATGGGGCTACAACATATCAAAAATGCAGAGCTACCCATTAACATTAACATGGTCAAATCCTAAGCCAAAGTGTAAAGTTCATACTCTGTTCTTCGAGTTCTTGACATGTTTTACAAGAATCATTACTACGAACTCGTTTTAACTCCTTTTTGGTCCATTCCAACTGGGTTAGCTTCGTAACCCATTGAACTACAATACCATAGCAACAAATAAAATTAACAAACACGAAATCATAGCTTTACAGTCCTCTAAAATGGTCCGAATGTCCAAAGTCCATGTTTTGTCCATTGTTCTTGCTCCATTAAGCCAAGGTAAGGATTTCTTGTGTTTTTGTTCTACTTTGATGTTATTAATGGCTTACATAGTCTCTTAACAACATTTACAAACAATCACAACAAACAAAAACACCAAGAATCGCCAAAAATCTGACCCACAAGCTTAAGAGCTTAAAACTAAGAAAAACTTGAAAAGTTTAACAAGAAATCGAATGGAAAGGATTTGGTTGATGTTTTACCTCTGTAAATCCTTCCTAGAGGTTAAGAAGCTTGGCTAGGCTTGATTTTGACGGTCCTTCTTGCTTGGTTCCTCCACCCGTGCCCTCTTCTTCTTCCTCCTTCCTTTTCCGGCGAGTTCTTCCTCTTTTCCGGCGACTTCTTCCTCCTTTCCGGCGAGCTCTCTCTCTCTCTCTCTCCCTCTCTCTCTCTCTCTCTCTCTGCAGAATGGTTTGAATGAGGAGCTGATGGATTGCCAAAAGAGAATGAATGTTTGAATTTGGGAGGAGTGGAGTGAATTAGGGAGAAGTGGAAGAAAAATGAAAATGGGGTTGGTTGCTCAAGGAGCTTGCCGGCAACCTCCCTCTTGCTTAATTCTAATTGGTCCAAATTGAGGGATTGGTTCCCTCTTTGGGTAACAAGCCAAAATAAATACCCGAAAATACCAAAAATATATCCAAAAACTCCCACTTTTGTACCAAAACTGGTAAATAACTCTACCCAAAATTAAAATGGGTATTACCATAAATATTAGGATGAGTAAAAATAATTATTATGGGATTTGTCCATTTATTCGGAACACCCATATAACACATTTCGGATACAGATAAAATCACGTATCAGCTCAAATAAAATTTCCGACACTTGAAAAAATTATTCGTACGCATACACGTATTTATGAAATTTATTAACATTGAAAAAGACACAAAAATATCTGGCATGAATAGTGCCTCGGGAAACGTGCCCCGTGAATAGTGATTTAGCGACGCTACGCGAAATCAATTATTCACTTAAACAAAACTATAACACGTAAAATTTTATGCATCCACATAATCCAGGTTGTCACGCAACCTTTAAACACGTAACACAATACAATATTAATAAAATATAAAATACTCATTAATATTCAAAAATTCGAATTACAAGGAAATTTCAGAATTCCCGGTCGTTACAAAATATAATTGGTTTAAGGGCATATTACTTTCACGATAATGACGGGAAGCTTCTTAACCAATTTCGAGTACTCATGCACTTGCTCATCCAGCTTCCTTTCTTGATTATGCTTCGGTGAAGGCACCGGGTCCAACATATGGATCTGAGTCCTTGTATCACTACTCGAATCAAGATCTTTTATTTCCTTATTTACCGGTTCTTCACTCTTTACCTCCTCTATTAGAGCATCCTTATTATTGTCCCCCTCCTCAGCAAGTAAAATATATTCAGATGAAGGATATCTAACTGATGGAACACGTTCTCTCATGGATCTTCTTAGCTTAGGTTCTTCAATATCAAGTTGCTCCCCCTGATCAACACTTTCTGCATTAAACCCATCACCATCGTACAAATCTGTATTAGTTGTATCTTCATTCTGACCTCCTTTTTTAATTGTGGCATTCTGTAATGGAGAAGGAACTCTGCTGAGGTCTAAAACTCTATTATCTCTAGGCTGTGTAACATTATCAAAATTCTCATAATTCTGGTTCTCGTGAAACACCACATATCTGCTCTTGAATAATTTTCTATGTACTGGATCCCATAACCGGTATCCAAACTCTACATCTCCATAGCCAACAAACACGCATGAAGTAGATTTGTCATCAAGCTTTGATCTCGGTTTTTTGGGGATATGTGCAAAAACCTTGCACCCAAATACCCTCAAATGATAATATGACACATCTTTATTACTCTAAATTTCCTCTAGAATCTGGAAATCCAAAGGTGCTGATGGAGATCTATTAATCAGATAGCAGGCAGTGCGAGCAGCTTCACTCCAGAATGACTTAGGTAGTTTAGCCATTCTCAACATGCATCGCATTCTCTCAATAATGGTGCGGTTCATTCTCTCAGTCACACCATTATGTTGTGGGGTACCAGAAACAGTCTGCTCATGCCGAATGTCATGTTTACTACAATAATCAGCAAACTCCTTTTAAATGTATTCCCCTCCGTTGTCGCTATGAAGACACTTCAATAATTTTCCAGTTTCCCTTTCACCATAGCATGAAAGCTCTGGAAATGCTAGAATACCTGGTCTTTTGTTCTCAACAAAAATATCCACACCTTCCGTGAAACATCATCAATAAAGGTAACAAAATACCTATTTTCACCCAAAGACTCAACCTCAATGGATCCACATACATCAGAATATACTCTCTCTAGTAACTCTGATTTTTTTTTAGCTGAACTACTAAAAGAAACCCTATGTTGTTTCCCAAACAAACAATAATCACAAGGACTTAAAATTGTACCTTTAGTAAAAGGAATGAGTAACCTTTTTGCTAATAATTGTAATTCTTTCTCACTCATGTGGTCAAGCCTCTTATGCCATAAATTTAGCGAAGAGTCATCCTCAGCTGCATTCAACTCACTAGAGCACACCTTCACATGAGTCTTATACAATGAGCAACTAGTAGCACCACTTGCAATCACCATAGAGCTCTTGGTAAGCTTCCACTTTCCACTGTCGAAGTGATTCTTATAGCCTTCTCTGTCAAGGCCATGCCAGAAATCAAGTTAAAATGCAAATCAGGAACGTAAGAGTTCAACCAACACCTGTCTGAATGCAAACATCTCTAATTCTAATGATCTTAGACTGATCAGTATTTCCTATTCTCATATACCCAAAGTCTCCAACTTTGTAAGTTGTGAAGAATTCCCTCTTGGGTGTAGCATGATACGAAGCACCAGTATCAACCACCCAATCAACTTTCTGATCATCAACGTGTAAGCATTCTTCTTCCCCAAATGAAAGAATAATAACATCCTCGGTGACTATAGTTGCAACATTCTTCTCCTCAATCGTTCTTTACTCACCATTTTTCTGTTTACCTAACCAGATATTGTAATTTATTTTGTAACGACCTTCCTTATTATAATGGAAGCAGATATACACATCGCGTTGTCTGGTCTTTGACTTTCTCCTGTGATTTTTATTTTTGATACGACTTTTATCTCCTTGATGAGATCCCCTAAAATTGTTTATGACTTTGTTTTTTGCAACAAAAGCTTGTGTCTCAAAATTTATGCCTTGCTCCTTTCGTCTTGTCTCCTCATTATGAAGACTATCCTTGACCATCTCCATAGTCGTTTTTCCTTCTAAAGTTGAATTGCTTAGAGACACCACTAAAGTCTCCTATCTGTTTGGAAATGAACTGAGGAGCAAAAAAGCCTGAATCTCATCATCAAGATTCAAATTCATGGTGGACAGCTGGTTCACCAAACCTTGAAACTCACTCATATGCTCTAACACACTACTCCCGTCTTTGTATTTCAGGTTCATAATTTTTTGAATCACAAAAGTTTTATTTTGTGCATTCTTTTTCTCATATATAGACTCTAGTGTTGTCCATAGAGTATGAGCATCTGTCTCCTGCGAAACATGGTGGAATACACTTTGATCAATCCACTACCGGATGTGGCCAATAATCTTCTTATTCAACTTTCACTACAAGAAAATTTCTTAATTTCGACGGAATATTCTGTCAGAAATTATTCCATCGGAATACGCTTATCTCCAACGGAATATTTCGTCGGAGTTTCGGTCGAAAATATAACCGTCGAATTTTACTCCGTCGAAAAGTCCGCCGGAGATATATATAGTCGACCGAATTCTGGTCGACGGAGTGTCCGCCGGAGATATATATCCCTAATGGATTTATTCCGTCGGAAATGCGTGTTGCCACGTGGCGCCCTCTGGGAGTTCGGAGTGAGTCACAATCCCGACGGAATTTCTGTCGGAGACGAAGAAAATTCCCTCGAAGATAGAAGTTTTAAAAATAAATTGTGAACATTATTTCCGACGGAATTTTCGTCAGTTATACCTTATTTCGTCGAAAATAGTGTTTTTAAAAAAAATTATTTTTTTGTTTTAACAGTTTCCAGGTTTTTAAGCTCTATTTTTGTACCTGTAACCTATTTTATCCCAACAATACATACAATAATATACCATACAAACTAAATCCAACAACAACATATATCATAATCAAGAAATAATACAACATATTTCTTTCTTCTTAAATAACAATGTTATAACTTATAAACTACAAAAAAAATAATATGGCACCGAAATATTTACAAAACTAAAGTAAGTTACATTGATTTACAAAGAATCAAACTAAACTACATGTATTTACATAAAATCATTAACCTATATAATGTTTTACAAATCATCTAAGTGGATATATGCTATATATGTTATACAATATCAACCTAATCTAGTATTACCACTACCAGTAGGGGAATCATCGGGCCGGGGTCGACGAAGCTGCTCTGGTGCCTGAAAATCCTAATCCTCATCATCACCCCCTACTCGCGATCACCAGCGATATCAGGATTGCCACCCCTATTGATACAATTAAAAATATAACGTATTAGTTCGTATGACTAAAGAGACAATATAAAAACTAAATAACATTCAGATTAATTAACTTAAAATAAAAATAATACCTGAGTAGGTGGGGCCTGACTCCCTATCGGGCCAAAAGCCTCCGAGAGTAAGGTAACCACCAACTGGAGTACCTCGTCGCGTATCGCGATGAACTGCTCCTGCAGGATACCCGTACTCTTGATGGTAGCCCCAGCTGCAATATCCTGAGCTAGTTGGTGAAGGCGAGCTCGGCTGGGCAACTCCTGACGACGGATAACTAGATCCGTATAAAATGTCTCCGACATCGCCACCATGACCCTCTTGAAAATCTCGTTGTCTAAGCCAGCACCTGTATGAGATGGTCCAACAGGTGCTCTCGGACGCTGGCACTGGCTAGAGCCTGCGAAAATAAATATAACATTACTAATAATAGTTACAGTTAATTTATCTTAACTTATCAGAAATAATATTACCTCCAAGTAGTGTATACATCGGTATCATCGGCAAACCCAACACTCGATACCTGTTGGTACTACTACTAGGGGATCCTGAGTCGCGACCCATAGTCTCAGCTTCTCATCCCGAGATAATTTAATCTCAGACGGAGGGATGGTATAATATAACGGCTCAGAAACCCCCCTAGCATCCCGCAACTCAGCTAGACGCTGATCCCGAAGATTCTGAAATCGGGCCTGTAATTTAATTTGTATATGTTAGTTAATTAAATGGACAATATTAACTACCTAATATTAATAATTGCTAAAACTTCATTGATATTATTCTTACCTGTACTGCTAATGTTACACGAGACATGCTAGACTCCTTAGCTGTGTGGGCTCTATCCCAAAACTTTAGCATGGTAGCAGGTAGGCCCAAGCTCTCCCGCATGGACTATTAAATACATTAAAATAATATTTATTAAGTATGGTAATGATAATCAAATAACTAAAGAACTAAATTGAGATACTTACCAACTTCACCTCTTCAAATGAGCGTGACCCTGTACTGTGTACGACTCGGAGCTGGCCACGATTCTTTTTGGCCTGCTCAAACTTTTTTTTGAAGTCATTAACATCCCAGTACGTACACATATCCTCCCATGCTGCATCAGAGACTATATCGGGCTGATGATCGCGTATGGTAGTACCGGGTTGCTCAACAACTGCCTGGGCGGCCCACTGTCTCATCTCGTACAGCCAGCCGGTATAGTTCTTTGCGACATATGCAATAATAACACTGTCACCGGCTTCCTGTGTGATAGCCTCCTCATATCTATAATAAATCTATACAAAGAATGTTAACATATCAAAAATTAATTGATAAATGTGTAAATACCTAGGATCATTTTTAATTTAAATTATGTAACTCGACTTACGTGAAACTCTCGCAGCATAGTCTCCATAAACCTGGCATCATACTCCGCATACTGAGTGAATCGCATACAACCAGTAGGCAGGTGTGTCAAGCAAATAGCGTGTATCGTATGCTTAGCGACAGGGTCCATGATACTACAATACGAGATAGGCAGACAATATATGTGTTACTTTAATTATACATTCATATAAAGTAATTTAATTACGCGAGTTTTATTATATTAGACACTTACTGCGCTGAGTCGACATCTACACGGACAGTGTGTGGAACTGCCAGTAGACGCCTAAATAATCCAAGGTTAGTCCTTTGCTGACGTCGACGACTAGTATCTATAAGTTTAAGTGATGAAATTATTTAAATATAGTATTTTCATATGCGTTAAACAATTAAGTAGAAAAAAGTTAATATCCAAAACGATGGAAACTTACCAGCTGATGACGACGTCCCGCCCTGGGAGCCGTTGCCAGATCCTGCACGGCCACCACTGCGGCGACCTCCGCTGCTATGTCTAACCATAATTGTACTACTGTAATTAGAAATAATGAGATAATTAATTTCTAGTTATTAATTTTACAACCATAAATACCATTTTTATTAGTAAATTATTTAAAAAATAACAATAAGCTTAGACTTAGTACGTCGTCAAACTCGTCAGAATCAAAATCATTTTCATCCTCAGATTCAGTCTCTTCCTCTTCCGTATCAATTTCTTCGTCGTTATAATCATCTTGTACAACGACATAGTCAGTGACAACAACATCATCCTCGGCTTCTAAATCATCGGGTACGTTAACGACATCTTCTAGCAACATATCCTCATCATCTGCCAGTACGTGGCTGGGATTGCTAACTTGTTCTTGCAACGGGTCATCCGTTTCAGACAAATTAGTACCATCAAATGCCCTAGTTTTCGTTATGACAACTGTTGTCAAATTTCACAATCAATAATTACGTGCAAGTATACATGATCAACAAGTAATAAAGTGATAAGATAGAGTGTCGAACCCACAGGGAATCTCTGTTCAATAATTTCCAACTACTAGTCCTATATCAATTCAATTTTATTTAAACAATCACAATTTGTATAACGATTAAAGCTAATTAAATTAAAACTAAGAATAAGAACTAACACAAAGGTTGAAATTCAGATTTTTAAAGGCTTAAGACTACGATATCCTCAATTATGCAATACAAACTAATTATCCAATTCATCCAGTTATTAACTTCAACAGAGTTGTTAACAAGAATTCAAAGTTATTCATAAGCCCTTTCCCAAGTGATCAAATAAAATTATCTAACTCAATTAATTCTGCAATATTCCTATGCAAAACTAAAGAATTAAATTCACTAAGCACCAATTCCCAATAGTTACATGCAGCGAAGAAATATCCCTATTCACTTCACAACCCCAATTATTCATCCCATGCAAATAATTAAGAATACATGCTATCACATTTAGATCTAACCCTAGATTTCATCTCCGAATTCATCTAAAGTATCCCGCTAATTGATGATCAATCAATTACTCAATAAACACAAAATATGATAGACAACTCAATATTAGATAATAATTGGAATCAACTAGATAATTAATCCATACTCATAAAAGATTCAATTGTAGCCTTAAATTGCAAATTTAGTTCATACTGAAAATAGAAAACATGAATCCCAAATAAGTCATCACAATTAAATTACAAATCTAAGATAGAGGATAAGAAAAACTCAATAGAAGTTCTCCAATCTTCAAGTCTCTAATCTGAATTCCTTGCGATGCTTCTCTAGTCTCCAATCTCCCAATTCAACTCTGTATCTCAATCCTTGCGTATGTATGTAACTATGAATGCATCTATGTATATGTATGTATATCAATGCCTCCCCTGTATCCTCCTATTTCCATCTCTCTTTGTCTCTTTTATAGTTTCTGAATCAAACCAGTAGAAAGAATCCAATTCCAAATCAATTTCCCAAAAGATCTGCATTAAAATATATTTTTCCTTCCACGCATTCTCGCCCCGGCGAGAAATTTAAGCCTGAGATTCTCGCCTCGGCGAGAACTCTTCTGCTGCCCGAATCAGCCTCGACGTCTGTTGAAAAAATGGCCATAACTTCTTCGTTCGAACTCGGATTAATGCGATTCAAGAGGCTACGAAAAGATAAGAAGTATCTCTACAACTTTCATAAGAGCTCGTCGAGATACTGATAAGAGAAAGGTCCAAAATGGCCAGGAAACAGATGCTATGTAAAATTCATGCCAAATCTGATGGTAAAATAATCATAACTCTCTCATAGGAACTTCAAATTGGATGGTTTAAGATGTCCCCGAAAGCTGAGATCAAGATCTACAACTTTCCTTCTTTAAGTTTTGAGAGAATCGGATTGGATCATGGGTGAAATTGAGCCGCAAGCAGCTGCTATGTCAATCGGAAGCTCAAAATGGCAAACAAGACACCCAAGCGTTGACGTACAAATGGCTTTGTTTTATTCCCTACAAAACCAATGAATAAACAAGTAAAATGACACTAAAAATACTCAAAGATTGTAAAGAAATAAGCCTAAGATATATCTAATTCACAGGTATAAACCCGCTCATCAAATACCCCCAAACTCAAGACTTTGCTTGTCTTAAGCAAAAACACATGAAAAACAAAAATAAACAAACCTATATAAATGAATGCAGATGCATGATGTATTACGACTGAGCAATCAATCAACATATATTATAAATTTCAGGCCTCAAAGATCAGTAACTAACAATTCAGTAAGACTTCAAATTTATGCACCATCTGAAATCAACTTATCACCAATTTCATCTTACTTTCAACCCTTTCGTGTGTGTGTGAATCCAAATATATTAAACTAGCAAAAAAAATACTCAAAGAAGCTCATGAAACCAAATGCATCATTAAAGATATCAAAAACATTAGTATAACAACAACAACTCTATATGCTTATCTTCCATAACTCAAAGTGAATACAAAAAAAAATATAACTAGAGGATCACAAGGTTATTTCAAACATTTAAGCTCCTTTTAGAACCCTTCCCCAAAAATTCAAACAATTTTTTCCTCTTTTCATTCTCTTTTCTTTTTTTCTCTTTATTTTTAGTGAGTGGGTTTTACGCTCCATCTCGCTGCATGTGTTTATGAGTGAGTGCGTTTTACACTCCATCTCAACCCACCACATGATCCATTTTTTCAACTGGGGACGGTTCAAAATTTTCAATTTTTTTTCAAATTAACCATGATTTCACCCAACTTATATTCTTCCTCATATTACACTTTAAATTATGATCAAACAAGATATAGAGTTCATAAATATCTTCCATGAGCATTTAACATATAAACTTCCTCAGAGTTAAAACTAGCTCAACCAAATGAATAAGTGCATAAAAGAATTAAAAGGGTCTCAAGCTTGACCAAAATCAAGAACAGTCAAAATTCATAATTTAGCACTCCTTATCCATCTCGCTAAACTAATTAACTAATTGATCAAAATTTTCATCATTGGCCTTCCTTAAATACTCTACATCAATTTATTGCTCAAACTATCCTAAATACAATTCTATATGATCCTAACTTTTATAAAAGAATGCAATAAAAACAAAAAAATATTTTTGTGATTTTTAAATTTTTACTTTTTTTTATAAAAAAAAATTAAAAAATTATTCCTACAATATGCAAAAATAACTAACAAATGCAATGTACGTGAACTAAACAATTATGTAATGCAATATGACATGACTATGTATAATGACAGCAAATCCCCCCAAACTCATAATGAACAATGTCCTCATTGTTTGCAAAATAAAGAAATTAAAACGGAAGACTTCCCTGACTGGTCAAGCGATGTGCTCGACCTTGCTCATTAACCGAATCTGAAAGTGAGAATGCTTGCAGCGGCAGAGGCTCGAGAAACTGGAACTAGAATGACACTCGGATTCATCTAGATTTTGATGTTTGATGTTCATGAATGCCTTGCTCAAGTAGCTACTCTCCCCAATTTGCTTGATAAAACCGTGTGAATGTTTGATATAGTGGAGAGGAACCCTTGACGTTGCTTGAATCAATTAGAAGTTGAATCCGTGTGGGATAAGGGTTGAGAGGGTTTAGGATTGAGTTTGAATTGATTAGGAAGGTTTTGGAGTGAATGGAATCTGATTTTTGGGAAGGAAATTAAAAACTAAAATCAGTCATCTTCGCCGGGGCAAAGATTTTTGCCTTGGAAGCTCGTCGGGGCGAGAATCCTGTTTCTGAAAAATAATTTTCCTTCTTTTCTTCAATTGCTGCAATCCCAAAACCTTTTACATGTTCAAAGCAACATAACATGGATTAGCACAACCTTTTTAGAGCATGAGAGACTACAAAGCACTGAAAAACCTAAAACTAACTACTAAAGATACTAAATTCTTGCAAAAGTATGGAGTTAAAAGAAACTAAAACAATAAAGTAAAGTGATTGGGTTGCCTCCCATCAAGCGCTTGGTTTATAATCGTCAGCCCGACTTCTTCCTTTTCTACTATCCAATTCCCCTTCGAAAATTGAGGAACCCTCCATCCTTTAGTAATAATGAAGTGTTTGAGGGCTTTGCTTCTGTAAGGGCCATTGAATCAACATCACCTAGCATGCTCCTTTCCAATAAAATCTCCTTTATAACCTTCAAATAGCTATGCATATGCTCCATGGTGTTTGTGAACAAACTGTGGCATTGAAGGTTCTTGAACACAACTGGATCTTCAACTAACTTCTCATGGACCCCTTTTTCATCACACCATGGCTCCAGATTCATGCTAGCTCCGATGTCAATTAGAGCTTTGCCGACGACATGACTACCAATTAGGCAAGGAATTGCAAAACTACCCGGATCTTTGAAGTTTGGCGGAGAAGGTACATGGGGCACTAACAAAATTGACACATCAGCATTAGAACCCAAATCTAGAACTTCTTTAGCTGTATTTTCCTGATCCCCACTATTCTCCTCCATATCAGGATCATCATCAATTAGTACGTCCGGTAGCAGCTTTGGAGCGGGCAATCCATCAGTCTTGAGAACCATATCACTGGGACATGTACCTAAATAGTTATTTTTGCAGGCATTGATAAGTTGTCCCATCTGATTCTCAAGATTTCGAATCGACACTGCTTGGCTCTTTACATTTAAATCCACTAAGTTCAACAGCTGATCTTGATCACTCATTCTTTCGTCCGTAGCTGTAATAAACTTTGCCAAGGCCTCCTCCAAACTCAGTTTCCTTTCTTCTTCATGTGGAGAGGCTGAATCCTGAAATTCTGGAGTGTATGATTGGCTTGGAGCAAAGGTTTGGACTTGATTATTATGGCTCCATGAAAAATCCGGATGATACCCCCAATCTTGATGATAGTTGTTGGGATAGGCATAACTATTGGGGTAATCGCCGAAATTGCCACCATACTGCATCGACTCAAAATTGATGGCGCATTGATGACTCGAATGATTTCCAGCACAATAATCACAAATTATCGACACACTTTAAATACGTTGTACTGCTAAAGTGTCAAACATCCTCGAAAGTGTCTCAATCTGTGCTGATAATTCATCGAGTTCATAAATCCCTGTTGCTCTTGGATGCGTCATTCTCGTATACGGCCACTGATAGACATAGTTGGTCATGGTGTACCTAAAAAGGAAGTAAAAATAAATAAATAAATAAATAATAAAAATAAAATAAAATGTTTAAATTAAGATTGAATTGATTATAACTAATATGGAAATAAATATTAAACAAAAAGATTCCCCGGCAACGGCGCCAAAAACTTGTTGTCAGATTTCACAATCAACAATTACGTGCAAGTATACACGATCAACAAGTAATAAAGTGATAAGATAGAGTGTCGAACCCACAGGGAATCTCTGTTCAATAATTTCCAACTACTAGTCCTATATCAATTCAATTTTATTTAAACAATCACAATTTGTATAACGATTAAAGCTAATTAAATTAAAACTAAGAATAAGAACTAACACATAGGTTGAAATTCAGATTTTTAAAGGCTTAAGACTACGATATCCCCAATTATGCAATACAAACTAATTATCCAATTCATCCAGTTATTAACTTCAACAGAGTTGTTAACAAGAATTCAAAGTTATTCATAAGCCCTTTCCCAAGTGATCAAATAAAATTATCTAACTCCATTAATTCTGCAATATTCCTATGCAAAACTAAAGAATTAAATTCACTAAGCACCAATTCCCAATAGTTACATGCAGCGAAGAAATATCCCTATTCACTTCACAACCCCAATTATTCATCCCATGCAAATAATTAAGAATACATGCTATCACATTCAGATCTAACCCTAGATTTCATCTCCCGAATTCATCTAAAGTATCCCGCTAATTGATGATCAATCAATTACTCAATAAACATAAAATATGATAGACAACTCAATATTAGATAATAATTGGAATCAAATAGATAATTAATCCATACTCATAAAAGATTCAATTGTAGCCTTAAATTGTAAATTTAGTTCATACTGAAAATAGAAAACATGAATCCCAAATAAGTCATCACAATTAAATTACAAATCTAAGATAGAGGATAAGAAAAACTCAGTAGAAGTTCTCCAATCTTCAAGTCTCTAATCTGAATTCCTTGCGATACTTCTCTAGTCTCCAATCTCCCAATTCAGCTCTGTATCTCAATCCTTGCGTATGTATGTAACTATGAATCCATCTATGTATATGTATGTATATCTATGCCTGAGATTCTCGCCCCGGCGAGAACTCTTCTGCTGCCCGAATCAGCCTCGACGTCTGTTGAAAAAATGGCCATAACTTCTTCGTCCGAACTCGGATTAATGCGATTCAAGAGGCTACGGAAATATAAGAAGTATCTCTACAGCTTTCATAACTGGAGCTCGTCGAGATACTGATAAGAGAAAGGTCCAAAATGGCCAGGAAACAGATGCTATGTAAAATTCATGCCAAATCTGATGGTAAAATAATCATAACTCTCTCATAGGAACTTCAAATTGGATGGTTCAAGATGTTACCGAAAGCTGAGATCAAGATCTACAACTTTCCTTCTTTAAGTTTTGAGAGAATCGGATTGGATCATGGGTGAAATTGAGCCGCAAGCAGCTGCTATGTCAATCGGAAGCTCAAAATGGCAAACAAAACACCCAAGCGTTGACGTACAAATGGCTTTTCTTTATTCCCTACAAAACCAATGAATAAACAAGTAAAATGACACTAAAAATACTCAAAGATAGTAAAAAAATTAGCCTAAGATATATCTAATTCACAGGTATAAACCCGCTCATCAACAACTGTATATCAAGGGCTTCTAGAATTTACTACATTAGGGGCATAGTACACTTGAGTCGCTTGGCTTACTAATACGAATACGTCATCAGACTGTAGCTTTGACTTTATATCTATTGTGGCGATTCTATTACCATCAATTTTAACACCCTTTTCATTATCAAACCAGCGACACTTAAATGTAACAACCTTTTTACCTCTAGGATAATTGAGCACAATCACATCCTCTAATCATCCTTAGCAATTAGACTCGGAATTTTAGTAACAGCTTCCCAACATGACAACGCCAGAATTGACTGATGTTAGTGCATTCCAGTCATCAACCTTGAATCTGTACCTATTAACGATGCAGTCGGGATATGAACTGATAAGTTTGTACGGACCTGAAATAACATCTCTAAAACGCTCAGAAGCGTTATCTTCTTCAACCCGTCTCTTAAACCACTATTGAAAATTTTCAGTGGTGAATACTTCCAACGTTGCTGCAGTTAGTCTTGGGTTTGAAGCATACGCTTCGTCTTTGAATAAACTGAAATAATAATAACAGTGTTTAATTTATGATATTATGCTTTGAAGTATTACAGATTTGAAATAGTAAAGATTCGACAAAAAATTAGACATACTTGATGTATGACGATATTTCGGGCATATTTAGAAGTACGTATGTAGATACAATCTTCAATTCTTTGTCGGTTAGGTACGTCATCATCTCTGCTCTAAATGGTTTAGCCGGATAAGTGAATACACCTAACTCATCAGCACGAGATTGGGGTCCGACAACCTCATTTCGACTTAAACAGTTGTGTTTCGTTGAGATTACATCGTCAAAATATAAGGAGCAGAAGTTGACAAGCTCTTCCTTCGTATAACGTTCAACAATAGAACCCTCTACACAAGCTTTGTTTTTCACTTTCTGCTTTAATCGACGCATGTACCTGTGGGTACAATGATTGAAAGGCATTAATTCAAACTATTAAGTATAAATGTCATTAAAGTTTCACAACGTAGATGATATTAACTCTCAAAAGGATACATCTACCGATATTGCACCGGTCCTCCAAGCTTAAGTTCATATGGTAAATGAATAGGTACATGCTCCATCGAGTCAAACAACCTTGGAGGCAAGATCATTTCGAGCTTGCACATTGTCAGCACTATATTTTTCTCTATCTGATCCACATCACTGTACCTTATAACCGTTGAGCAAATGTGAAGACTCCAAATCTATGTATCATCAAACACAGGATATGGGGGTGTCACAGGTTGGTATCAGAGCTGTAGGTTATAAACCTTAGGTGGGAGAACCTTAGAGAAATTAGTGGAGATAAAACGAGATGAACTCACATAGAGTTTAAAGTGTTGAGTTTAGTTACTTTTACTAAAACAAAAATGATTATTTTAAAATACTAATTAAATTATTTACTTTGATTGTAGGATGTCAGGCGAAGAGAATATTAGAGATATCCATGTGGTTAGTGAGCAGTTGGTAGCCGCTGTACCTGAGCCCATAGCTGAGGCAGCAGCCGATTCGGACCCAGATGAGGAACCTGAGGAGGATTCTGAGGAGGATCCTGAAGAAGAAGAAGAGCCCGAGGAGGACTCTGAGGATGCACCCGAGGATAGATTATTAGATGAGTTTATGGATAGGAACACAGAGTTGGACGGCAGAGTTAATGAGTTGGAAGGATTGTATTAGAAGGAGAAGGGGGCAGTGGCACTGCTCGGAGCATTGGTGCATCATCTGATGATTAGAAACACAGATCTGGCTGACAAGCTGCGGGCATTAGACCAGAAGGCAGATAGGTTGAAGGTAGAAAAGGAGGCAGATAGGATGGATAGGATGCAGTATGCGTTTAGCTCAACGCATGGCAGGTTCCAGCATAGGGTGTACCATTTTCTGCGTGAGGAGCACCGGTCTAGACACGCCATAAGTCGAGGGCTAGTTATGGACATAGAAGATGAGGAGTATGAAGATTCTATTAGGAGGGGTCTTTGAGTTTACATTGCTATGAACTTTTTATTAGTGTCGTATCGAACGCTTAACTATTGATGTAAATATTTGAATTTCAGTTTTAAGTTAAGGGATGTAAATGGCATTTTGCCATAAGATATAAAGTACCTTGGTTTTATGGTTTTCATATTAATAAAATGCGTATATTTATATGTGTGATGTGATGATTAAGCTTATATATAAGTTATAACTGTTATAAGATTAAGTTATGAGATGATAACACGTAAATTTTATTTATCAAAAAAATGCCAAGGGGAAGACGTCGTCAACAAACACTAGAAGAATCAGCCAGTAGGGGATCAACCCAACCCCATGCAACAATTTGTAGACCTACTAATTGGGGCACTACAGAATCGGACCCCAAATAATAACAATAACCCTTCGACGGCCCAAGTGGCAACCTTTAAGGACTTCAAAAGCGTGGGCCCCTTGAATTTAAAGGGACCACAGAACCCATCGAAGCCCACTCATGGATCAAAGAAATTGAAAAGGAGTTTGCAATCGCCCGGGTAGGAGATGGGCAAAAAATGATCTTCGCCACGTACATGCTGAAAGGTGAAGCTAACTTCTTGTGGGAGGCAAACCAGAACAGGGCTAGAGAAGGTGTGATATCCTGGGAGAGATTTAAAGAGGTTTTTTTCAAAAATTATTTTCCTGTGAGTATGCAGAGTCGCACGGAGATGCGATTTTTGGAGCTGAAGCAAGATGATATGACGGCACCCTAATACACTGCAAATTTAACGAACCGACAAGGTTTGCTCCTCATCAGGTCGACACTAAAGAGAAAAAGACAAGGAGGTTCGAGTAAGGTCTCAAACCATAGTTATATAGCAAACTTTCAGTGTTGCAGACAAACAACTTTGCTACTCTGTTGGAGAAGGCTATAATCACTGAGGGTGGAAGTGAAGCCCTAATGAAATTTAATAAGGAGAAGAAGAAGAAAAATGAAAGAGGAAATAGAGGGGAAGGTAGTAGTAGTAGTGGTAACAAGAGGAAGTGGAATAACAACAACAACAATAACAACAATAGCAACAACAATAACCCAACAATTTTGGGGGGTAAGCCTGGAGAGTCGAAGAAAATAGTAGAGGCTTGCAAGGAGTGTAGAAAGAGTCACTCAGGCGCATGCCTAAAGGGAAAGAATGTATGCTTCAATTGCGGACAGGAGGGACATATCTCACCTAATTGCCCAGCCCCAAAGAGGAATGGATGTTTCAACTGCGGAGCATTGAATCATCAGGTAAGAAATTTCCCAAAGAATAATTTAGGTGGAGGGAATGGAGGAAGGGGAGCAAGCGGTGGAAATCTCACAATTTCGGGACCACCAACTCAGAATCGACCAATAGCAAGGACTTTCAACATGATAGTTTAAGACGCGGTCGCATCTAAGGACATGGTTTTAGGTATCATTTCGGTCAATGATATATCTGCATACATATTATTTGATTCGGGTGCTACTTGTTCCTTCGTATCATATGAATTTTCCCAACGACTAAACTTACCTCAGGAAGAATTAGAACACCCTATGAACATAGAAGTTGCGAATAAGGAAATAATTCCCGTTAGCCATATTCATAGAAATTGTATTGTAGATATAAGGGGGTATAAGTTACCTGTGGATTTAATTCCAATTCAATTAGGGAATTTGATGTAATGTTAGGAATGGATTAGTTATTTAACCATGGGGAAATGATAGATTACCAGAAGAAATGTATAAACCTTCAGACTCCAAATCAGTCTAAGGTAGTTTTCTATGGTAGCAAATCGCCTAGACACTCGAGTTGTTTGACGATGATGCAAGCTAGGAAATTATTGAGAAAAGGCTGTGTAGGTTATCTGGCCCATATTGTTGATACCCAAAGAGTGGGAGCAGAAATAGGGCAGATACCTATTGTAAGTGAGTTTCCTAATGTGTTTCCAGAGGATTTGTCTGGTCTACCACCAAATAGGGAGATCGAATTCGTTATAAATGTAGTAACAGGAATAGCGCCGATTTTGAAAGCCCCATACAGAATGGCACTAGTGGAAATGAAGGAGCTGATGGCACAGTTGCAGGAGTTATTGGATAAGAAGTATATCCAACCGAGTGTGTCTCCTTGGGGAGCACCAGTTTTATTTGTGAAGAATAAAGATGGTTCAATGAGGTTATGTATCGACTAGCAAATTGAATAAGGTGACGATCAAAAACAAGTACCCACTACCTAGGATAGATGATTTGTTTGATCAGTTGAAGGGAGCAAAATATTTTTCCAAAATTGACTTGAGGACGGGTTATCACCAGTTGAAGGTGAAGAAGGAAGATGTGTCTAAGACAGCATTCAGGACTCGTTATGGCCATTACGAGTTCCTGGTGATGTCAATCGTGTTAACGAACGCGCCAGCGGCATTTATGGACATAATGAACTGGGTATTCAAGCAATACTTGGATAAGTTCGTAGTTGTGTTCATAGATGATATCTTAATCTATTCTAAGACTCAGAAGGACCATGCTGTACGTTTAAGAATAGTGTTGGAGGCGTTGAGAAAGGAGAAGTTATATGCGAAAATTTTAAAGTGTGAATTCTGGTTGGAAAGAGTTCAATTTCTAGGTCACGTGATTGATAGGGATGGAATCTCTGTGGATCCAGCAAAGGTGGAGGCAGTATTTAATTTGGAACAACCGAAGACACCGACAGAAGTAGGAAGTTTCATAGGTTTGTCGAGTTATTAAAGAAGGTTCATTCAGGATTTTTTGAAAATAGAAGGAACTTTGACTAATCTGACAAGGAAATCGGTAAAATTTGTTTGGACGGAAAAGTGTGAGGAGAGTTTTCAGGAGCTGAAGAAAAGATTGAGTGAAGCACCAGTGTTGTCTTTACCAGATGATACGGGTGACTTCGTGCTTTACAGTGATATGTCACACAAAGGACTTGGCTGTGTGCTGATGCAACATGGTAAAGTTATTGTGTACGCATCGTGCCAGTTGAAAGATTACGAAAAGGGCTATCCTACCCATGACCTGGAATTGGCAGTGATAGTATTTGCTCTGAAGATATGGAGACACTATTTATATAGTGCAAAGTGCGAAATATACACGGACCATAAAAGTCTAAAGTATATCTTCACACAGAAAGAGCTGAATATGCGACAGAGGAGGTAGTTGGAGCTGATAAAGGACTACGATTGCGAAATCTTATATCATCTGGGAAAAGCTAACGTGGTTGCAGATGCGTTGAGTAGGAAGGGAAATGAAAGTTGGCAATGTTAACAGCTCAAGAAGAATTAATCAAGGAAATTACAAGATTGGAACTCGAGATAAAGAGTCCAAAGGAGTCAGATGAGAAAGTATTCGCAATGGAGGCTTGTTCGACTCTATTGGACAAAATAAAGGAAGCACAAGAAAAGGATAAAGAATGTGGAAAGTTAAAAAAGAGAATTTCAGATAGGGAGGAGCTTAAGTTCAGGGTGGATAGTGATGGATTGTTGAGATTTAAGGAGAGAATTTGGGTGCCAGCGGTGTCCAAGTTAAAAGAAGAAATTTTGCATGAAGCTCATAGTTCGAGTTACTCAATTCATCCGGGAAGCACAAAAATGTATCGGGATCTGTGCTAGCATTATTAGTGGCCCAATATGAAGAGAAAGGTCGCGCACTACGTCAGCAGGTGTTTGACTTGCTAAGGAGTTAAGGCAGAACATCAAAAACCGAGCGGGTTACTTCAACCTTTGGAAATACCGAAATGGAAGTGGGAGCATATCACGATGGACTTTGTGGTAGGGCTTCCAACTACACAGAAGGGTTATGATGCAGTATGGGTGATCGTCGATCGATTAACTAAGTCAGCGCACTTTTTACCGATCAAGATTAGATTCAACTTGGATCAATTGGCAAAACTCTACATTAAAGAAATCGTCGCCAGACATAGTGTGCCAGTATCCATTGTGTCAGATCGCGATCCATGGTTCACAATAAATTTCTAAAAAAGCTTCCAAGAATGCATAGGGACACAACTAAGGTTGAGCACTGCATATCATCCTCAGACAGATGGGCAGAGCGAGAGAACAATCCAAACCTTAGAGGACATGCTGAGAGCATACATTATGGATTTCAAAGGAAGCTAGGATGACCATCTACCATTGGTGGAGTTTGCATACAACAACAGTTACCACGCAAGCATCGGTATGCCACCTTATGAAGCTCTGTATGGAAGAAAGTGCAGAACACCACTGTGCTAGGATGAAGTAGGTGAACGTCGGCTGCTAGGACCGGAATTGGTACAGTAGACTGCAGATGTTGTCAAGTTAATACGAGCAAGGTTAGTGACGGTTCAAGATCGACAGAAGAAATATGCCGATCAACATAGGTAGCAACGAGACTTCGACGCCGGTTCTTATGTATTTCTGAAAGTATCTCCCTGGAAGGGGAAGATGAGATTTGGGAAGAAGAGAAAATTGAGTCCGAGATTTATAGGACCCTTTGAAGTATTGAGGCGAGTAGGTGAGGTAGCTTATGAAATAGCTTTACCTCCGGAGCTGGAGCATGTACACAACGTGTTCCATGTGTCAGTTTTACGACCTTACAAGTAGGATTACAAGCATGTCATAGAATATGAACCTATTCAGTTTGAGAAAGATTTAACGTATGAGAAAATTTCTGTTCAAATTATTGATAGGAAAGAACAAGTTTTACAAAATAAGGTAATACCTTCTGTAAAGGTAGTATAGAGGAACCACAATGCTAAGGAAACTACGTGGGAACTCGAGGAGAAGATGATAAAAATTTACCCCAATCTTTTTGTTTAGCTTTGTATTCGGGGACGGAATCCTTATAAGGGAGGGTGAATGTAATACCTGAGGTCAATTTGTAATTTAATATTATAATAAATTGAATTTATGTGAAACTCTTATGTGATTTCAATTATTATATGTATATGTGTTATATATATATATATATATATATATATATATAATTGAGATATGTGGCGAGGTGAATTTAAATAGTTAGTTTTGATTAATTTAACTATTTGAATTAACTAAATAGTTATTAATTTTAATAAATTGCAAGGAATGGAATTAAAACTCAAATTTGGGTTCAGAGTGGAATTTGAAGACGCGGACTATATATTTGAGTTCGGAACGTCGAATTAGTCAGGGTAGACGGTAATCACAAAATGTGCCGGGTTTAACTTTTTGGTCAAAGTCAATCGTTTGACTTTTTCGGGTAAAAAGTCAAACTCGAGTTTCGGAAGCTAATTTGGTGAAACGAATAATCCCACAACGTTCGGAACGTCGATTTTAGTAGGAATCGATGTTAGTATCGAATAGTTTGGTTCCAGAGGGCAAAATGGTCGAATGGCTTATTAATTGGTTAATTGAATTATTTAAAAGAAATAAAATCTCATCAGCTAACTTGAGGGACCCACGTGACTACAAAATTGGGACAACATGAAGGAAGGCACGACTATGTATAGAAATCAAAGAAGAGGGAGTTATTTTCTTTAAAACCCAAAATCTCTTCACTTTCTCAACTCCTTATTTTCTTTAATCCTTGTAACTGACAATGAGAAATCCTAAGGGTTTTGCACCTGATGAATTTAGAGTTATCATCATAAGGGAAATCAAGTTCTATAAATCCTCCATTCTAAAATACTTGTTTTTTTTAACATTCTATTGAGAGAGAAAAGTTGTGAGTGAAAGTGAGAACCTAAACGAGACTGAAGAATTTTTGGGATTTCTGGGTAGCAATCAAGCAACAAGCATAGCATCATCTATGTAATTAGGAGGAATTCATCAACAAAAAGAGGTAATCCATGAGCTTATATTATATTCCTAAGAGAAATAGTGAGAATAGTGCATATATAATGGTAAATGATTTATTTATGGCTTTATGTTGTCATGTTGTTGTTGCTTGTGGATGTTAGGATATTAAGAACAAAAGTTCTGGATTAATCATGCTTCAAATTCACAAAAAATCAAAGAATCATGCCATGCATGCTCTATGTTTGATAAAATGACTCTAAGAAGCTAAATTGATCAAAAAGTGGAAGCTTGTTAAAGTTTGATGTTTTGTTATGTGTAATCATATTATGTTAGATGATCTGAACCTTGGAAACAATTTAATTACATCCTAGAAGCAAATTCAAGGAATTTTTCTAAAATTGAAAATTTCATATTTTGTGACATTTTGGATTTTTCTATCCTTTGAAATTATACCTTCGGTAATTCGTTTGATGCATGTGTTAATTTTCTAAACTATTAGGTAGCATGATGTCTAATCTGACCAAGTTTGAATGTAATCAGAGTTAAAATGGACGAAATTTGCAAATCTGGGAAATTCCCAGAATTTTTCTAAGTGTTAAAACAGTTGTGCACACTTATCTAGGCACCTGAATTGTAATCTTATTATGTTAGTTTGGTGAATGTAATATTTTGTAAAATAGTATGTTGTAACAAGTACAACATATCCAAAAATGGTAGTCTTATGCTCTGTAGTTAAGTAGTTATAAAATGGCAAAAGTGACAGGAAGATAAAAAATCAAACCTGCCCAGAAATGAAGAACAGCGCCCTGACGCTGTTCATATAGTACAATTCGAGTGCCCCGACGCTGCTATATAGGACGTTAGCGTACGCCCAGTGCCCCAGCGCTGGACCAAGAGTAAAACTAAGCGCCCCGGCGCTGGTTCGGATCAACCGGACTGATTTGAGTCAACCGGGTCGGGTCGGGTCAGTCGGGTCGGGTTAAAAAAATGAAAATTTAAATTTTCCCAGATTCTAAAATTGTATACTTTTACCTATGTGATGCAACATGTTATGTGAATAAGTATGTATTGATAATAGAATGTGGTTAATGATATATCTTAATAGAAATGAAAAGTGTTAAATCATTTAGCAAAGGAAGCATTTAACCTTAAACTAATTTGGGAATAGTTAGTTGCTTAACGTGACTTAAATGAATAGGTTACGTGAATGACAAGTAGATAATTTTAACTGTAGAAGGCTTACTAGGCAAGTTTCTTAACTTTATTCACTTAATTGTAGTGAATGTAAGTTTCCTCACTTGTACAGTTTATTATTGCGTACAAGATCTCTATGTTGCAAGCTATACCTTATTCAAGTTCATGTATTGTGCAAGCTCTATTGATGATTACACAATTGTTATTTTAATTGTTATGCTTTAAAGTTCTTAATTATTTACATACTGCTTTCAAGAATGTGTTCTGGCCTTTTTTTTCGGGCTAGATATTATCGATGCGAAATGTTATTTCATTTAAATAATTCAAATTCATCATAGCTATTAAAGTCTACCAATCCAAATTGCTTTGGTGCGGTCTCGCATGAATACTAAGATGAACAACCCGAATAATGGGCAAACAGATGTCGAACATATAGTCTCATTTAGGCTTATGCTTTTAAATTTCATACTTGTGCACAAAGTAGGTACGATAGGCTGATCACCTGGAGCACTTGCAGAGAATGTTTTACAATCTATCTGATTGATAAAACGTCTGATAGTTTTTGATAAAACAAAACAATGTTCAGGGTGTCTAATACCCCTTAGTATGCTAATGAGAATTCTAGAACTCCTATCCTTGATATTCATGTTTACTTCATGATAATTCTTTCAAATTGTTAAGAAATACTAATACATAAACTTCTACTCTTGATGTTTGTTATCAAATTAATTTATATACTTGCTGGGTAATTGTGCTCATTCTTGCCTAAACATTTCAGTTAAGGATGAGAAGGCTAAGGGCTCAGGCAAGGACAAGAGAAAGGCTAAGATGAAGAATTGAAAGTTTATTTTTGTAATAAGTTTAGATTTCCGCATTGATGTAATGTAGCGTTAAACGCCAAGTTTAAGTTTATTTAAGGTTATGTACACCTAGGATTTTATGTGGATGATATTGTAATTATTATTATTAATATTTATTTATGAAGTTTTAAGTAGATAGATGATGGTGTATGTTATACCATGAGCACCATATCCTGTGTTTGATGATACACAGATTTGAGGGCGTCACAGCAAAGATCTCGAAAGAAATTTGAAAGTTCGGTCAAGGCGTTAATAATTTTTCTAGGTAGCATCTCGCGAAATGCAATTGGCATCAACTTCTGCATGAATACATGGCAATCGTGACTCTTAAACCCAGTAATTTTCAACTGCTAAAACTTACTGCAATGAGATATGTTAGAAGCATATCCATCAGGGAGCTGCAATGCACTTACCCACTTGCAAATGTCTTCAACTTGTTGCTTGGTAAGACAAAATGGAGCTTTTGGTTTTGAGTTGTTAGGACGGAGCCATAATTCCTGCCTGATGTTCATTACCTCCAAATCTTTACGTGATTTATCATTGTCTTTAGTTTTACCACTCGCATCTAGCACGGTGTAAACACATTCTCAAATACATTCTTTTCTGTATGCATGATACCTATACAATGACGGACTGATAGTGTGACCCAGTATGGCAACTCAAACCAAATAGGCGAGTGTGTCCAGTTATGAGTTTTCTCGTACCCTATTGCTCTCAATTACCATGCTGTTAGGTTTGTATATAACGCAAACATGCATTCAAATTACATAAATAAAGCAGAAGTGCGATAAAATTGGATTTTAAAATTTTATACAAATCATCACCATGATCTTTCTTTATGCACAATTATTAATTAAACGAAAGAGATTGAGAATAAGAATTATACCCTTGTAGAATTCTAGCTTCCTCAGGTACGAGTTCATCTCCAATTCCTTCGCGTTCTCCTTGAATTCCACCGATTAAATTTCTTCCTTTGATCAAAGTTAGTCACCCAAGTGTTTGGCCTCTAAAGGTGATCCACCAAGGAATAATATCTATTCAAAAAGATAGATATTGACAAAACCCTAGTTTCTATCTCTATAGAAAATATAAGTACTCTCCACAATTCTAATGCCAGAGTGTGTAACCATAATCTATGATAAGACTTCTCTTATTTATAGATGTAGGAAAACCATTCCCTAAACTATTTAGGATTAGAGTTTCTATACTAATTAAACTCTTATAATTAATAATACTCCTAATCCAATTAGGAATTCATGAGAGAGTACTTCTATTAATTAATTCTCAATCCCTATTAGGAATTTAATAATAATAATAATAATAATAATAATAATAATAATAAAAATAATAATAATAATAATAATAATAATAATAAGACTCCTCTTATTAATTTATATTTAATATTTTTAAAATATTAAATAATAAATATTAAGCTATTTAATTTATTCTATCTCCATAGACTAAATTAAAATCACTTAATTTATTATTATAATTATGTCATTTACTTCTTAAATAAATATTTTTCTTTTGCGGTGTGACCTTTTAGGATCTCCATATTAAACCGGTTGTGAATAAATCAATTAGAACAATTCTAATCTTATAATTTAAATAAATAAATTAAACTATTTAATTCATTTAAATAAATAACATCTATTCTACAATAAGGGTAAGCCCCCTTAGCTATCAACGGTTTTTCAGATAATATAGATTTGAACATTAATCACAAAAGAACCTTTTAGTGAATAGTTACCGTACAATTTAATCCTTCTACCATACAATGTCCCAATTAAATATAAGACATGAAATTATTGTCAAGTCTTATTTTATTTAATTATATGTATTTCGATTCCCAAATGCACAACTCTAAATAATGCAAATTAGAAACTCCTTTCTAATTTCATTCTGACTTGGCCAATGACTACTGAGTTATTATTTATCGAATCACATAGGACATTCACATCTTTTACTAGATGTGCTAGATTCTTTATTGATCATTCACCTATCTCTATGTACAACTTATTATACCCAATCATATCCTTTGATATACCCTAAAGGTCTTAAGGGATATGTCAAAGTATAACTTATCATACACAAGATACTATGATGATCTCAAGTCCAAGGATCACTTGTACTACTATCATTAGAGGAATTCCTATTGACAAACGAGTAAAACTCCATTAGGTATTCCTTAGCGAACCACGTTCAGTAAACTTATTCTCTAATAAGCACTTACATACTTGTTTTAGTGTCTCCACACAAATGATTATGAGATCAATCATCTTCTTCATAAGAGCAAGCAACGTATGTACTAATCTATTCGGATTCACTAATCCCCTTTTTAGTAATCCAATGATTAGGAACAATTTTAGTTTTAAGCTTTCTAAGAATTTAGATCTCATTATCATGATCATTATCATGATACGAAAAGCATTGCTTAAAACTATGGGTATATTACATATTAAATAACAGCACCATGTAGATAAAGTAAAATGCATTTAATACTCTTATTAATAAATGAATAAGATTATAAAGTATATGCTGCATCATATCAAATACGATTGGCTTATGTACATACTACTTTCAATCTCCCACTTGCACTAAAGCCAATCATCATAGTATCTAATACTCATCTTCTCTAAGTGACAATTAAACTGTTGTTGGGTTAAAGCTTTAGTAAATAGATCTGTAATGTTGTCTTGAGAGTCCACACGCTCTAGGGCGAAATCTCATCTTTCAATGATCTCTCTAATCAAATGAAACCGCCGCAACGCATGTTTAGATTTTTGATGAGACCTGGGTTCCTTAGCCTGTGCAACAGCTCCAGTGTTATCACAAAATAAAGGTACAACTCCTCTTAAGTTAGGAACCACTCTAAGTTCAGTTATGAACTTCTTAATCCAAACAGCTTCCTTTGTAGCTTCACTTGCAGCTATGTACTCTGCCTCTGTCACTGAATCAACAATTATTTGCTGGTTGAAACTTTTTCAACTCACTGCGCCACCGTTTAAGGTAATTACATACCCTGAAACGAATTTACTGTCATCTTGATCCGTTTGAAAACTTGAGTCTATATAGCCTTCTAGTTTCAATTCAGACCCACCGTAGACAAGAAATACATCCTTAGTTCTTCTTAAGTACTTTAGGATATTTTTTCCATTGCCTTCCAATGCTCTTCTCCTAGATTTGACCGATATATGCTTGTTACACTAAGTACATGAGCGACATCTGGTCTAGTACATATCATATCGTACATGATAGATCCTATTACTAAAGCATAAGGAATCTTACTCATACGGTCTCTCTCCTCAGGTGTCTTTAGGGCCTGTTTCTTGGAGAGATGTATTACATGGCTCATCAGCATGAGACATCTCTTGGAATCTTTCATGCTAAACTTCTTTAGCATCAAGTCAATGTACTTTCCTTGGGTCAAGGCAAGCATCCTTTTAGATCTATCTCTATAGATCTTTATCCCCAAAATATAGGATGCCTCACCCAAGTCCTTCATGGAGAAGTGTTTAGATAACCAAATTTTGATAGACTGTAGCATAGGAACATCATTCCCTATCAGTAATATATCGTCTACATATAATACTATGAATGAAACAACGCTCCCTCTAACCTTCTTGTACACACAAGGTTCATCCTCATTTTTAATAAAATCAAACTTTTTGATTATCTCATCAAAACGAATGTTCCACCTTCGAGAAGCTTGTTTCAATCCATAGATGGATCGTTATAGCTTATAGACTTGATTTGTTCTAACCATTGAAATAAAACCCTCTGGCTGTATCATATATACATTCTCCTCAAGCTATCCATTGAAGAAGGCCGTTTTCACGTCTATTTGCCAAATTTTGTAGTCATAATAAGCTGCAATTGCAAGTAAAATCCGAATGGACTTGAGCATGGCTACTGGTGAGAAGGTTTCATCATAGTCAACTCCTTGTCTTTATTTAAAACCTTTTGCAACCAGTCGGGACTTATAGGTCTCTACCTTGTCGTCCGCTCCAGTCTTTCTCTTAAAGACCCATTTACACCCAATAGGTTTAATGCCCTCAGGTGATGAAACCAAAGTCCATACTTAGTTTTCATACATGGAGTCCATCTCGGATTTCATGGCTTCAAGCTATTTCTCTGTGTCTTTTCTACTCATAGCCTCTTCGTAAGTCAATGTATCATCATCATCTATGATGCGTACCTCATCATCATCCTCTATGATGAATCCATACCTATCAAGTATCTTCGGTACTCTTCCAGATTTACGAATAGATTGTGATATAGTAGGTTCTTCCACTTGATCAGTTACCTGACTTTGATCTGTAGTATTTTATGATTTTTGAACTTCTTCAAGATATATCTTACTCCCACTGACCCCTTCAAGGATAAACTCCTTTTCCAAGAAGGCGACGTGTTTCGCAACAAACACCTTTTGATCGGTAGGGTGATATAAATAATATCTTAAACTTTCTTTAGGATATCCCACAAATCTACACTTATCGGATCTAGTCTTTAGCTTATCATGCTCATAATTCATATGGAGTCTTTTGGGACGAATTTGGTAGGTACTTTGTTAAGTAGGTATGCAGCCGTTTCTAGGGCATAACCCCAGAAGGATACTGGAAGATCGGTATAACTCATCATGGAACGAACCATGTCCAACAATGTTCGATTTCTCCTTTCAGATACACCATTTAACTGTGGCGTCCCTGGTGGAGTCTATTGTAAGATTATACCATTTTCTTTGAGACAATTGAGAAACTCATTGGTTAAGTATTCCCCTCCTCGATCCGATCGAAGTATCTTAATACTTTTACCAGTTTGCTTCTCTACTTCACTTCTGAATTCTTTGAACCTTTCAAACGATTCAAATTTGTATTTTATTAAATACACATATCCAAATCTAGAATGATCATCAGTGAAAGTAATAAAATAAGAATACCCTCCTCGTGCATTCGTTGTCATAGGTCCACATACGTCTGTGTGTACCAACGCTAACAACTCTGTAATTCTTTCTCCTTTTCTACTAAAAGGGGATTTAGTCATCTTACCCATGAGACAAGATTCACAAGTTGGATATGATTCATAATTAGATAGTTCTAAAAGCTCATCTTTATGCAACTTGGTTAATCTGGTTTCATTGATATGACCGAGTCTACAGTGCCACATAAAGGTATAATTAACATCATCTCTCTTTCTTTTCTTAGTTGTTCAATTTGAAATATATTTTCATGCAAGTCAAGTATGTAAAGTCCATTCAGTAAATTTCCAACACCATATAAAACATTTTTATTATAAATAGAACAACTGTTGTTCTTTATTATAATATCAAAACCATCCATATCCAATACAAAAATTGAAATAATATTTCTAATAAGTGTTGGAACATAATAACAATTATTTAAACTAATGGATTTGCCCGTAGGCAGTGCTAAACAATAAGTTCCTACAGCTAATGCAGCAACATTTTCTCCATTTCCCACTCGTAGGATGACTTCTTCCTTGTTCAGCTTTCTACTTCTGCTTAGTCCCTGCATATTGTTACATATGTGAGAACCACAGCCGGTATCCAATACCCAAGTAGAATTTTGACTTTCAGAAAAATTAATTTCAACCATGAACAAACCTAGATCAGAAGTCGAAGCTTCTCCAAGTTTTTTCTGCTTTTGATCCGCAAGATAATCCTTGTAGTTCCTCTTCTAATGACCCGACTTATTGCAATGGTAGTAAATTCCTTTGCTATCTAGATCACCTTTCTTATTATCCTTTCCTTTCGCCTTGCCCTTAACCTTTTTCTTTTTCTTCTTTTCAGAAGATACCTTGGGCCTCTTCCTTTTCTTGGAAGAATCATCCACTAGTAAGACTTAATTCTTATTGGATGAGAAATGATCTTCAGCAGTTTTCAGCATGTTAAGTAATTCAGGCAAGCTGACGTCCAACTTATTCATGTAAAAATTCACAACAAATTGTGAGAAGGTGTTCGGGAGTGACTGTAAGATCAAACCTTGACTTAACTCCCCATCCATCACGAACCCTAGTTGTCCAAGTTGTTCAATTAGATTGATCATCTTTAAGACATGAGTCTCAATAGTAGTGCCCTCGGTCATCCGAGATCAGAAGAGCTCCTTAGATATCTGATATCTAGCAGTCCTACTTTGCTCACCATAAAACTCTTGGAGGTGCAGCAATATAGTAGGAGCATCCATCGTTTCATGCTGACGCTGAAGCTTGTTACTCATGGATGCGAGCATGATGCATTGAGCCAAGATTGCATCATCTTGCCACTTTCTGAAAGTAGCAATATCTTCCTCAGAGGCTGTTTCTGCAATATTTGCAGGGACGGATGAATTTAGGACATAAGAAATCTTTCCAGCAGTGAGAACAATTCTCAGATTTCTTAACCAGACCATTTAATTCGGTCTGGTCAATTTGTTAGCATCAAGTATGTTACGCAGTGATAGTGAGTTTGACATTTTTAAAGTTTGTATGTGAAATAGACAACATTTTAGCGTACATTTATTTTATTAATCATCCAAATAAATTAGGTCTTTATTTAAATTAGTATCTCCCGCTATTTTCATCAAACTATATTATCCTCAATATATAGTTCGGCAAATCTAATTAAAAATTTTCTAGTGAGAATAAGGATCCCATTTCAAATGTATATAGCCTTGTGTATGCACAATAAACTATATATAAATAAATAGATAGACAACTATTGTCAATTACATCACTATGTAATTCCTTGTATTTTGCCTCTTAGATTATAATGGTCAAGTGTGTGCACATCCGAACTAAAATAATCTAAGTTAAGTCCAACCTAGCACTTCCATATATGTGAAGAGAAAAAGACCGCCCTTGTGTGTGCACAACAAAGCAGTAATGTTCAATTCCTTAATAAGCATCAAATGTGATAAAATAACATCTTAAATATTTAATACTCGCCTTGTGTGTGCACAACAAACTCATATTAAATATTTAATACTCTATCGCTTTACCATGCTAGAAGGTGACGTTCGATATTCCAAATATCTTTGAACGCTTAGGACCTAATATTATTTCTTTGAGGAGTTCGTTATTATTTGTCTCATCTTATTTAGCGCGCATGCACATATATATATATATATATATATATATAAATATATATATACACACAAAATACACGTCATATTATTTAACATGCGAATCATGTTATATACTATATAATATATATATATATATATATATAGTAAGCATGCACATATATAAAATTATATTCTACCCGGATTGATTATGGATTTTTATTCTAGTTTGGTTCGCTAGAGCCACCAAGTGAACCAAAAGGTCAAACCTAGGGTGCAAGAATTAAAGTTAAATATAACTATTACATTGAAACTCAGGCTCCATTACAAACGGATCTTCAAGCGCTCTTTGCTTCTTTGTCTCCAATTCTTCAAAATAATTCTAACTAATCCTATTACATAAACCATTTACAATAAATAGAAACCTTGATCAACAGTTAAGGAGAAGTACATAGGAGGGAAATAGAATTTACATTAAGAAAAAATTAAAGAAGACGAGATACGCAGACCCCATTTATAAAAAAAACCATTCATTCAAGTATCCTCTAAAATAAATCCAATCACAAATTAGTCAATAGTCCATAATCAATCCCATTTATTATCATACATATCTCCATATGCATCAATAAACAACATTAATTTCATGAATACATTCCATATATACATTGATATCATTTAATGGGCAATTATAGTTAGCATAAAATCCAATTTTTTAAATCAAAATAAACTTCTTTATTTAATTTCAAATTAAATCAAAATAAATTATTTATTTTAATTTAACAAGGAATCCAATTTCAAATAAAATAAACATCTTTATTTTAGTCCAATTCCAAATCAAAAATAAACTCCTTTATTTTAATTTAGAATTTATCAAAAAAATTGCACAAAACGAACCAAGGCTTTATGCGTCGCGGCTCAAAAAACGAGCGTCGTGACTCTTAGTGAGTGTCGCGGCCCAAAAGAATGGCCTTGTGCCGCGGCTCAAGGACTTGAGTGTCGCTGCTCTTGACCAGCGTCGCGGCTCACACAAATGAGCGTCGCGGCTCTCAAGCTCTGTCCGTTCGTTTTTGGTTTTTCCAGATCGCGATTTTTGCAGTTTTCTCCCAAAAACATGATTCTATACAACATATTATGCCCAATAAATTGTTCTAAACACATACCCATATATATACAGAATCAAAATAATTAATAATTCATATAAAGTTTGTCTCTGATACCACTGTTAAGTTTGTATATAACACGAACATGCAATCAAATTGCATAAATAAAGCGAAAGCGCGATAAAATCATATTTTAAAATATTATACAAACCATCACCATGATCTTTCTTTATGCACAATTATTAATTAAACAAAAGAGATGGAGAATAAGAATTATACCCTTGAATTCTACCGATTAAATTTCTTCATTTGATCAACGTTAGTCACCCAAGTGTTTGGCCTCTAATGCAAGGGTGTGTAACCATAATCTATGATAAGACTTCTCTTATTTATTGATGTAGAAAACTTTTCCCTAAACTATTTAGGATCATGGTTTCTATACTAATTAAACTCTTTTAATTAATAATACTCCTAATCCAATTAGGAATTCATGAGAGAGTCCTTCTATTAATTAATTCTCAATCCCTATTAAGAATTAAATAATAGTAATAGTAATAATAATAATAATAATAATAATAATAATAATAATAATAATAAGACTCCTCTTATTAATTTATATTTAATATTTTCAAAATATTAAATAATAAATATTAGCTATTTAATTTATTCTATCTCCATAGACTAAATTAAATACGCTAAACTTATTATTATAATTGTGACGCCCCCAAATTCGGGTCTCCAAATACCCGGATCCGGTCATCACGATCCACTGCAAACATTCACCTCTAACAACATATGATAACTAAAATGCGGAATATAATAAACATACATTGTTCATTACAAAGGTGTTACTAGTCCCAGAATACGAAAAACCTTAAACACTTACACAAATCCATACCCTAAATAAAAGTTAGGGTTTAAATTACATTAACAGAAATTAACTATATGTAAATCTAAAATCTGCTACATGAAGTCTATTACTTCATCCTTTCTTTTCCTTTGTTCTTCCCTGACGTCTCGGGTTTAGCTGCAATAAAATCATGATATAGCAAGAATGAACAACGAGTTTACTCAGCAAGTTTAAAGTACAACAATAAGGATATATCATGATGAAGGGAATATAGAAAGAGAATTCAGCAATTATCAGAAGCAATAACAATAAATGCTTTTAGAACAATTGATAGTCGAATAGACTTTGAACAATAACTTCCGAAGGAGTCAATAGCTAGTTGACCCTCTGGTTACTGGCTACAGAATAAGTACTTGAGGGGATCAGCCTCGCGTACGCTATGTATATGCATAACATTTAACTCTGCTATTGGTACCTTATATACGGTACCTGGGGTACTCCCCTATAATAAAAGGGGTGTTCATTCAGTCTAAGAATCCTTACCATTGATTGGTTCGGATAGCTTTTATAAATTCTTATATACGTGCCTGACCGAGACAAGGGTTCAGACTTAATTATGAATAGTTCGTGAATTTCAGAACTTAAGATAATTATACAAGTTCAAATGCACAAGTGCGAATGTCAATAAATACAAAGATGTGGAATAATTTTAACAGTAATTAGACCACTTAAAGCAGGCTTGGAGATAAGATTCAAGCTTAAAGAATAACTTGCAATAATATATACCTTTTGCACGAATTAAAAATAATGCATAAGGTTTAGAAAGTAGTGCTCAATGTAAAAGTTGAGTAAGGAAGAACTTTCATTCAATATACTGAAAGAATGAAGTTAGGGGACTTGCCTGTTTGCTCAGCTACAGATAAACTTAGCTTTAATTAATTGATCTCGAGTGACCTATCATTGGGTAAAGTCGATTTATCAATTAACAGTTATATATTGGCACCTCTTACTATACCTTTTACTCAACAGGTAAAATTCACCATCTATAATTAATTACTATTTAACATTAGCTAAACAGAAATTAATAATCTTTAGCTATTAAATGGATGGTAGCTAATCATGATTACTATTCTTCGATTACTCAGATTTATTACCCTTATCTGCCTCTAAATATGGGTTAATAACCCTTATTTATTATTTATAAAATAAATAATAAATTTATCATGGTTTAATAGAAATTAAATAATAGCTGATCACTTATTTAATTTTATTTACCCTTAATTACCTTTCACCCGTAAGGTAATTGAGTACTCGTTATTCTTGTTCCTTATTCACATTAAATACTTACTGTATTAATTATACATACACTCAATTATTATTTAATATTAATAATCGTTAAGTGTTTCTTATCTTTATTTATACTTTATTATTAATAATAGTCAAATATTCCATATTTTTATTTATTATTTATTGCTAAATAATAAATAATTATTTTGTTAACTTATTCGTACTTAATCATTAATAAATATTTACTATCCTTATTTATTATTTATTGATAAATAATAAATAATTAATTTACTCATTTATTCATATTTAATTATTTAATATCGATCAAATAATAATTTAAATGTTTATTATCTTTATTTATTATTATATTGATAAATAATAAATAATTACTTTATTACTTTTATTCATTTATTAAACAATAATCAAATATTTATTGTCTTTATTTATTACTAGTCATTACCTTTAGTTATTATTCTAATAAATAAGAAATAATTAAGTAAACTTTATTAAAACAAAATTGTTATTCGTCTCAAAAATATTTTAAAGGTCATTAGGTAATTAAATCACCCGGTAATAAGTTAATTTAATTATTACATCCTATTGTAATATTCATATTTTGCTTCTCAAGTATCATTATCAATTAATTACTAACGGTTTAATTGTCCATTAGTATTACTAACTCTTTTTAATAATACATAGCATATTATACTATCATAACTACTTAAAATAATATTTTACACATTAACTATTATTATTAAACTCTTAATAATAATTTAATGGTCAAACAATAAAATTCACCCTTTGATAACATTATTATTACCTAGCTCTCATTAATAAGTCTTTATACATGATTTAATGATTTCTTAACGTTACTAAAATCATACCAACAATATCAAAAATACACAGTGCTGTGATTAACCAACTCACAATAGGCTCAAATCGTTCAATTAATAGTTTAACTAAACCGACCAAAGCAACCCAAGGCAAGGCTGCTAGTGGTCGACAGCCACAAGCCATTCGACCGGCGAGCTCGTTGCACCGACACACCCACAAGCCAAGGCCCTTACACGCTAATTTGGTGCTAGCAAAATTGATTGATGACCAACATACACGAACACATGACCAACAACAAACACAAGACCAACAATTTGTTGAACATACATTTAACTAAGAAGGAAGAAAACTAACACTGGTTCGTTCAGGCATTAACACAAACAGTTGGTGGGCTTACTAAGATTCAACGTTTAGCCTAAATTCTGTACAAAATCATGATGCCAGAACCTCTTAGGGTCCTTAAATTACAGATTCACCATACCATCCAATATTATGTACATCCCAACCAACTCAGAAGGAAGGTAATAATACTAAAAAAAATTTAAAACAACATTAGCCGTCACTGCTATACCTTGGGTGTGATCGAACAGCTGCCTTTCTCCTTTTTCCCCAATACGTAACGAGGTTAGAGGGCATTCGCCCCACCGTCGACGCCTCCGAACGGCAATCGTACTCGGCAGTTAGCCCTCCCCTGTTTCCCTCTTATCTCTCAAAATTTCCCTCTAATTAGAACTTACAGACAAATGGATTCGACAGCTAAGCTAGTGGGTTGGGCTCAATTTATAGGAAATCGTTTTACCCAATTCGTTGGGTATTACCTCAATCGATCCATCACTGACCAACGGTATAAGGAGTGGGCTTATGGCCGTCGGTAGACCACCCTCACAGACCCCTCTATGCCGCCCAATCACATCGGTCAGACGTCTCTGGCCTTAGCCCCTTGGTTCGAACGAATTGCGCTCGGTTACCCACCTCGAGTCTTGCACAACCCAGAGGTCGTCGAGCTCTCCCTCCAGTCCGAACGACCGGTCGCCTCACGTCATCGCACCGCCCCTTTTTACACGCTGGCGCGCGGCTCGGCGTGACCCATGCTTCTCTTCCGTCTTCGTCTGTTTGATTGAGAGGCTGGGACTGATGTGGGAGGGTCTAGGTCGTTAGGTTCTATCGGTCCTGCTCTGCACCTAATTTTGATTGCAGATAATAGACTTGCCCCCTTTCCCCAACCCGATTGCAAAGGGTTTAACCCGGTAGGAATAAAAGGGAGTCCAACCCCATCGGTTCAGCCCAACAGGAAAATGAAAGGAATGGATCCAGCCCAATCGAAAATAAAAATGGGCTCAATTAGGAAAATAAGGAAAATTGGGCTCGGCTTTCTTTAAGAAAAAATTTAGGTCCAATCCAGAAATAAATAGATAAAAGAAATGGACCCATTCAGGTGACCCAATTAAATTAGCCACCTTGTATTTCTAATATTTTAAATTACTTAATTAACCCAATTAATTAATTATTTAAAATATTTATTCCAACCATAATTCTTTATTCAATTTATTTAAAGGAATTTATTTATTAATCTTCTTTTCCCAAATTTTCTTGCAATTAAATTCTTAGGGTTAACTCACCAATTATTCCACTTTTAATGAGTCCCTTTAATGCGAGAAAATTATCGGACCATATATTTAGATAATGAATTAATAATACCCACATGGGTCCAAATAAATTCATTAAATAAAATGAATTTCATATATTAAAATAAATCAATACAATGTTTAAAAAAAAAATTCTCGGACATTACAATAATTATGTCATTTACTTCTTAAATAAATATTTTTCTTTTGTGGTGTGACCCTTTAAGTTCTCATATTAAACCGGTTGTGAATAAATTAATTAGAACAATTCTAATCTTATTTAAATAAATAAATTAAACTATTTAATTCATTTAAATATATAATATTTATTTTACAATAAGGGTAAGCCTCTTAGCGATCAACGACTTTTCAGATAATAGAGATCTCAACATTAATCACAAAAGAACCTTTCAGTGAATAGTTACTGTACAATTCAATACTTCTACCATACAATGTCCCAATTAAATATAAGACACAGAATTACTATCAAATCTTATTTTATTTAATTATATGTATTTCGATTCCCAAATGCACAACTCTAAATAATGCAAATTAGAAACTCCTTTCTAATTTCATTCTGCCTTGGCCAAGGACTACTGAGTTATCATTTATCGAATCACATAAGACATTCACATCTTTTACTAGATGTGGTAGATTCTTTGTTGATGATTCACTCATCTCCATGTATAACTTATTATACCCAATCATACCCTTTGATATACCCTAAAGGTCTTAAGGGACATGTCAAAGTATAACTCATCATACACAAGATACTATGATGATCTCAAGTCCAAGGATCACTTGTACTACTATCGCTAGAGGAATTCCTATTGACAGGCGAGTAAAACTCCATTAGGTATTCCTTAGCGAGCCACGTTTAATGAACTTATTCTCTAATAAACATCTACATACTTGCTTTAGTGTCTCCACGCAAATGATTATTAGATCAATCATCATCTTTATAAAAGCAAGCATCGTATGTACTAATCTATTCGGATTCACTAATCCCCTTTTTAGTAATCCAACGATTAGGAACAATTTTAGTTTTCAGTTTTCTAAGAATTTAGATCTCATTATCATGATCATCATCATGATTCTAAAAGCATTGCTTAAAACTATGGGTTTATCACATATTAAATAACAGCACCATGTAGATAAAGTAAGATGCCTTTAATACTTTTATTAATAAATGAATAAGATTACAAAGTATATGTTATATCATATCAAATATGATTGGTTTGTATGCATACTACTTTCATGCTCCTTCCCTGACGGTGGAAAATTCAGATCATTCAGCCAACCTAAGACCTCGTTGCCCAACAATCAACCAACAATCCCCTTTTTCTCTGTCTTTCCATTGAACTTTGCAGACATCTTTCTATAATGTGATCAGCAGGCAAGAATCTACGAGCAGATCCAAAGAAACTAGTTTTTCGCCTATGAAGTTGTTGTGTGCCTTGCACATTCCCCATACAGACTGGACATGACAGATTTCCGTGAGTCGACCAACCACTGATCATCCCAAATGCCGGATAGTCAGTGATACTCCACAACAGAGCGGCCTTTATCACAAAATTCTGTTTAACCGCGCGATTTATCATAAGTCTGAACCCCCATCTCCCACAGCATCTTAAGTTCATCAACTAACGATCTGAGGTGCACATTTATGTCTTTTGTAGGACTCTTATCCCCCGGTATGAGTAAAGTCAAGAACATATACGGATCCCTCATGCACATTGACGGTGGAAGATTGTAAGCTACCTTGATCACTGGCCAAACAGAATAGGGCTGGCTAAAATTATTAAAAGGACAAAAGCCATTTGTAGCCATTCCAAGCCTGACATTCCTAACTTCATCAGCAAATTCTGGAAAATTTTCATCAAACTTCTTCCATTCATCTCCATTTGCAGGGCGAGTCAACTGACTAGGCACGAAGTCCCTTCTTTTGTGCCAACTCATATGCTCAGCAGCGTACGGCGACATGAATAGACGCTACAGTCTGGGCGTAAGAGGAAAGTACCATAAGATCTTCTTAGGCACATGTTTCTCCTCCCCCCCCACGTTTTGTCGTCTTGTACTGAGGCAAGTTGCATATATCACATCGCACCTTAGCTCTGTCCTCCCCATAATATAACATGCAATCCTCCTCACAAGCATCGATCTTCTGATACCCCAGATTCAACCCTTTTACCATCTTCTTCACTTCATAGTAATTCACGTGCAGAGTATGATCAGCTGATAAAAACTCTCTGATAATAGCAAGCAAATCATTGAAACCTCGCTCACTACAATCATGCTCATTCTTAAAGTGTAAAAGTTTCGTCACTGCAGATAGCTTGGTGTGCATATCATTTCCAAGATATAATGGGACCCCCGATTCAGATAACATCTTGAAAAAGGCAGTAGTTATATCATTTGGCACATGTTGAGCATTGCTTGACAAATGCTCATTTTCCGCCCAGTCAATATTGGTAGGGCCATAAGCATCAACCAACATCTCCACGACATCATAATTATCGGCATATGAATCCCTTTGAATTGGTCGGTTTACAATATTGTCGGTCACTTCTCTTAACTCAGCTGATTCCCCGTGATGAATCCATACCGAATACCCATCCACAAACCCGCGTGAAAACAAGTCAAATTTAATTTCGTCGACTTTCTTCCAGATCATGTTTTTACACTTAAGACACTAGCATCTCATCTTTCCGTTCGGATCATCAGCATATTCTATTATTTTGTGCATAAAATTGCAGACCTCATCACGGTACGCATCAACTAATCCCCTCCCATCAACCCGTATCCTACGGTATATGCAACTCTGATCGGCTGACATCTTTAATTGAAGAAAATACATCATTAGAAAAACTATATTCATGTATGTGGTCCATGCATGATTTTCTATTCAAGAATATGACCATGCTACAGTGGTTAGGCTTCTATCCCGTTCGTGGATGTGTCTCCTTATGAGTGCCAACACCTTGAGCACATTTCTTCTGTTTCAAGAAAATTTCGGCAGCACCTCCCCACGGTCTCCAAGTACACGAAATAGACCAAGACAACTTAGTCTAAGTATGCACTCGGAGAACATGTAGAGACACCAAGCGAAAAATCCTCTTAGAAAAAAACGTACTCAAGACATTTGGCACCGCCCTAAGTGAGAGACATAACATCTAAGAACAGTCCCAGACTAGGGACTATTCGGCATTCACTCCTATTAAGTGAATGTTGAACGGGTTTCTAAGCTCCTACTTAATATGTTACATGCACAGGTATATATGAAGTTTATTACAATTGTGAAAAACTAAGCAAATGCTACATAGTTGATTTTTTCAATGATAAACTAAGTAACTATTAGTTTATGATAACTATTATTTGAATATGGGGATTATTATTCGACATTTACTCTTAATTGTCAAATGAATTTCTAAGTTTCAAAGTATAGTACATGTATAAACACTTTTTCAGTTTATTTTAATTGTGAAAAACTAAGCAAATGCTACTTAGTTTATTAATTTAGGTGGCTATAATTTAATTAAATTTAAACGTTGAAAATCTATTTTTATTTTATTTTATTTATTTAATTTTATTAAATTTGATTTAATTTATTATATTAAATTTATTTTATTTTATTAAATTAAATTTATTTTATTTTATTAAATTAAATTTATTTTATTTTATTAAATTAAATTTATTTTATTTTATTAAATTAAATTTATTTTATTTTATTAAATTAAATTTATTTTATACTGATTTATTATTATTTTTTATTTATTGTATTTTTTATTATATTATATTATATTAATTAATTATTTTTATTTTATTTTATTTTATTTAGAAGATATAAATTTAAGTTATTTCATTTAGTTTAATTTAGTTTAATTATATTAAATTAAATTATTTTTTAAATTTATTTTATTTTATTTTGTTAATTAATATTATATTATATTATAATATTTAATTTAATGTAATGTAATTTAGTTAATTGATTTATGGTAATTAATTTCCTTTATTTTATTTAATTTAATTTATTATATATTATATTATATTAACTAATTCATTTAATTTATTTTAATTTATTTTATTTAGTATTATATTATATTATTTAATTTAATTTAGTTAAATTAAATTAAATTAAATTATTTATTAAATTTATGTTTAGGGGAGGTTGTATTTGGTTAATTTAGATTATAGTACTTAATTTAATTATATTAATTTAAATTAATCTGCTTTTTATTTTATTTTATTTATATCTTATTAAATTAAATTAAATTAAATTTATTTAGTTTTTTAATATATTATATTATATCATATAATTTTTTTATTTAGTTATGCAAAACTAAGTAAATGCTACTTAATTAGTTAATTTCGTTAAACTTTATTAGTAGGTAAGAAACTAAGTAAATACTACTTAATTTTTTTTTAATATTTTGAGACTAATTAAATAATACATAAATACATGTAAGGCCCACATATTTTGTAACGAATGCAATTTTTGTGATTGAATAAAAATATTTATTGAATTATATAAATATTTTTATTAATTTATTGAGCTAAATAAATAATTTATTAAGTTTTGTGGAATGGGTATATGTTAAGTTTAATAATGTTAAATGTTATTTGAATGTGATTTGTTATGTTTATTCTAATTTAATTTAATAATTAAATTAGATGATGAAAAGGTTTATTTGAATAAATGATTTATTTGAATAAGAGAATTTATTTGGTATTTTGTTATTTGTTAAATGAAATTATTAATTTAGTTAGTAAGGTTTAATTGAATTTATTTAATAATAAGTTCAATTAAATTAGAAGTGTGACATTTTAAACTATATGCTATAATGATTTATTAAAATAAATGGAAAGAGTTTTAATTTAGTTTTTCCAAACAAGGCCTTATGACCTTTGGTTGGAAATAATGGATTATTCTATTTTAATTTAACCAAACAAGCCTTAGAGGCTTTTGAAAATTTTTAACTGATGGATTAAATTTAGATTATACGTTATTATTATATTAAGTATCAGTTTTTATTTTCATCAGTTTTATTTTTTTAAACTACGTCAGTTGTAAAGAAAGAAAGAAAGAAACACAGAGCTTGAGAAAAAGAAAAGAATAGAGTTGAGAGAGAACTCTGTGAATTTGAGAGTTGAGAGAAAAGAGAGAATTGAGAAGAAGAGTTTGGAAATTGAAGGTGGAATTTCTAAAACCCAAGGAGGTTAATCAAAGCAATAGAAGGTATAATCCTTTTCTAAAAGTTCTTCACTATACTTCTCTGTATATAAATTTTTATGCTAAATACATGTATTATTTGATTATAGTTGTTGTAATTGATATAAAGCATGCATTAGATGATTATATGTTAGATATAAACTAGTTTGAAGAGTTAATTCATGAAAACATATTTTTGAATTTAGTTTTTAGTTTTAGAAAGTTTATTTCATGAATTGTATATATGTATGAAAATTTTGTTTAATTTGATTATTAATCGGGTAATTGATGTTTGATTATGATTATATGATGAAAAATAAGAATAATGCAAGAAGAATGGTTTTAATTGGTTGAAAAATGAAGTTACAGAGTTTAATTTTATTGATATGGCTAAAATATGAATATTTTTCATAAACAGTGAAATTTTGGGTTTGTAATTGGTTGATTATGTGTTTTATAATTCTTAGATTGGTTAGAAACATGTTGGGTAATTATTTTCTAGCATGTTGGATGTCTGGGTATATTTAGTTTGTGTACTGGATGGTAGAATTCGGAAAATTTGGCCAAAATTGGCCTAAGTTTTCACTGGTTCGCGAGCTAGGGAAGACGACTGCCGAGTCTCTCGCCCCGGCGAGAAAAATGCAAAGGAATCTTCGCCCCGGCGAAGTCTCTCCCCGACGAGCTTTTGTGTATAGTAAATTCTCGCCCCGACGAGAGTTTTGTTCAGGGAATTCCCGCCCCGACGAGAATCACTGCTGTAAAAAAAATTATTATTATTTTGTTTTCTTTTCTTGGAAGTTATGATGCAGAATTAAACTTATATTAATGTATTAAATGATTAATGAAATTTCAAGATGGTTGATACTTGTTGGTTCTAGTATGCTAAATGAGATAGAGAGCAAGCCTAGAATGCTTTTAGTCGTGTGACTAATTATGTTACCATCTTATAATTAAATTTATAGGTTGTTTAAGGATCGTGAGATATTTAATTTATAATCTACGCTTGAGGCAAGTTCCTTATCTCAACTTATTACTTTTACAATGAGCAAGTTTTCCTATCTCAAACTTGTTATTTCATTTAAAGCGAGTTTAATATCATTGAGCAAGAATATTTACCTTAGCTTATTGTTATTCAAGCAAGGTTGTTGTCATGATTAAATGCTAAAGCTTTATTCCAGTTGTTTATTGTTCGATCATTGATCGTTATTCAAACTTTGAACAGAATTTCTTTTGTTTGACTTTATTGATGAATTAGACTAGCAAACCCTTATTGATTCAGCTAGTCCTTAGTTGATGAGCGATTTCAAAGACTTAGAATATTTTCTATACTTGTTCCAAGCCAAGTTCCTTTTGGTACGAATTCAGAAAATAAACTGAGATGAACAACCCTAATGTAGGGGATTACTTACGCGACATCGTTAAAATATTTGTGCACAATACATTGTACAAAGGGCTGATCCCCCTGAGTACGAGATGTTGGTCCATAGTCTATATGACTGTTAAAGGTTACAGTAGAAATACTTGTTAACCTAGGACATAGTTCGAGGTCTTGTGACCCTCAGATATAATTTCTAAATTTTGAAATCTATTTTTCCTTGGAATCAAGCATTCTAACGAGCTTTTAGACTTCGATCATTTATTGAATGTGATTCAGAAAACTATTTTTCCTCAGTTGAAATTCATTTCATTTAAATATTATTGTTATCGTACTTGTGAGCAATTGTTTGCTCACTCTTGCACTAATCATTGCAGCTAAGCCAGAAAAGCAGGACGAGCCGTCCACGAGTAAGGGAAAGGGCAAGCTGCAGAAGTAGCTTAAGACTTGTTGTCTACTTGATGATTATTTGTAACAAAACTTATTTAAAATTTGGTTTTATTCCGCATTGATGTATTAAGGTTAAGATAACCTGGGATTTGATTGTTTAATAGTTTGGTGATGAAACCCATTTTGGGTAGATGTTTCTTTAAGTTTATTTAATTGTTCTTAATTATGGGTAGTTAAATGCGAATGAATGAGATAGTGAACACCAAATCTGTGGGAATTAAGTACCTGGATTTGGGGGTGTCACATATTTTGCAATTAAATAATCCTGACAGAAATTCCGTCGGGAATTCTGTCGGAAATAGCAAATATACCAAGTTTTACACAACATGAATCATTAGTCAAACTATTGCAAATATACCAACTACATAGCATAACTATTTTTGATAACTGCTAAATTTTAGGTATATAACAATATGTTCCCAAATCAGATTATAACAATATGTTCCCAAATTAGATTATCCAAAAATTATGTAGTTGCAGATATGAACAACAATATTAATCCCAATTTGCAGAACACCAATAAACCCAATTTCAGCAACACAATTTGCAGAACACAAATAGTCCCAATTTCAGCCTTATAATGTGCAGAACACAAACCATCCCATTAATTTCAGCAACAATATTCAAATTAGGTACAAATATCAGTAATTTAAACAACAATAAATATATCAGGACTCATTTCAACAAGTAAATATTAAATTTTCATAGTTTCAGCAACAATATATTCATAAAGTAATCTCATATTCAAATTAAATAGAATTTAAAGGGGAGGGGGGAATTAACCATACGGATTCAAATTAATTAAGCACTAACCTTTCTAAGTAACAAAGTACCTTAAGGAGGAGAAAGAGGAGGAGATGCCGCCAAAAAACAAGCCACTGAACTAAGGCGCCAGAGTGGGGAGATAGTTGTCAGAGGTGAGGAGGCGCCTGAGGTGGTGAGGCGTCGGAGGTGGGGAGGCGAGTTGGTGGTGACGACTAAGGCAATAAACTCAAAGAGAGAGATCAATGAGAGATGAGAGGGCAGATGAGAGAAAGAGAGAGAGTTGAGAGAAAATAGAAGAGGCGACTGAGAGAACTGATATGTTTTTTAGGTTTTAAATGCTATTTCCGACGAAATTTCCGTTAGAACTAATTCCCTCGGAATTAAATTATTTCTGACGGAAATTCCCTCGGAAATAACTATTGTTCCATCGAAATTGGATTTCGCGCTGGCGGGAAAATGAGAGCCAACAAGAGCTTCTATTTCTGACGGAATTCCGTCGAAATTGAATTAGTTTCGACGGACTTTTCTCCGACGGACTATTCCGTCGAATTTACTTTATGTCCAACGGAATTTATTCCGTCGAATATAATTCCGTCAGAATTAAAGCATTTTCTTGTAGTGTTTTTCCAATCAGCCTTAGATATATCCGCGGGCTTCTTTCCCTCAAGCTCCAACGGATTATGCAAATCCTTACAATACAGGATATCCTCCATTCTGGGCTTCCAAATCGAAAAATTTGAAGAGATCAATTTAATTATGGCTCCAACTGATTCCTCTATAGAATTTATTAAAAACAATTGAGTAAGTAACCTTAACTTTGAGACCAATTATTGGAAAAAATTACTTCCCAAATACTGTTGTCTTTGATAAATTAAATGGCCAAAAGTATCAGTACATGCCAAATAGATTAAATTTGCAGTTCTACAAAATAATAGCCACTGCAGGAAATAATGAGAAAAGATAACCTAGCACAAGACACTAAGATTTTTACGTGAAAACCCCTCTATAACTAAGAGGTAAAAACCACGGGACGATCTTCGAAAAATTCACTAGAATAAACTGAGAGAATATAAAGATATTCTAATTTGAGTACACACTCAAATTACCTCACCATAATAACTATGTGATAAAAACTCAAACAAAATACCTATTTGCTTGAACTTTCTTTCTCTCTATTTTTCTAATATTCAGTAGAAGCTTTACTCACTCTTTTAGCATAAGCTTTTCTCTTTCTATGGTTGCTCTCGGATGTGTATTTCTTCAACATCATTGGAGGATATATATAGGTAAAGAACAAAAAATTATCCCCTTAAAACACGTAGGCCTATGCACCTAAGTTATGCTAAAACCAAAAACATCATCCTTTTATTCCTTTTTCTTCTCCAAAGCTGTCGGCTACTTTTTCTTTCCTTGCCTGCTTTTCTGCCCAAAAGCCTATGTTTTCATGCATGTTCTCATGGGTAAGGACCCACCCAACAGATGTGTACATTACTCTACTCCATGAGCCCATTGATGTAGAACATTTTGATTATGATATGGAAATTTTATTTTATCTAGTCCCGCACAATTAAAGATACTTGTATGTTTCCCCAACTTTTTATGTTTTGCTTAGAAATTACCATATACTAGGCTTTTTGAATGAAAGTATATGAGAAAATGAAGTATATGTCTTAACACACATAAGTTTGTGTGTGTCTTACACTTAATCTGACATAGTTTTAATTAATAAAATGGTAGAATATTAAAAGAGTCATTAATAAAAATAGTAAAGTGTCAAAACTGTCATTAATAAATCATTAAAATAATAGGACACACACAAGCTTATGTGTGTTTCAGACATAAGCTTTATTTTCCCTATCTAAGTATCTATACACTGCACTTTATGAACAAGATAAAAAAGAGTCATTGACTTTCCTTTTGAGTTGTAATCAACCCTTCTTATTAGAGGGTTGATACTATTACATTGTAAGTTAGTTTTTGATCAATTATTAAATACAATTTTATTTTTTTACTCTCTTCTTGTGGATTTAAGAACACTCGTGAATTCGAGGTCACTTCATTAACCTAGAATGATCTAGGCCTACTACGAGTATTCTGTCCTGCGTCTAAAGGACAAGTCAAGCACACGTGTCGAGTATAAAAGGAGCAGCCACACGTCCTCAAAAGTTATCCATCAAATTTAGCTTGTAAAGCAATATTGGATTGATCTAAAAGGCTTCCAATTCAAATAAGAGATCTCATATGATTAGGGGGGAGCATGGGGCGATCTAGTGCGGTTCGAACAAAAATTACATATGAAACTGCTTTGATATGGTTGTTTAAATCAAAAACCGTAACAGAAAATCGCATGGATTGGTGTGGTGCAGTTTCTAAGAATGTGGTATGGTTTCAAATGGTGTTGAAAACCAATTGAAAAAATAATAATAAACATATCATACTTTTCAAATTCCAAATAAATCTCAAACATTGCTAGCTTGCCACTACAAATAATACCCAACTACAAAAAGTTAAATTCTTGAAAGTCAATCACAAATTAATTAAAAACTTCTAATTCCTCAAATTGAAATATGCATACATTACTACAATGCAACCATTGTTTCAAACTTAAAAGTCTTAAACCATAAAAATTATTAAATTTACAATCATACTTAAATAAAACTTAAAAACTCTAGAACATATCCAAAAATATGAGAAATTCTAAATATTTATAGCTTTAAACGGGTGTGATTCCTTAAGGATGTAGTTTCTATACCAAAACTGCAATCGTAAGGGATGTGATTCTTATGCCAAAGACTACAATATGCCATCAGAACTATTAGTGCGGTTCCTTTAGTGCGATTTTTGCGGTTTTGTGTATGGTTCATCTATTCAAAGCTACAAAATCGCAGCATATATAATCAATAAATTTCAGAGGATACTTGGTTGCAAATCCATCTTCATCTTTCCCAGCAAAGGCTTAGTGACTTAATTTATACATAAGTGATCTCTAGATTATTTGTGAATCTCTGTTAGATCTTCTGTGAAACAAAAGTTAATATATTTAATATGATTATCTAAGTGTACTATCCCTTCTCAGTGAAAAAGAATAGTGAAGTAGGAGATTTTTGTTATAACAAATGACTTAAAAATATTTAATTTTTTTATACTTCGATATTTTCTTTGGTTGTTTGTCTGTTGAGTTGAAGCTTCCAAATCGGTTCGAATACTTTTCAAGATTTTTTCACATCATAATCAGTTTGATTATTTAATCTTTGTTGGTAGTTTACAAATAAAAGACCGTGCAATCCCCTCTCTAGTCTATTTTGTTACCCCAAAGAACCTATTGAATCCCTCTTTAGTCTATTTTGTTACCGAGAGTATCTCCTTAAAAACATACATAGGGGTGTTAAATCAACGTGTGTTGACATTACATTGGTGTTCTATGTTGAATTACTCAAATTCCCAAAATTTCCATTTGACCAAAACTTGTAAACAAAAATGTGACTGATTTTCTTAATGATAATTCATTAAAATATAGTTTCGAATGAGAAACAAACTATTCAAAAATGTGACTGATTTTCTTAATGATAATTCATTAAAATATAGTTTCGAATGAGAAACAAACTATTCATTTGATGACATAATGTAGAAGATAACATAATCAAACATGTCCATACATTAAGGCTCACAATATATGAGAACTTATTCCAAGCATGCAAAAGTAAAATGCCTTATTTAATTAATTAGGAGCCATATAGAGTTCTGATTCCATTAATATCATCAGAACTCAGTGCTGTAGCTTTTCCTCCCGAATAGGTTGGCCACATGATTGCCCCAGGGGTATTACTATGGAGAAGCCCAAGCGTGTGGCCCAATTCATGCAAGGCAACACTCTCTACGTCAACAAAATTAGTGGGAGTTGGATCAGCAGTGGACCAATTCTCCGTCGCATCAAAATGCAAATCGCCTCCACTGTCTGGGAAAAACCCATGGGCCAAGACATTTCTGCCATTGGCAGGCATGGGCCCATCAAAGGGTTCTCCATCACCATGGTCCCCACTAAAAAACCCAATACTTATGAGCTCATCTGAAGCAACTTCCTGGAAAGACAACTGATTATTTGTTGCAGCAGTCCAAGTGGACATAGCTCTCTTAATAGCATTCTGAACAGAAGAATCCATGTCTGTCACAAATCTATACGTAACAGGCATAGTAGTCCATTTAGAACCCCTAAGAGCAAAAAGAGAGACAGTAGTAAAAGTATTCGGGCTATGGTAGTGACTTTTGTTGCCCGTTTGCATACGAGTAGTCCCATTGATGATATCGGGCACACCACATCGAGGCATCGTCATCATGGATATTGTTTCAGCGTCGAGGCTTCCAGTTGCCTTGAGATGAAAATTTTTCTGGTACTTTTTAAGGGCTAGCTCCAGAGTATCGTCAAAATCGTCGTCGTTGGTGGTAGGAGATAAGCCTAAGTAACCAAATTTATGGAGATACTTTTTAAGTTGATGGAGCCCTTGAAGCGTTATGCCCTTGCGAGCCCCTTGCAAATCCTTGAGCAAGATAACGCCTTGGGATGATGGGGTTTTCTTTTTTGGGTGGTGTACTTCATGATCTGCATGGGACAGCAGAGGAAGGAGTACAAGGAGGAGGAAAATGAATGATAAGGAAAGTGATGGAGCAACCTTTGGAGCCATGATGGACTAATTAGAAGGAAAGGTTTTTACTCAGAATATGGAGTTGCTTCATATGTTTGGCGCAATTTATAGACTTTCTTGTGGAAATACTATGTACCGTTTTCTTAAATTTAACACCACAATTTTGCTATCATGTCAACACTATTAAACTAAACACTTAGTATATTTAATCATAATTATAAAAGAAAAATTAAAAATTACAAATGAGACTCTTTTTATAGAATGGAAGTAATATAATATAATGATATTGTAAATTTAGCATTACCTGATCTGTTTCAAAATTAAATATATATTTTAACATTTTAATGTTAATTTGCTGGACGGAGAGAGTATATATTAATTAGCTGGCTACGTACTTAACCGATCATATTCATATTTAAGACTGACTTGACCCACAAGTGTTCATTGATGTGGAAAATAAGGGGACAAGGAAATGAAATGGAGAGTCTTCATTCTTTGTATATACTACTTCCATTCCACAATAAGTGATTTTTTAGAAGAAAAAATGTGTTCCACTTTATTTGTCGTTTATAACTTTTTAGGAGAATAAATTATTTACTTTCCAATATCACCCCTAACTTCTCTCATTGTCCCAAGAAATTTTCTCTCTTGTATTAATAGTTTTCAACTTCTCATAAAGGGGTAGTGATAGAATTTCATACAAATTTTAATTATTAAATGATAGTATTAAATGACTTTCTTAATACATGTGCATGAAGCTAAAACGACACTTAATATGAGGGAGTATCATATAATCATCTCTCTCTCTCCTATCATCATGATGTCACATTCTAACACATTTTAAATCTAAACTATGAAATAGAGTCTTTAATTTATTTTAAATGGAGAGGATCCTAATTTAAAATAAGAAGCCTGGACTACTCGGTGGACCCTAGCGAATGTGGACAATTTGAAAGCAAGTTTTAAGAAATCTGGTTTACAAGTGAATAGCCAGACAACTATGAGAATCACATGCACGTAAAGTTGCACTTGTCCTACTACTCTTACCCGGAAGTGTCTATTACTCTTCCACGGGCCCATTGATGTATGAAAATGTGAGAGGTCTCTCAGTATATATAGTAATTTTACAGGTTCAGGTCAAACTCAATCACTTCAACCATTTGTAAATCGTAATATGTTATGTGAACGGTTGGACTGCATGAAGGAAAAGGAGGGATTCATAATGACTTTAGTTTTGATACTGTGCATGTTGAAATATTCATCTTACATCATTTAGTATCGTAATGACTTTCGGTCTGATGCCATGTGAAACATTCATCTTACAATCATTTGGTATCAGAGACACGCTTGACTATATATAATAATGAGTTTCAAGTTAAATTCACGTGAGACTTGAACTCAATAGAAATTTTAAGTTATCTAGTCCCACAAGTAAAAATACCTTGAAATTAGAAATTTTATGTTTCCCCAAATTTTAATGTTTTGCTTAGAAATTACCTTGAAATTAACTGAAACGCTACTATATACTAGGCTTATAGATCATGCTCTTTGAATGGCTTTAGTTTGAGGTGGCTGTACTGTGAGGGCACAATTTTTCCTGTTAATTAAGAGAGTGCAATTTGAATAGGTTTTGTATGAGGTGAGTAAAGTCCTAGACATTGGCATGATTCGTTTATAGATAATTTATGTTATTTATAATTTTAATGACATAAATTAAATAAATTTATATTAGTTTTGAGTTTAAAAATGTTTGAAATTAATTTTTAAAAAATTAATATTAATTTTATTATTCGGAATGGAAAGAGTATTATATATACGTACTTACGTTTTTTTCAATTTTTTTTATAAACTGAGGGACCCAAGACAAAAACATCAAAATAAAAACACCGAAAAATCCTAATTGAGCTTTATTTTTCCCTTAAACTTGTGGGTAGCTTCCCCTCTCCCCCCCCTCCCGTCCCTTCCCTGCCTCAGTGCCTCCCTCCCTCCTTTTTACTCAGTGGCAAAAATTTTAAGTCAACCAAGTCATTCCACAAGTCTTTGTTTCCCATTTTTGTCACTTCAGCAGACTTAATGTAGTTAGTGCTCAAATGCTCTACATTAGAAACTTGTCTTGGTGCATGTTTAGCTTGGAGTTTTTGAAACTTTTAAAATTTTTAAAGAGCAAACACATTTAAAAATTTATTTGTTTAAGCGAAATTTATTTCAAACATAATTTTTAAACTTCAAATTTATTACACTTTTTTTTTATGAATATATCAAAAATAATTTTTTTTTAATTATTATTATATAAATTTATATTTATAGAGTAAGAATAAAAAAATATTCTAGAAAAAAATATTTCATTGAATTCAGAATAAAAGGGAGTGAGTGTGAGGCCTTGTGAGCATACTTTTCTGATGCCCCAAAAGTACTAAATTAAATGAATAACACTCTCCTGTCTCAAAGTGCACAACTGCCCATGCATGACCATTAACCTAGAAAATTGGGGGCGTTGACTACAAGTAGAGTCCTTCTAGGGAGTCCTTATGGGGAGTTCGGGGAATGAAAATCCGTTTGGGGATCAATTTTTTTTTTGTTTTGACTCCTGAATAGCTTATATAATTTATTAAAACTGAAATTTAAAAAAAAAATAATGATTTAGATGTTTTTTGAATGCATATCAAAAACAGAATTACACAATAATAATAATAATTTTTTTTGTCTGGTCCCCAAATCCCGGACAGCGTAGAATTATTCCTACAAGTATTGTGGACTATTAACTGGACACAATTTTTAGGTTATCTCGAATATTGGTTATTCTCTGCTAATATAATAATGTACTCTATCCGTTCAAAAAAATATACATATAAAATTGATATTTAGTTAATTCTGAAAAACAAAATTTATAACTAATACTTTTTTTATTCAGCAAAAAGAGTCTATTTTAACCTTTTGAAATTAGCTTGCAAAATCATAAAGTTCATAATTGATACAAATTTGTCGATTTAAGTTAATACATCATAGTTATTGTGAACTATTTAAATTTATATGTACTACTAATTATAACATTTATTAATAATTATATAAAATGACATAATTTTCTTACGTTTAACATCACAATTTCACTATTATGTCATCACTACTAAAAATAAATATTTTATATATTTAAGTTTTAACAATAAATTTAGAAGAAAAAATATATTCTTAAAATTTATAAATTTTTTACATTATTTTTATAGAACGGAAAGAATGTAATATAATGGCATTGTAAATTCAGACCTTCATCCGTTCCAAAATTGGAGATGGATTGGTGTAATTTGCATGTCTCCGAGAATCACAGTATCTAGCGCGGGCAAAGGCGGAATTAGAAATTTACATCAGGTGAGGTCAAATATGAAATATTATATAATTAATATAATAATAAATTATTTATGCAAAAGAGTATATATATATATATATATATACACACACACACACACACACACACATATATATAATGTTTTAGTGAGATTAATCGCTATTAAAGCAACACTCAAACGTCTTTTTAGATTCATAAAATTTATTTTTAATTAAATATACTGAAAGTGTAAGTTATTTTTTTCTTATGCATAAAATCAACGAGTCTATCTTAAATAATTATGAAAGGAATAAATTTTAAAAAAATATAACTCATTCCTGTAAATGACAAACAATTAACTAATTGAATAATTAGTTTAAGTATTAAAAATATTAGTAAAATATGACACCTGGTAATATATATATATATATATATATATATATATATATATATGAAGGTTTCAAATTAAGTTTTTAGAAAATAATACAGATTAAAGTGAAACTTAAAAAAAAGGGGGTGGGGCATGATCTCTCCCGAAAATACCTAGCTAGTTTCGCCACTAAGTGCGGGATACACCAGTTAGTTTGAAAAAAACCCAGCTTCTTACATGTAAAAGCTTAATTTTGATTATGCCGTGGAAATTTTAGGTTATACACTTCCACAAGTGAAAATACTTGTATATTTCCCCAGCTTTTCTATGTTTTGCTTAGAAATTACCATAAAAGCTAGTACTATATACTAGGCTCACCAACTGAATATATTTAAATTAATTAATTTAAAATTCAATTGACTTAACTCGGTGTGTACCTCTTTTAATTGACATAATTAATTAGTGATTATTTAATAAATAATGTTTGAGACATAAAATTATACACAAAACAGTATAAAAAAGGAGAGAAAATAGGAAGTGAGACATACGATTAGACTACTCTTGATGCACAAATTTCAATTTTTTTCCAAAATCAAATTATCACTACTACTCATGATTGAATCATATTCTTTACTATCCGAGCTCGCTAGGGAAATTCAAATTACAACAATCACAGTCTACAAAATGAAAATTTACTATTATTATTACCTAGATTAATATGAAATGCTGAAAATTGTTATGATTCAAAAATTACTATTATTATTATTATTATTATTATTATTATTATTATTATTATTATTATTATTATTATCTAGATTGTTATGACATTCTACAAATTGTTATGTTATTATTAATTTGTTACATATTTAATTATAAATTTTTAGCAACTAACTATATATAAAGATTATTGAATTATCAAAAAAAGTTTATAAAATGACAAAAAAAAATGTCAATATCTTGCACGGGCTAATATACTAATGTAATTAGTTCTCAAATTGTGTTACTTAATTTTTAAGCTTTAAATTTATCTCATCATTTTTATTACGGTGAGTGAGACCTAAAAACCATTCGGAATTGAATATCTAATATATAAAGCACGAGCTCCCCAATAGTGTAAACTTTTTGGTGAAGCTTTTTTGCATTTCCCAAATTGCCCTTCAACTTTTTTGAAAATTTTTATTTTATCATTATTTTTATTTAATCTTTTAAATTCTATAAATTTTATTTTATCATACAAAATTTACCCGCACAACATATGTATCGCACCGGGTACTCGTTTTTATAACGTCCCAAATCCACCAAATTAAATGAACAGCCCAAGCATGACCATTGTCGTAGAAAATATGGGGCTGAGCTAAAAATATTAAATATTGTAGACTATAAACTGGCCGCAAGTTATAGGTTATCTAGATTTTAGAATCTAGATTCACAACTGAAAGTATTGGTCATGTACTCTATCCATTTCAAAAATATATAATAAATATTCATTTTTTGAATAATTTAAAATTGATATTTTATTTAATTTTGAAAAACTTGAAATTTTATAATTAATACTACTTTTTATTAGAAAAATGGTCTCATTTTAACTTTTTGAGGTTAGTTTGTGAAATAATAAAGTTCATAATTGATACAAATTTGTTTATTTTAGTTAATACATCTTAATTATTGTGAACCATCTAAAATATTCTACTTATTTTAAAATTTATTGTGTTCAATATTTACATGAATACATCAATTTCAAATATTAAGATTTAAAATTGACTTCAAAAAGTTAAAATAGCGCTCTTTCAGTGAAACAAAAGAGTAGTACTTTTTAGAAAATTAATAATATTCACAATAAGATTGAGTAGAATCAAATTAAAAATTCACAGAAATTTTACATTTTCAGATTTTTCAAATTAACTTTGAAAAGTTAAAAAAAAAATTAAAAACACTTTTGTAGAACTAAGAAAAATGTTTTGCTTAATAATTATTGAAAGAAGGCAAAAATTATTGTCAAATAAATGACTAATTAGAAGAAATAAGTGGTCAAAGTAGTTAAAATAGTTATTACATTGACGCCGCAAGTCATTCAAAGTCGATTTCTCAAGTCTTTCTGCCGTAGCCATAACGTTAGTGCATATAAAAGCGTACTTTTCTATTTTAGTAGTCTTTGTTTATCTTCTTTTTTTTTTCACATCTCTTTTTAGGTGAAATTTCATTGTTATTGAATTTTTTATTTTTAATTTTACTTGTATTTAATATTTAATTTACTTATAGAAACTTGTGTTAGTGCAAATTTGAATGACTTGTTAATTTATTGTATTTGATTGATAAATAGGAAATTAATATTTTCATAACACTTTTTGATATTTTCACATGAAAAATGTGTCGCTATAGATGTATAACGACGGTTTTTTCCGTCGCTATAGAATCTATAGCGACATTTTTCACGTGAAAATATCATTTTTTGTTGTGAAAATATCAGTTTCCGATAAATATTGTAATCCAATTTTTAAGAATTCTAATTATGCTCGAATGACTTGGGATGACTTGAATGTGAGCATGAGACTGAAGTTGGGGCTTTTGGACTTGTGTCCATAAGAATCAAATCTCAAATTTAATGATAAATTTTGAATTTGAATAATAAATGTTGTAATATATAATTATAGTTATAATAGCAAGGGGCCTAAAATAAAGTGCGTGTTTTAGGGTACAATTAGTGGAAGTTATGAATTGAATGACTTGTGTTTTTTTGTTATGGGTCAAAGGTGTGGTAAGAGGGCTTTCATGCTCAACAAGCCTACTGGTGGCCCAAAATCAACGTATTGTGGCTTTTTCTATGCAAAAATTATTTTCAAAATAATTAAAATGACTTTTAAAGTAATCAAAATGATTTTCAAAAAAATTAACAACAAATTAGAATGACTTTGGCAAAAAAAATAAATTAACAAATGGCTTTGAAATGCAAATCTAAAAGACAATTTGAAAATAAAACCGATATATTTTTGAAAATAACTTAAAATTTGAATTGGAATGACTTTTGAAATTAAAATTTTAGAATGACATTTTTACAAAATAATGGAATGACACTTCAAAACTTTAAAATTGTAATGACTATTTTCGGATAAACCTATTATATTTTTGAAGTGACTATATACGTTGTTTTTTTTAAAAAAAAAAAAAAAAAAACTTCAAACTACTATATTTTGGAATGACACTTAAAAATTACAAATGGAAAGACATTTTGGAAAGACTAAAAACTTATTTCTAAAAACTATAAAACTCTTTTTCATATATCATGTTTTTTCTCTCTAAAAAAACTTTAGCCTCCATATTTTCAGATATGAGGAGGGTCTCTGATATACACTAAAGCGACCCTCACTCAAGTTTTTTTTATGTTCTTTAGTTTAATTGTTCTTATTTTATCTTTTTATGGAGTTTTATTTCTCCTAGTTTGGATTTTTTTTTTTCAATCTATGGAGTCTTTCTTCTCATAGTTTGAGATTTTCTCATTTTACGGAGTTTTTTTTTATTATGATCTCTCCGAGTAGGTTTGATTGTCATTAATCGGTGAAGACATATCTATTCAGATTTAGGTGTAGATTATCACGACGACCTCCTTGTTGCTCGTATTGAAGAACTTTACACGTCTGTATATTTTTGTCTATTTTTTAGAAATATATATTTTCAAGCTTCAATTTGGGACGGGAGAATATATCACATCGACTCTAGTGTTTTGGTAATTTAATTCACTTATCAATGAAAATTATTCCTGTTCTTATTTCATGGCTTTGTGTGTGTGTGTGTGTATATCTCATTCTCAAATCTATTTTCCTGAACTTTGCATCTTTAAATGCCAAATCAACGCTTTAATTAACATTTAAATTCTTATTAATAAGGATTGAGATATACTAAAACTAAGGTGGCATTCAAAAGTCTCTCGAACACACAAATACACACTCACTTAGGGAATGACCCAAAACACTCACTTATGAAATGACACAAGCACGCACTTAATATTCTTTTAAGGCAACTTCTTTAACTAATTGGGAAAAACTTAAGGAACTATGGTTCACAGAAGTCGCGGGGCCGCGGGGGGCGGGGGCGGGGGCGGGGGCGGGTAGGAGGGATGTTGAACACCTTCTTTCTGCTTAATCAAGCTCTAGAACTCTTGAGCCTCGATTTGCAAATCAATTTTATGGAGTAAATTTATTGAGCTTTTTAATTGTAAAATTGTAAAATTCGGATGAGTTAGTACATTTAAGTAAAATTATACCAACCGGGTACTCTTGGCCCATAAAAATTAAATTTCAAACGCGTCCTAATAAAAACATGTTTTTTACAAATATCATATAAATCACCTAATTTTCTTAATACATAAAAACTGTATAAACTGACGGGCACGACTCCTTCGATTGAAAACAAGAATTCTATTTTTTTTTAATTACATATTTTAAGATTTACATTTGTCCCACTTAGACTTAGATTTTACCACTGACTTTTTAATAATGAAATTTTAGTCGTTAAAGTCTAATTACTGGGAAAAAATTAAGAAAAAAAAAGTTATGAACATATCTGCAAATTTTAATATTTATAAAAGAGTCCAATTATGTACCGAATTACGATTGTAACGTATATTAATATAATACATGAGATTGACTAGAATTATAAAATTTACCCACTATATTAAATACATCGTTAAAATCTTACTAACTATAATTATACACGTAACTCGCAACTAAAGAGAAGCAAAACTCAGTTGAGAGTACTAAAATAACAAAATCTATGCATAAAGTCTTAACTTGATAGTTTAAAGTGAGAACCTGAAACTATTAAATTACATGTTGGATTACATGTGATTTTGTATTAGCCCATTATTGTAATTAAGAGATTCTCACCCTCTAGCACACACATTCACAAACAAGGAACAGGAAAAATAAAGAAAGAGAAGGAGGAAGGAAAATTAAAGAAGAATAGAACAAAATGGGCTCGTGACAATTTAGAATTTGGGGCCATGGAAGAAAAGAATAAATTGAGGGCATCAAGTTACTTTTCATTTACTTTAAATCGACAAAGATGTAGAAATAAAAAGGCAAAACCAGATTTGGTTCAACAAACAAATTAACGCATTCTTTTCTTGCACCAAAGAATGTTCTTTCTCTTCTTTAATTTAACAATTTTAGTTTATTCATTTCCTGCCATGAGAGATTTCCAAATGACTCCTATAAATATTCCCATGCTAAAGAGAAAGAAAACCAAATACTAATAATTGTGTTTGTTGAATTCCTTTTGAAATTGTTAATAGCATTTTTATATCGTAATTAATGGATTCTGCAATAGCCGATAGCATGCCGGAGGCGTTGAGGCAGAGCCGGTATCATATGAAGAAATGCTTTTCGAGGTACATACATACATACATATATATATATATATATATATATATATATATATAGGAAAAAATGAAAGTACACAGCTGTGCAATACACAGTAGGGTTATGGTGACGGTACTACCGTCGGCATAGATCTATAGCGACGGTACTACCGTCGGTATATCCCAAAAACCGTCGCCATAGCCCAAAAACCGTCGCCATAGCCCTACTGTGTAGTGCACAGCTGTGCACCTACATATTGCCTACACACACACACACACATATATATATATATATATATATATATATGCTAATTTTTAATTTTTGTAATATCATAGTTAATGTTTTAATTTTTTGCAAAATTGTCTCCTCTGATTAAGTTAAAAATAAATCAATCAAGTGCAAATCATGTGCATAGTATGAGGGTGTTTAAAGGTAAAAATAATCCGTTTGCACACTAAAATATATTCTCTTCAAACTAAGGAGTAAAACCTTTAGAACAATAAAGAGCGAGCAAACTGACTATTACACTAAAATGTATTTATTGGCTGAGTGAAATATATAATTTGCTTCTTTGATAAGAGTGCTTAATCCTTTCGTTCATTTAGTATATTGTTCAATACATATTTTCCATGCAAAAGTCCTGAATATTTGTAGGGTTTTTTAAAATTTTTTTTTTTTAAAAAAGTTCAGATTTGTTGGAAATGGGAGAAGGTTAATGAAACAGCAGCAAGTGATGGATGAAATTGAGAAATCCATTGAGGACAAGCGTGAACGAATCAAAGTTTTGGAGGGATCACTTGGTCAAATCCTGACTTCCACACAGGTACTATTCTCTCTCTCTATATATCCCGTAAAGTTTGACATACTAAGTGAGAGACTGAAATGCAAAATCGACCCTTCAATTTTGTATGTTTCTTAAAACCTGACCCCTAATGTTTTTAGCAAAACCCCAATTCCGTTAACACGTTAACGGAAGGGTGTATAATGTAATTAATGTAAAACTTTGCAGGAGGCAGCTGTTATTCCACCTAATGTTGCTTTTGCCGTAAGACGCAATCCCGGTTGCTGGGAATACGTTAAGGTAAACGCTGATGATCTAGCTGTAGATGGCATTACCGCTACAGAATATCTCAAGTTCAAGGAATTGATATATGACGAGAAATGGTATGTGTGAGATTGATAAATTTAATTTTATTCCTGCCTTACTTAATTTTGATTTAATTTAATTAAAAGTGATGATAATTTGAATTTTTTAAGACTTAATGACAGAAAAAAATCATTTAACTCTTGTGAAGTTATCAAAAAAAAAATACAAACTATTTTTTTCACAAAAACCATTGAACTTGAAAAGAATTGTAAAAAAGGCCTAAAATTTGGTCAAATTATACGTATACACATTAGTAGACATGTCAACTCATGGTAAAATTTTGGACATTCTTGATAATTATTTGAAAATTAAATTATTTTTTTGTATAGTTTGTATGTTTTTTGATAACTTAACAAGAGTTTAAATGTTTTTGTCGGTCATTAAGTTAGTTTTTTAATTAATGATGGTAATATCATGATTTAACTTTACTACTTAAGTTTCTTACGGATCAAGCAACTGAGACTAAAATGGTATGAGATATTCATGCAGGGCAAAAGATGAAAATGCATTAGAAGTGGATTTTGGAGCATTCGATGTTAGCACTCCTTGCCTAACCCTACCTTCTTCTATTGGAAAAGGAGTTAATTTCGTCTCAAAGTTCATGACTTCCAAGTTTAGTGGAAATACTGAAAGCGCAACGCCTTTGGTTGAGTATTTGCTAGCTCTAAATCATCGAGGAGAGGTAGGTCAAAAAGTTTATCGTATATACTCTATTTGTTTTAATATTAGAGATATATATTTTTTTGTCTGATCTAAATTGGAGATACAGTTTTCATTTTAGATTATAAAATAATGTGAAATTCCTAAATGACATTACTGCTAAATGAATTTCTTAAATGTCATTACTTTTATTCTAGTTTGATTAAATACTATCGTTCACTACTAAATTTATAGCTAATGTGAGATATGTTTGAAAAAATAAAATGTTTCTTAAGTTTGTCATTTTATAAATGTATCTTTGATTTTAGGAATGGAGGGATTTTACCGTAATGCAAAAAAATGTATTTAATTAAGATGATTCTTGCTAGACGGAATGCATCGGAAACGACTAGATATATGACTAATTTTATCTTATATATTTTCAGAATCTTATAATCAATGAGACTCTCAACACAGTTGCCAAGCTTCAAGCAGCAATAATAGTTGCCGATGTTTTCCTCTCCGCCCACCCAAAAGACGCACCTTACCAGAACTTCGAGCAAAAGTAATTTCGATCTTCATTACCTTAGAGTTTACCACTTTGCACAGATATATAACATGATTTTATAATATAACAAGATTTATAATATAACAAATCGCTACCTCGTACTACAGTACAAAAACTATACCTTTTGGCCAGTTTTGCACAGCTAATTTACTTTAAAAGGTACAATTTTGCATTAATAATTGTACTTCGAGGAAAGAATTTGTTAGTTAGTAAAACTCAATGACCAAAATATCACATAAACACAAATATAAGGTAGAGTTTTGCATTTTAGTTAGATCAAAAATAAAAAAGAAAAGAAAGTTTTTGTACTAATAAAACAGAGAAAATGATGGTAATTTTTTATTTTAAAGTCTTGCTTACTTATTACATTGCTTTATGTTGTTTTAATTTTAGGCTTAAAGAATGGGGCTTTGAGAAAGGGTGGGGAGATAATGCAGAAAGAGTAAGAGAGACAATGAGGATGGTTGGTGAGATACTACAAGCTCCAGATCCTATTAACATGGAATCACTCTTTAGGAGGCTTCCTGTCATTTTCAACGTTGTAGTCTTCTCTATCCATGGCTACTTTGGCCAGGCAGATGTCCTTGGATTGCCCGATACCGGAGGACAGGTATGCAAATAATGTTACACTCCATCTGTCCCAAAATGAGAGTCGCACTATTCTTTTTACTGCGTCTCAAAATGATGTCTCTTTTCTAGAAATAGACTAAAAAAATTGTATGATATTCCACCTTAAACAAAAATGATAACGTTGTTTTCTTTTATTTTATCATCAACACTATTAATATCTAAGTTGAGTTAGTAGGTTAAAATTAAGGGGGGGGGGGGAATGATTACTATTTTCCAGCACAAATCTTCAAAGACATGGCACAACCGTATAATGCAGCATTTACACTGGAAATATCATTTTCACAAATGGGACTCTAAAACTTTCTAATAAGTGCATGATTTTCCAAATTTTCCCTTTATATATATAAAGAAAAAGGTTTTGGCTGCTTTCGTGCGCCTATATACTTTATTTATGGTTAATATTTTTTTAGTGACCCTATTCATAACTTTTAGATTTGTCACATCTCTTTGTATGACTTTGGGTTTGTTAATAAAAAAAATTTTGCTGATAAAAAATAGAAATATAAAAAAAAATGGTTAAACATAATCTTTTCATTCACTATTAGGTTGACAACCTGTCTTAACATGCATGACTCTGTATAATGGGACCCTTATTTAAGGATTAAAGGAACAACATTTCCATAACTTTATTTCATACATGATCATGAAGCAATAAAGTGTGTTTATTAAATTTCAAATAGGTTGTTTACATTCTAGATCAAGTAAAAGCTTTAGAGGAAGAATTGCTTATCAGAATTAAGCAGCAAGGATTGAACGTGAAGCCTCAGATACTAGTGGTGAGCCATGCATGCATGCATGCATAAAGTATATGAAGAAATTATTTATAATAAATTTTATATATGGATCTAAATTTTATTACTTCTAGCAATTTTAATGAATTTAAATGAAATTATTACAGGTAACTCGTCTGATACCAGATGCTCAAGGAACAAAGTGCAATGTGGAGATGGAGCCTATTCTTAACACCATGCACTCCCACATCCTTAGGGTTCCGTTTAGGACGGAGAAAGGGCTTCTCCGGCAATGGGTTTCCCGATTCGACATCTACCCTTATCTGGAGAGGTTTTCACAGGCATGTGCTTCTTTTATCTTTTTATTTGCATCACTTGGATTATTATATCGGTTGTCACACATTGAAAGTCCCATTTTATTAAGGTTTATTGAAAACACAATCTTTTGGATGATATTTTATCATAATATTAAATTTTAAGCTAAAATGCAAAACTCTACATATTTTTGTGTCTATGACTTATCATTATTCATCATAATTCTAATCAATTGAATAAATGTTCAATTTTAGAACTATTCACCAAATTGTTATGCTACAACTCAGATGATAACATATTATTATATAGTTGGTTACTTTGTTTTATTAAAAATATCTCTATTCTCGCTTCAAATATAATACTATGACTGTAGTTTTATGAACGTGATATTTTCTTAGTTTGACTATTTAGTAAATCTCTCTTTCAAAACAAAAAAATAATACCTTTTAAGATATAGTTAGCATTGCAAAACTGACCCATAAGGTACGTATAGTTTTTCACGACTAATTGAACTACAAGATAGCGATTACTATATTGTAAAGTTAGATACCATATTTTCACAAAACAATAAGCTCAGGGTGCAATTTTGGATTTTAGACTAAATTTTAAGACTAAATTTTGTGTTTGTGAAAAAAAAATGATGTCTGATTAGTTGAGTGCGTGGTTGAAAAACTTAATACGTAAAAATGTCAAAAATCAAATGAGATTTGTCAATTGGTATTATAGTAGTACGGTTGTAATTTAATCCTCTCTCCACCTCTTTTTCTGATCACTAGGATGCTACTGCAAAGATCCTCCAGCTGCTGGACTGTAAACCAGACCTCATAATTGGAAACTATACTGATGGGAATATAGTAGCATCCCTAATGGCCAGCAAACTAGGAGTAACTCAGGTTTTATTATTTTCTTAATTAATCTTCTATATATATAGAGTACAAAATAAAATTATCTAAAGTTCCTCATGCTTTAAACTTAGGGAACCATTGCCCATGCTTTGGAGAAAGAAAACTAAAGTATGAAAGATTCTGATGTAAAACTGAAGGAGTTAGATCCGAAGTACCACTTCTCATGTCAATTCAATGCTGATTTGATAGCCATGAATTCTGCTGATTTCATCATTACCAGCACATATCAAGAAATTGCAGGAAGGTTAGTTCACCTCCATTAATTTTCCCTTTAAACCTTTATTTTTCTTGTTTCTTTTAATTTATTTATTCTTGTTATACATTAAGTAACTCAATATATTCAATCAGACCTCCATTTTGTTTAGCAGTAAAAATTAAATGACTGATATGAAAAATGTTAAGTAACTAGACAAAATTTGTCTAACATATACACTTAGGCAAAACTTTACGGGTTGTATAGTACAATAGTTTAGAAGTTTGTTTAGGTGACGTAGACAATTTCTGTCTAGTTATATAACATTAATCGACCGATATATTCTTGTCAAAACGGTTTGTGTATTTATCGTATATGTCGCATAACCAATTTTATTCACATTAATTTTGTCATTTCACCAATTAATAAATGTAATACATCATTTTAGCTAGGCCAGTTGCCACAATCACGTTTTCCTTCCAAATATACCAAAAAATTCATGTGAAGGTTCAATTAAAATATGCAAGTTACTTTGTTCTTTCTTCTAATTCTTTAGGGAAATATTCTAATTATTCCTTTGTTCTTCAGCAAGAATAAGGCTGGACAGTATGAAAGCCATGCAGCATTTACCATGCCAGGCCTTTGTAGAGTAGTATCAGGGATCAATGTGTTCGATCCGAAATTCAATATTGCTGCTCCAGGGGCTGAACAATCCGTCTACTTCCCGTACACTGAGAAGCCGAAGCGATTCACCACATTTCATCCTGCCATTGAAGAACTACTTTACAGTAAAGATGATAACAATGAGGCCGTGTAAGTTATAATGTTTCCTTCACACACCTTATTTAAAACAAAAATAAAGGAATGCTAAATCCACCTAAATTCTGCTTTTTTGCTTTGTATTTTATGTTTTGTATTTCTTTGTGGCCCTATCTATATCTTTTGAATTTGTTACTTGGAAGTTCCTGGGTTTCAATAAAAAAATTCTTTTGCCGATTAAAAAAAATACAACTAAATGTGCAACTTATGTGTCAAGGGTATCTTTTTCAAAATTAAAGATTTATTTTTAGTTATTTTAGACTATAAAAGAATATGAAGTTTCTAACATTCTATAATTTATGTAGATTAAATACTATTATGTCTATTAGTATTACATTTCTCAAAAGATGTTAGGAATATGATTGAAAAATAAAGTTATAAAAGTTGCAAGTTACTATTTAACACGAAAACTGATCAAGTTACTTCTGAAACATGCAGTGGATTTCTAGCCGACAGGAAGAAACCAATAATATTTTCGATGGCAAGATTGGATACAGTTAAGAACATTACCGGATTAGTCGAGTTATACGGGAAGAGCAAGAGGCTCAGAAGCTTGGTAAATCTGGTCGTTGTGGCTGGTTTCTTTGATCCATCCAAATCGAAAGACAGAGAAGAAATCGAAGAAATAAAAAAGATGCATTCTTTAATAGAGAAATACCAACTTAAGGGTCATATCAGATGGATAGCAGCTCAAACTGACAGGTATCGAAACGGAGAAATATACCGGTGCATTGCAGATACAAAGGGGGCTTTTGTGCAGCCTGCATTGTATGAAGCTTTTGGTTTAACAGTTATTGAAGCCATGAACTGTGGATTACCCACTTTCGCGACAATTCAAGGGGGACCAGCAGAGATTATTGTTGATGGCATTTCGGGCTTCCATATTAATCCGTTTAATGGCGATGAAACGAGCAACAAGATTGCTGATTTCTTTGAGAAATGTAAGGTAGATGCTGAGTATTGGAACAGGTTGTCTCAAGATGGTTTGAAGCGCATATACGAATGGTATTTTCTGAACTTTATATTTAAAGAATAGGTTTATTTACTAGTACATGATTTCTTTGACATATACTTCTTCAGTTTCACAAAAATAGTATCATTTGCAAATAACAAATTGCTATTCTAAAAGTCTTATTTTTAATTTTATTGATGATAAGGAAAATTATGATATCTTGCGATAGAAAGTTGCGACTTTTGTTGTAAGTAGACACATACACTAATTACCTATATGTGCATTATTTATGTAAATGTGTCATTGCATCTAGTTGAACCAAAATTGTAATATTTTGTCACCAGATATAGCGAAACTATTGATGGTATATAGTATAAGTTACATAAAGTACAACAATTTTTTTTTTACTAACATGCCATCACTAATGAACTTAAGACTCATTATATTTTGGGATAAACATGGAAGGAAAATGTATACCCTTGATGTTTGCGAATTTTACAAATGAAACTCTTTTTGTGAGCTAGTATGTAATTATCTGATTTTGTATGCAGCTACACCTGGAAAATCTATGCCAACAATGTATTGACAATGGGATCAATTTATGGGTTATGGAGACAATTGAACAAAGAACAGAAGCAAGCTAAGCAAAGATACCTTAACATGTTTTACAATCTCAAATTTAGAGAATTGGTGAGTTACACTACCTTGAAAATCCCAATTAAAGACCCCTATTATTTGAATATATATATATATCAAGGAAAGAAAAACAATTTATTCTGCATTTGAGCTAAGCTTACATATGACCAGTTTCTGTACATAATATATATGCTATATAAGAATTTCATATATAATTAGTCGCATCCTCAATTAAACCAGAGAGATTTTTTTTTCCTTCCCTAATCATGTTGAAATATTACAGGCAAAGAATGTAAGCATCCCAACTGAGGAACCCCAGAAATCTGCTATAGCTGCAACGGCTAAACCCGAACTACCAACCCCAACAGCAGCACCGGGGCCTATGAAAATGACAGAAACTAAGTTAACACCAAGGTATACTGCTTTTATACTTGTCAAATATTAAAAAAATTAAAGGGTTTGCTATTTCGACAAGAAGTAATGCTACGTGACAAAAAGTATTAAGGGATTGTACTGTACAATCCATAAATGTTATGTCGGGTAAACTAGACAGTTTTTGTTCAATACTGTACAATCGTCTAATTCACGTAGAAAAAGTATTTAAGGGATTGTACTGTACAATCCATAAATATTATGTCAGGTAAACTAGACAATTTTTGTCCAATAGAACAGTGTGGTACAAGCAAAAACTCTGGTGGAAACAGTCCATCCCAAAATTAATTGTTATTATAGTGATTCAAATTAATTCAGGACATTCATTTAATTAATCCTTAAATATAAACGGGTCGATCTTCTTATACTGCAGGGAAGAAGGTTTAGATCAGCAGAAGCTCGACTCCCCGACAGATGTTCCTGTAAATTGCCCGTTTTGGTGGTGGTTTCGCTTATGTTTGGCTTCCTTCATTGCTATTTACGGGTTGATGAAGTTTTTCGCTTATTCACGTGACAATTAAGAAACATATATATGGTGTATCTTCCATGTAACATATGAATAAAATGGCTGAAAAATGCAAACTCTTATGCAAGAATAGAATGTTTCTGCAGCTATATACTTTTTTGGCCTTGCTTCTGTGAATGGTGTTGTTCCCTTTGGTTTATGTATGCAAATGCCTTCAAGAATGGGTACACGCTTGAGAACTTGAGTTGGAAAAGTTGCAAGGAGTTTATATTATATGTTAAACACAAAACAGTAGCATCTGAAATTTTATTTTAATTAGAAGACTAAAATGCGAAAATATCTAAAATTTTATTTTAATGAGAAGACTAAAATGGGAAAATGTTCCTACGTTTTTGTCCAAATATGGATTTAATTATTAGCCAAAATCATTCCTTATGATACAGTTGATAGTGGAAAATTTTACCTTTTATGTCAGTTTTACAGTACCAATAATCTTTTAAAATGTACAATTTTGTACTAATAATTGAAACTTGAAAAAAAAGTTTGTTAATTTTATTTTATTTTTTGATCAGCAAAGAAAAATATTATTAATAAAACCCAAAATGCATCATCAAAAAAATCCATAAGTGACGGATTACTGCAATGTATTAAACTAGTCAACTAGACATATTAAACTAGACACGGAAACTCAGTAAGGCATCTTCACTTGGTGCAAATTGATTTTAAATTAAATATTTCAATAAATAATAATAAGGAGAATAATTTTTGGATTAAATACAATATATTTTCCATGCCGTAGGGGCCAAAAATACTATCACCCTTTTGTTAAAAAGCCGATCACAAAAGTTACATGCACATACTAGTATACAATTATTATTGCACAATTTATTAATCAACTACAATTTACCCATAAACTTATTTTTAAAATCATATTTTACATTTGACTTTTATAATTAACTACTTAATTCCCATTCAAACCAGTCCTTGCTTACCCGAATGATTAAATCGTTACAGGTAGGAGGAGTATTATACAACCACTCCTTAGTGCTAAAGTAGACTGAAGTCAATGTCTTTGATACTCTAATTTCTTTTTCAATTATTGCGGCTGATGATAAATTTATATAGATTAAACTGCAAAACTATATCATAAGTTTATCACGTTACGAAAATATGGTATTTGATTTTGTAATATAGTAAACTGATATTTCGTGATACAATTATTATTTAAAAATTTATCTTTCAATTAAGGTATAATAAATAGTATAAAATGATATAAAAGATATAGCTTTGTACTACTAATTGTATTACAAGGTAATGATTTGCTATATTATAAAGTTAAATATCATATCTTTACTATAATGACTCAGAAAATTCTATGTAAATATTCAGTTATTATAATGTCAAATTTTGAGTATAACTTTTATTTATTTATTTATACTTACACTACTAAAAAATGGTCATTTGTGATAGCCAAAATCCATCACAAAAACAAAAAGAACCATCACGAAAGGTTTACGTGATAACTTTAATAATCACGATGGCCGTCTTGTATACGCCCATCATGAAAAGTTTTACGTGATGGTTTTGGCAATCACCGAAACATTCAATCCTTTTATAATGACTAAATCTGTCACATTAGCGCACAAGTTTTTCTCGGTAGCATAGTAGTTATTTGTGACGGCCGAAGCAATCACATCCTTTTGTGATGGTCACGACCATCATAAAATTGGTAAGGTTTTTATGATGGCCAAAACAATCACCAAGTTTTTATGATGGCCAAAACAATCACCAATTATTTGTGATGGTCGAAGCAATCACATCCTTTTGAGATGGTCACGAACATCACATAATTGGTAAGGTTTTTATGATGGCCAAAACAATCACCAAATGTTAAGGCATTTGTGATGGCTAAAACAGTCATACACATAAATCTCTTGTGATAGCTAAAGTAATCACAATTGTCCCTATTTTTGTAACCTATTTATACATTTTGGTGATAGTAAAGCCATCACAAAATTCCTATATTAAAATATATTTAATTGTCAATTTTATATTTCAAATCTGTAAATGTCATAAATTAAAATAAATTTGAAACGTAAAATCATACAAAATTATCAAAATGAAAAAACTCGATCCATTTATTAAAATTAATTCATTACTAACTACTTAAATAGGTAGCACATGTCATAGGTTCATCAAACAATTAACTAACACAACATCTATCAAAGAACTCATAAATAAATAAATTGATAATTAAAGAAAATCTAGATCATCCCAAATTCTCCATGGAGTCCTCCTCAGAGCCGTCATCATCTGCGTTGTTATTTTACACAATGATGAACATTACTGAAAAATCAAAAGACCACCTTAAAGCTTGTTTAGATTTGCAAGAGCTTGGTATAAGATTTGAATTATATCCTGAAGAGAGTGGTAATGGGAAAATTAAATTGCCGAAAGCCAAATATTCTTTAAAAAGCGAAGAAGTCAAGCAGGTTTGCAAGTGGCTTAGATCACTGAAAGTTCCAGACGGTTATGCTTCAAATATCTCTCATTGTGTTAACTTTGACAATTGTAAAATAATTAGGCTAAGAGCCATGATTGCCATGTTCTCATGCAGAGGTTCTTACCATTAGCCTTTTGTTATTTCTTACCAAACTCTATATGGGAAACAATAAATGCTTTGTGCAAATTCTTTCGAGACAAATGCTCTAAGGTGTATAAATTAGCTGAGCTAGAGAAGCTTGAGCTATTTATTGCTGAAATATTGTGCAATCTTGAGATGATTTTTTCACCATCTTTCTTTGATTCAATGGAGCATCTACCTATTCATGTGGCATATGAAGCCAAGGTCGGAGGACCAGTGCAATATCGTTGGATGTACCCTTTCGAGAGGTGATGTTTTAATAAATTAAATCTCTTTTCTTGCCAAGTTTTTTTTTATGCTTAAAGTGATTACCTCACTTTAATATAATTATATGTGCATGTGTTCTTTGAAGAAAAGGGTGCGTAATAAGGCTTGCTCTGAGGGTTCAATAGCCGAGGCGTACATAATAGACGAACTAGTTTACTTTTCTTCTCGATATTTTGATCTTAGGGTGCAAACCAAGTTCAACCGAGCTGATCGAAATGATGATGGGGTCAAGTTGAAACTAATGGAAAGTTATCAATATTTAGCCACCCTAGGCCTGGTCGTCCAATCGGAGGAAAACGAAAACGCAAAGATCTGTCTGATAAAGAACTCGAGGCAGCAACCTTATACATCTTGTCTAACTGTGAGGAAGTCTTTGATTTCATCGAGTACGTGATAGCATTTTAATTCTTATAAAGTTTATTACTTTTAGATATGCAAATCATTACTCTATATCTGTTAATTTATTTCATTACTTCTAGGGAGCATAAGCATTTATTGAAAGAATTACGTCCAAACATGTCGGATAAAGTGCTACAAAAGGAACATAATTCGACATTTATCAAATGGTTTGAAAAGAGAGTCAAGAATGATGATGTCGTTGATAAGCGTCTAAAAGCGCTCGCTATGGGTCCGTCTAAAGAGGTGACATGTTATGATGGATTCATTGTCAATGGCTTTAGGTTCCATACAAAAGAATTGGAGTCAAGAAAGGTAACTCAAAACAGTGGTGTTTTAGTCCAGGGATGTACTTTTGAAGGCCTAGAACAAGACTATTATAGACAATTAATTAAAGTAGTTGAACTAGAATACTACGGTGAAGAGAATTTGGTATTTTTGTTCTAATGTGAATGGTATGATTCTGAAAAAGGGGTAGTTGTTGACAAGTACGGGATAACTACAATTGATACAAAATCAAGGCACAAGCCGTATGCGCCATTTATTATTGCATCACAAGTTGTACAAGTGTTCTATGCTAATCCAGTGTTGACTAAAGCTAAAGTTTGGTCTACTATCACCACAACAAAAGCAAGAAACACATATGATGTTGCTGAAAATAGTAATGAGGAGACATATTAGGAGGAAGAGTTTCATGATTTTGACTTATATAATATTGATGAGCAAACTCAGAATTTGATATTGCTTGATGATTTTCAATTTGCTGAAGAAGTGGATCCATCGTTACTGGAAGAAGAAAATGAAGATAGAGAATTTAGTGATGAAGATGAAGATGATAATGAATATTTTAATGATGATGAATATTCTGAAGAAGAAGAAGATGATGATATTGCAGATGATTCTGAAAAAGAATAACAAGTGTTGCAAGTTTTTTTTATGTTATTGTTTTTTTTCTGAAATAAATATATAGTATTAGTTTTTAGTTTGCCTAAAACTGTAGCAAAGATAATCATTGATCGTGTATTAAATTGTTCGCCTTGTTTTCGATAAGTAAATACAAGATTACACAAAATGCTTGTAAAATTTGTGATTATGCCATATGCTGGATATATAACATGCCTTTGTAGTGGTGAATTTTACTGTGATGCGTGGGAAGAAAGAAGAGATTTGAATCATCCAACTTATTATAGTGAAGAAACTTACTATGTTGCTCATTTTCACTATGTCGAGGAAGGTCTTACAGCTGCGACCTGTTGCTCTTCAGTTTGTCAGATATAGATTTGGCAATGGTAATCTCACGAACCTGTGGTTTGATTCGTGGCATGCAGAAACTCCCCTGGCCTCTTCTAAATATCATCTTATTATTGGGAATTCTGGGCTAGGCCATAGTGCAAAAGTTAGCTCTATTATTCTTAATGCGTCATGGAACCTACCTACCTCTAATCATGCGGTCATTATTGATTTTCGACAGTCTTTTAATTACAATACTCCGTGCAATCCTGCTGCTCAAGACTCGATTCTTTGGGATTCTTTCAACATTAAGGAGGTTAAAGTGGCAACTATATGGGACTCCATTCGAAAACGGGGGTCTTTTATTGACTGGTACAAAACAGCATGGCATAAAAGTTTACCGCCTCGGTTTTCTTTTCTGCTCTGGATGGGATTTCATAAAGGATTTCGGACGGAAGATCGACTTATTAATTACGGAATTGTTTTGGAAGTTTTGTATCTTCTATGTAAGGTTTCCCCTGAAAGCTTTAACCGTCTCTTCTTTCATTGCCCGTTCTCGTTCCAAGTCCTAATTTCTGTCCTACGCTTTTGTGCTTGGAGAGGATTCAGTCGTAGCTGGTTTGATATGATATCACCAGATTTATTGGTTTTTGCTCAAGCAGTAAAGTCCAGTTTCACCCGATTCACCTTGCTTTAGCAGCAGTTGTTTATAATATTTGGCACGAGCGCAATACGAGACTTCATGATAATGTCTCAACCCCTGCCAGATCCATTGTGCAAAATACCTTGAATGTTATTAAATGCAGGCTGCACTCGTATGCTAAATTTCAAAAAGTTAAAACTAAATTTAATCATTTGGTCTTGTAACTATTGTCATGCCTGTCGTGTTTGATTTAGGTGCAATCTGTCTATTATGTTCTCTCTTTCTGGGATTGGATGTTGCTCCTGCTATTTTGATTTTTCCTAGTAGTTATGTTGGGCTGTTATGCTATTAGTTTTGGTGGTCACTAGGTTGTTTGGGGTGGAAGTGATAGTGCTTTTTTGATTTTTTGTGGGTTGCTATGTCTGCTGGATCCATTTGTTGGGTTGATGGTGCTTTTGCTTAATGCTGCTTGAGTTTTCTTTCTAAGCTTGGGCTGATCTGGAGGTCGGGTTTGCTGCCTGCTTTTTAAAGACGATGCTGGGCTTTTCTGCTATTGCTATCTAGGTCTTTTTTGGCTGTTCTGGTTTTGTTGGGATTGGTTGTTGCTACGGTTGTATTGATTTTGCGGGTTGTTATGTTGGGATGTTATGCTGCTAGTATTGGTTATGTTGGGATGTTTACTGGTAGTGTTATGTTATGCTACGGTTCCAGTGAGGCTTATTGTGGCTATTTTGGTTCTATGTCGTTGTTCTCAAATGTCTCCTCTGGTTTTTCTGCTTTTGGGATTTCTGCTGGGCTGATGCTCTCTGCTGATGCTGATGCTCCTGGGTCTTTGGGTTGCTATTGCTACTGCTTAATTAGGTTTTGTATTGTCTGCTGGGCTGATGGTACTGGTGGGTGAATCATAACTGGGATGGGTTTTGATGCTGCTCTGTTGGCTGTCAATTGTGGCATGCTGATGCTGCTGGGCTTTGATGTTGTTGTTTGGGTCTGCTACCACTGTTTTAATTCTGTTTGGGTGCTGCTGCGGGGATTTTGCGGCTGCTGCTGATGTAACGTTACTGCAGCTTCTTGATGCGAGAAAGCTTAGGTTAGGCTACTGTGCTGCCAGGCACTTTGGCTGCTGATTTTTCTTACTGTGCTGCTGGGGGGGGAGTGTTTTCTGCTGTTGGGATTTCTGCCTTAGCTAATGGCTGCTGGACATGATGGTATGGTTTCCTGTTGTTGCTATGGATATTGCTTTGGTTTTGGGATGCTACTTGTTGCTGTCGGATCTCTACTGTTGGGGACGTTGGGTGCTGTCGCTGGGCTTGTGCCCATTTTGGTATTTCTTGCTGCTGGTTGTTCTTCTTTGCTGCTTGTCATGATTTGCTTTGCCTGCTGCTGCTAGGGTCTGTTTTGCCCATTATTTACATGCTTATGCCCATGTTTTGCTTTGCCCACTGGTCAGGCTTTTTGGGGCTATTTTCCTTTGATTCTTTCAGCTTCATTGTAGTTTAATATAATTTTTGTTTGGCAACTGGCCTTGTAATCTTTTATAGTCATGATATCATAGGGTCTGTCCTATGATGTTTATGCTATATTCTGATTGGGATGTCCCATGATGCTTGTACATTTTCTCCTTTTAATACAATTTTAAATTTAGCAAAAAAAGAGAAGGTATTATTAAATTAATTAGTTGTGTGATTTTGATGATTTCTATTTTGAGTAGCTACTAATTGTTAACCGTTTTTGTAGGTATTTGAACTTATGAAAGAATCTGGTGAGATAGAGTTAGAGACATCATCTTGCAGACATCAACCTACGGAGGGAACATAATTTTATTAATCACAAAATATTCTTCTTTGTTGAGCCTGATGTTCTAATAAAAATTATTAATATTTTCCTTTAGATGAAATATTGTGTGATGTTTCAAACACAATCAAGAAAAATAAATTGAAAAAGACCTCCCTCGATAAATGGCAAAATAAATATATTCCTGTGTTCGTTGAAATTTTTATAAATTGTACCCGTCTCCCTTCAAAAAACAAAAAACAATTTACGCGAAAAATTCAACGATTGTAATGGTTGTCACAAATATTCTATATTAAAAAAGACCTTCCTTAATAAATGGCAAAACAAATATATTCCAGCATTCGTTGAAATTTTTATCAATTGTACCTGCCTCTCTTCAAAAAATAAAAAACAATTTACGCGAAAAATTCAGTGATTGTAATGGTTGTCACAAATATTCTATAGTGATGGCACAACTAGACATCAGTAAGAGCCATCAGACATAATACTATTTTGTGATTGCTAGTAATTTCCATCACCTGATATATTTGTTGGTCATATATGCTTTTTTTAGTGATTGCCTTGACCATCACAAATAGTTTATAGTGATGGAAAAATTAGCCATTATTAGGAGCCGTCATCTATATTATTATTTTGTGATTGTTGAAAAAGTCCATCATATAATACCATTTTTTGAGATTGCTTTAAATGTCATCATAAAATAAAGGTCCATCACATGTGATTTTCTTTTCGTGATGGTCTTAGCTATCACCAAAGATTATTTTGAACTTTTTTCTTTGTGATGGCTTAAATGCAATCACATTAAGGAGAAATATATATGTGATGGTTGCATGCCATCTCAAAAACTAAAAAATTAATTTTGGACAATATTTGGTGATTGAAATAGCCGTCACACACACACACACACACATATATATATAGATAGATATATATATAGAAATATATATATATATATATATATATATATATCCACGATGGCAAAATTAACCATCACTAGAGCCATCATATATATACTATTTTTTGTGATGACTCAAATAATCCATCACGAAATATTGTCTATTGTGTTTGCTTTTGAAAATTGTCACCAGGATCCATCACGCATACTTGGTTTTCTAGTAGTGTTTTTTATTGTGACCTTGGAATTATTTACTACTTAATAATTTATTAAGTATCTCAAGATTATGTATACTAAAGGAGGTAGATTGAATTTACCTTATTATAATGATATTTAAATATCAAAAATAAAAAGGAAAACCAACATGGTTTAATTGAGAAATATTCTCGGCATGAAAACTACCTATGTAATTAATGAAAATAATTATATTATTATAATATAATTAAATTCATTCAAAAATGTTATTTATTATCAAATAAGGATAATGGTGTGTTACCATGGGACCATTATTTTTAATGATGGGTGTATCAATTATTTTTGCTAACCAAATAAAGATGGTAGATAAATTTATGTGCACTGGAAGGTAAGAAGTCCATAATAAAATTATTGGGCCACATTAAATTAGCTATGTATACTTGTAAATATGCTACCTTGATTTTGGTGTTATGGACTCTTGTTTATTTAAGAGAACTGTAATAAGCCCAAATTAAATCTAGCCCCTGCCTTGTTTCAAGATTTATCCAACAGCCACATTAAGAGTATAAGGGGACTATGCTAGCAGCCTGTTAACTTACAAATCATTAAGTGCTATGAGTTATGGCATTAAGCCAAAACAAAACCATTTCGGCCCATTTTCCTTGTCCAAACCGGCAACCCACTTGGGGAAAACAGAAAGATGAGTTTTGGTATGCAACCAAGTTAGTTAGCAAGTTAGTAGTTTAGTTAGTAACTAAAAGAAGTAACAGTTGGCTGCTAGGGGGCTAATACTCTGTAAGGGTCAAATAGAGTTGTGTCAGAGGCTGAGTAGGAGTCAAGTAGCTTAAGCTGGAAGAGGGGGGTGAACCTCGTAGGGGGTTAAGTACAAGTAATGATGATGGAGCAACAATAGGCCAAGTAGACTGATTGAGAGAGAGATGGAAGAAACTCAGCAGAAAGTTCAGCCATAAATGGCAACCCTTCACCCTCATCCTAGCTAGCCTTTCGAAAATTTTCAAGCCCATTCTGCTATAGAGCTTCGGCTGAAAAGGAAGGGAAAATTGAGTAGTCCAGCACCATTAATCTCTAAGCTAGCAAGGTAAACAAGCCTAAACCATTCCCATTCTTTTTCTATTTCATTTGTTTAAGAAAAGTGGGTTGTTAGTGGCTAGATAACCTCTTATGGCTGTTACATTGAATTAGTTAATATGATGACTGACTCAATGATTTGTGGATTGTTATATGATTATCATGGTTATGTTTGTTATTGATATTAATGTAGTCTTGTGGTTGTTTTAATGCCATAAGGCTAGAATAAGATGGCTAAAAATGTATGTACTATATGTATGTATGTATGTGTATATATATATATATATATATATATATATATATATATATATATATATATGGACTGCACCCTACATGTTTGATAAAAGGCCTAACTGTTGACTGTCATGTGCTAAAGACATGTGAGCTATGCAAACAAGTCCAAAACCATGTCCATATACTAAGATAATAAACCCATGTATACATGTATACTTATATGTTAAAAGTATAACGGATATGATTAACTTGAATAGCTAGGTGATTTCATGCTTAAAACTTAAGTAAAAAGAGGGTTGTTTTGTGTTAGCTAAGAAGTGATTAAACTCCAGCCGTGAATGCATATCTCTTCACAATTACATGTTCGAAAGGTGCTTCAACATTCATCTTAACTAAACTTGAGGCTGTTTTGAGTTACTATGCCAAATTCATGCTTGAAATTCTAAGTTTGGGACTGCTATGGCCATCTATTAAACCTGGCCATATTAGATAGATAAAAGCTTATGCTGTGGCATAAAAATATATCAGAAATGGTAGCAAAAGTGCAGCAAAGTCATAAGCTAGCAAACTTGTAAAGCTTCATGTGTATATGCTATGTAAAGTAATTTTTAAAAGCCAAAAATATGCTAAGCTATTATATAAGGCAAGGTTATGAAATAATAAGTCTCATGTAATGAAAATACATGTGTCTCAATGAATTAAAAGGCCACAACCTGAACTTGAGGTGTTAAAACCATGCCTAAAGTGCCTTGTGTTTGCACTGTTTTAGTGCCAGAGATTAGACTGACTATGCAAGCTTATTAAGGTTCATAGTGATAAGTTTTAATGATGTGTGAAGTTTATTTGAATGCGTAGAAGTTTCCATTCAGTACCTGAACTTATGAGTCAGTAAAGAGACCATGAAATGTCCATAAGGGGCATTTAAATGGTGTTCCTTAATTTAGTTAAGGTCTATGTTATGTGTGGTTCAAATTCATATCTAAAAACCAATAAAAGTAAGCTTTAAAATAGAAATTAGCACCTAAATGAAGAACCACCATACATGGACCATATAAGCAAGTTTCAATAGTTATAATATGGCATAAGTAAGCTACACAAGCTAAAGAAACCAAGCCTAAACTGTTTTGAGCATTAGACTTGTGAAAAATCACATTTTAAGCCCAAAAGTGAACTGTTTTGTGTAATTTTTAATACCTGAACTTAAAGGACTATAATAAACTCATATAAAGATGCTAATGCATGCTTATAATGGTTCTCAATCATTGCCATGACCAAAGCTAGTAAGAAGACCAAGTTAGAATCTATTTTTTCAAGCCTAAAGTGAACTTTGATAGGCCAAAGTTGGCTAGATAATTAAATAAAGTGTGGTGATGCTAAAAGTGTCCTTAACTAACTAAAATACACATGCCTAGACTATCCAAGTAGCCAAAACTGTAGAAAAATGATAAAGTGTTAAAAACAGTTTTTGCAAAAAGTTAAAAAACAGGCCAATTTGAGGCACTGTTTTAAGAAGCTTAAATGAAATTAATAAGAAACCTAAACCCTGATTAAAATACCTTGATGTATGGTATAGAAGTAGGTCCAAGTGTTTGAGTCAATAGATTAACCAAGAAATTCATAAAAATCACCAAACAAGCTAAGAAAATCATGCAAACTGCAGTTTTCTACAGATTTTTCTAAGTATGAAAATTTGAGATTTTATCATTTTACTTAAAACTCAGTTTTGACACCTTAGACAAGTGAGTTAGAGGTATGCTAGGGTAGTTATTCCAAGTGTTGGAATGCTAATGTATACAAGAACTTGAGAAATTAATATGTAAAAGTTTAAAAAAGCTTGGTTTAGAGGGTCAAAACCAAATCTATGCTTAGAAAAGTCAAGGGAATACTAAAACTAGTCTTAACTAGTAATAATTAAAGTGTGGGAATGAACCTAAGTGGCTAGAAATGAAAATGGCAAGAATTGACCCAAGTTAGTAAAACTAGAAACTGTGGTGAACCACCTAGTTTGAGCGCCAATTTCAAGAAGCTCAGAAAGCTTACTTGAGAACCTAAACCAATACAAAAATACTATGGTATATAGTCTAGGAGTATGTCCAGAGTTCATGTCGAAAAGCCTAATACAAAAATTTATAAAAATCATCAAAGTAGCCTTGAAAATCAACAAAACTACAGTTTTGGCTAAGTAAGGAAATATGTAAAACAACCCATTTAGGACTTGTTTTTGGATTGCTGGTGTCTTTTTACCCACTGATTCGGTGCTCATGGTACTACACATCCATCGTCTATTCTACCCATTCATCATTAATATAAGGATAAAAATGTAATTACTTAAATATTACACAACGTCTTACTCTACTAATCCCAGGTTCTAAGACCTTGACATAAGTACATAACATCTTAAGATAATTAATACAATCCAGAATGATCACACATTCCTAATATAAACTATTCCAAAAGTGGATATGATATAATATCATTTACTCGGTAACCTTTCCCTTGCCCTTGTCCTTGCGGGAACTCTTTGTCTGTTCTGCCTTAGCTGAAAGCATGTACTTTAAAGCAAGAATAAGCATTCAATTGCTCAGCAAGTATAACATGTAAATAACAATAACATCAAGAATCATGCTTTCAGTTCTACAACTGAACAATAATTGAGAACACATTTTGAATAAATAGGAACAATGATAAGGTATTCCTTTACATTACTAACATTTCTAAACAACGTACTAAGTGGTCAAATGACCTTGAACTTTCTTGTGACGCCCCCAAATTCGGGTACCTTTAACCTCAGATCTGGTACGTCACGATACATCCTCTTCATATCAATTCTATAATTAATGCGGAAAATATAAACATAAATTGTTTATTTCAGAGTATTCTACAATATTTCCCAAGGTCTACAACCTTTATCTTGCTACATTCCTTTAATAACGTACATAAGGTTTACATAAGTAACTTACATCCAAATAACTTAATAGTTAACGTGCATATCAACCTAATCTGGTCCTTTGCATTTGCCTCTATCCTTCCTCGAACATTCGTCTTAATCTAAAATTTGTTATCATGATATAACAAGAGTGAGCAACTACTTTGTTTAGCAAGTTTAAATACAAAGAAGATATATCATGATTGAAGAAAAGAATATAGCTTTAAAATTTTTTAACAATATAATAATTGTGAAAGAGCATAAATCAAAACTTCAATGATTGAATGACTGAATTCAATAATACATGGTGTCCATAATGACCATGAACCAATTTAACTGAACCTTAAGGTAATGAAGGTGATCAACCTTTCATACCTGATGAACATATGCAACATGCACTAAGTGCGCGATATCAATAATTTAAGGAGGTGGATTAATCAACAATAATTATCCACTAACATGCTTGAAAGATAATAACTCGAGTCTGAGTTAGGGAACTTGCCTTGATTGGAGATTACCGCTATAATTTAACTTAACTTCTCTCCACAAATCCTACACAATTGTATTTACATGCACATACATATTAACTAATTTAATATGTTGCAAAACATGCATGTATATTCTTTATTAATAATTATTAGTTAACAAAAAATAATATTATTTATACTTCATTCAAAACCAATCTTGGTTCCTTTAGAAACTTTATTAATAAATAATAAGGGTCTCACACATTTCAAGATGTAAATATTTTACATATTGAAGCTTAAACCATTTATATTCCATTTCAGAAATATCTTTTAACTTCGCTCGCAAATTCGGAGTTTAAACAGCTAATACATGGCTTTTATAGTAAAATACAATTTACTATATTATTACTTTAACATAATTAATTTTTATATCATTTTATCTGTTCATGAGTCAACACGGACCGTTGTCTCATTTATAAATACTTTATTCTGTTAGCATGTTAGCTTCGTGTTTCATTTAGTAAATAAATCACATTTTCGCTTTGTATATATATTAAGTATATATATATATATATATATATATATATATATATATATCGCTATATAAATCTCAGCTCAAAACCTCCATTTTGAACCCCGGAAACCTTCATTTCGCCACTTTTATGATTATTACACTTTTTAACGGTTTCATGCTTTTCATTTCGCTATAAAACCATTTTACATACCCTCACAGGCTTTCGTTTGCTTAAAAATTAAATTTCATATTTTTATTATATTTTTATTGCATTATTTATGCCCGGAATAAATTTTCGTGGCATAAATTTATCAAAAATGTCAAAACTCTCATATTGGGACTTTATTAGACTTAACATTGCTTAAAAGTTAGCCCGAACACGAATCGAAACGACGAATGTCAAAATAGCCCATGTCGGCTCAGTTCGACGTCGCCCGTTTTCGTGTTCTGACATGCATGTTCGCCTATTTTTAATTCTCAAACCATTATTCAATTTATGGTGAATTTCTGGTATGTTGGAGTCCTTATGGCATAGTATTTTTAAAAAACTTCTAACCGCGGAAACGGATCACGAAAACATCTCAAAATCGCGTACAAAAGCTCGTCGAGCAGCAGCGCTGCGCAGCGCAACACCGTGCACACGCTGGGCTCACGCAGGGCCCCAGCGTGGGCTGCTGCGGTCCTGTTACTACTACTGACAGCTCCAATATGCCTACTTTGCGATTTTCTCACGCGTTGCTTGTTTATCGGATTGATCCGAATTTCGGATATTTTATACATGGTATACCAGACTATTTTTAAAAAATATAACCCCTCCATTCCGGGTTCGTTATGCTGCCTAAACAATGCCCCTAAAGTGGTTGCAGAGGCCAATTTTTCAGAACGCGCGTTTACACGTTAAAACTCGTCGTGGTTCATTCCGGCTCGTTTTGCTACCCAACTAAGTCTTGTTTAACATATTAAGACACGTCTAAAGTCTTGGCTTCGCAAAATTCCAAGTTTTTCATCATTGTTACTCTTTATGGTCATAAATTTTTAATTTTCGCGTTTAGAGGTCAAAACTCGCCTCGACGCGTTCTAACCCAACTTGCTTTACAAATAAGTTTTATTTAACATAATAAGACTTGTTTAAAGTATTGGCTTCATTAAATTCTAAGTTTTTATCCGATTTTGTTCTTTATGGCCATTTAACAAACGTAAGGCGTGCGTTTTCATATTCGTTTGAGTTCTTAGCGATTTGGTTGCGGGTAATCCATAATTTCCTTCCTTATAACTCCGCACAACAACAACTATACACCAAGGCTCTAATTCCATTATTCCAACATTGTTACATAAGCTATTTATATGCATTATTTAGCTATATAGCTTACTAACAAAACTCTTATTTTCATTTCTTGATTCAAATCTAATTCTAACAACATATTACACGTAATGGACTAAAACTTGACTCATTACAAGGAAACTTCATCTAAATTTTTATTACAACTAACTAAACTTTCAAAATTTAAAGTTTAGCTTAAGAATTTCATAATTTCATGAATTTTCTTTAGAACTCAAAATTAAAAGTAATTTCATACCTTTTTGACACATGAATTCGAGATTCAAAGACTTTGCAAGCTTCAATTTTGCTTTAGACTTGAGTCCAATTGGGATTGCCAATTTATGGAACTCACGGCTACTTTCTTTTAGAAGAACAAAATTTACATATGGTGAGAGAGAGAAAGTTCATGGTTCCTACTTTCTCTACTTTCTTTTTCCTCTCTTCTCTTCTCATTCTCTTCCCATGGCTGCCCTTTCTCTTCTTTTCCTTATTTGGTCGGGTGTGTGGGTGTGGGAGAGAAAGAAGAGAAGTGTTTCTTTTCTTTTCTCTTATCTTTCTTCTTATCTCTTCCTTATCTTTTCTTCTCTCTCTAAAATCTTGCATATCTTGGATAAACTTCAAAGGCTAGGCTAGGAGGGACACATAAGCTACAATTAGACTTTGAAAAAAAAATTCCCATGTGCCAAATACTCCCTCCTTTGCCCGAATACATTGTACCAATTATTGCCAAATTTTGATTTTTATTTTATTGCATTATTTGTGTTATTTATCTTCTTGGAAGTCCAATTTATTGGGCTACAATTTGGGCCATATTCCATAATTATTTGGGCTCTCTAATAAATTGTTTGGGCCATGTAAAATATCATGGGTCCAACACACTAATTTTATTTTACCCTAATTATTCTTGTAAGACTTTTATTGAATAAATCATCTACTCAATAGTTAGTAACTAGGTTTTTATTTATTGAGCTTCTAACTCACCCACAATTAAATATTTTACCCTCTTGGAACATATATATATAACCTACTCTTTATATATATATATATATATATATATATATATATATATATATATATAACACACACACACACACACATTATATATTTCTAAAAATAAAACATAACATAATAGGCTTTTACTACATATTTATTTATAATTGCCAAATAAATATCCATCACACAATTTCTCATGTAAATTTAATTATTTACTTACTTAAGATATTATAAAAAATATAATATCCTTGCTTTATTAAAATAAATTCATTTAAAAATTTATTTTAATGCTCTTGGGTAAAGTGTATATAAATATTATATATACTTAAACCACCCCATACAAATCCTTATGCAAGTTGTTTATAACAATTTTATTTCCTCGCGCAATAAATATATGCATTTCATTTTATTTTCCATATAAATGGAAATTTATTCAAATAAAATAAAAAAATATTAAAATTAAAATAAATATTCTCTCTTTATTAAAATAATTCAATGCTACAATTTATTTTAATATCCTTTATTTAAAGTATACAATATTTTTGTATACTTAAACTGATTATATCACTTCGTAATATAAATTGTTTCATAACAATTTATTCACACACAATAAATATACATATATATATATATATATATATATTTATCACATATAATAAAATACAAATTTATTTACTCAATTCTTATTTTAATATTTTTCGGGAAATTCGAATTATTTTCTTTTCCCTTCTATAAATTGTTTTCAACAATTTAACTGTAGTAAATATCATAATATATTCACTACATTAGAAACATACATACATTACATCCAATAACGTATTATATAATTTCTTCAATAAAACGGTGTGTCGACGCAGGGAAATGTCGCTCCTATGGTGATTATTACCCTTTCCAATTTTTTAGCCTTTTCAATTAGATTATTTTTTGGAAAAGGTCGGCATTAATGTCGACGGGGTTTTGAAAGATCGTTTTTTATGATGAGCCAATTAACCAGAGTTACTAGTTGGTATATTTGAAATGGATGTACCAACTCATCCGAGTTTTCGTTGTTTTATAAATCGCTGGCTCATATGTGACTCCGAATTAATTGGTCTGCAAACCGAGATTCATAGAGTTCGGGGGCTTGCTTAAGCGAGAGGAAGGTGTTAGGCACCCCCCGACTTCCGTGAAACACGGTTACCGCAATCTTGATACTTTTCTATCCTTTAATTCATGAAATGTGTATGTGTGCGTGTGTGTGTGTGCCTATGTGAGTGTGGTGGTGAGTTTGCATGAAAAAACCAATTGGGTTTTCGGAAAAGTCGTGTTTTTCTTTTGGGAATGCTTTAGAATGTCGTTCGGTTTATACGAGAAAGCTTTATGAGAAAATGTTTGATTTTAATTATCAAAACTGTGAGATTTCATTAGGTGTCGTTTTGGCAAAACAAGAGTTTTCTAAACCTTCGTCAAAATAGGAATCGAGATCTATACGTTGATTTCGTAACTCAAATGATGGGCAACCTCTAGGATCTCTTTAACCCTATGCACAAAGATTTAATAAAACATTATTTATTTTTATAAAACCATTTTTGTGATGTTTGAAAACGATTTCTTTCTTTTGCCTTCTCGTTAAGTGGGAATCGACATTCATTAGCACTTCCAATTTCTTATCCTCGTGATGCTAATAACCTAATTTGATTGATTTTATGAAAATCTTTATCGTTTTAGCTTTGAAATCAATTTTTGGTGTTGCAATTCAAATAAAATATTATAATGCGTAGGAGGTTATCCACGGGCATGTAAGCCATTAAGATAACCCCGAACGCCCACAATCACATATTTTCACTATGACGGGGCCTTAAACACGATTCTCGCCTTGGCGTCGTTTTAAGGCCCGACAATTACATATTTACAATGAAAACTACATCAAAAGATGTCCATCACCGGATTTGGACCACGGGGTCGCGTCCCTAGGCTCACATCCAAAATGGCTAAACAACCACAATATCCTAAAATGGCAATCTAAACAAACTAGGCACAATAAATCATCATAACAAGCTAAAATAGTTCACTAAATGGATATCCTCGGGTCATTAGGAAGCATTTCGTTCCGTGGGAACCCTCACTAATGATCCCTAATCCATGTATCCACAACAATATACAAGAAAAATTACATTTCACATAACCTAATTGACAAGAAGCTTAACAAAATGATACACAAAAACTGCTATATAAATGGTTTTTTCACCTTGCAAATATCACCAAAATCTGTGTAGACTTGAATATATGAATAGAGTAGAAATTATCTTGGATATAATCTCACAAAAGAAACACAATTCCTCACTTTTTCCTCTCTTTTCTCTCCTAATTTTCTGCAGTTTTTTGTTGTTTTTCCCTTCTTTTTCCTAGCTGCTGCTGTTTTTCTTTTCCTTCTTCCGAACCCCCTGTATGCTGAGTGAGGGATGAGCTGAAATAGGCTGGCCAGAGCCAGCTGGCAGATTGATCTGCGGCTGGCTGGCCGCCACCCCTCCACTCAGCTGATTTTCGGTTTCTGTGTTTCGAGTTCCGTGTTTTCAAAAGGCGAACTTATTGGCCGCAGATCAATTCGCGGCTGGCTGGCTTGACGTTCTCAATTTTCGTGCTACACCTCGATTCTCGTGTCGTGACGTTGGTTTTCCCCGATAGGCTCGTATTTTGCAGTCTGGGAATTACTGAGAGACGTGCCACATCATTCGGGAATGCACATCTCGGACGGCCGTGTTGTCACGTCGGTTCTGATTTGCAAATCGTCGCGGTGGCGTCAGGTTTTCGCACTTGCGCCCATCCTTCGCTCTCGTAGGCTGGTTTCTTTGACGATTTTGCCCTCCTGTCAGGGTTAGTATAGAAAGCGCAAAATTTGGGTGTCTACACGGTGGTTATACATTAAGTATATTTAATGCCACCAAGTTACCACATTAAAATAATTTAATATTATAAATTATTTTAACTTACTTATTTTAATCTTACCCATCTCATTTCCATTAATAAATTGTCCCTACAATTTATTTACATATAATAAATATATAATAATAATATATTTATTAAACATAAAATCACATATTGTATAGTTCGTATTCACTTATACAGTACAATCTCACTTTTCGAACTCCAGGTCTTATATCTTAACCTTTATTTAATCATTCAAGATTTTATTAATAAATTTTATAAATTTTGGGGTTGTCACATTTCTTCTTTCATCAAAGGTTTTAATAGTTTTATAACTATAAACCGAACATTTTTCCTCTGGGCACTTTAGGGGATCAACCTATCATACCCTATGTTGTACAACATCTATTTCAACGTCTAAGTGTTTGGTTATCACCTATATAGGGTCAATCGGTATTACCGACCAAACATAATTCCCCAATAATAGGGTTGTTCTTCTCAGCTTTACATTAAGGAAATCTAAGTCAAACAATTTGATTGGATAGCTACGATAAATATAAACAATATCTTGATGAATCATTCTCAAATTAACAAAACAATTCAATATAAGTCTAGCCGAAACAATTGGCTTAGACAACCATATTAACAGTTCATGGAATATATAACTTTAAAGCTTCGATAACATGCATTATAGCATAACTGGATATTTTCAATAAAAGTAAGAATACTTGCATAATAATAATTTGTGAAAACTTAGAATTTATATAACAACGGAACTCGCACAATATATAAAAATTGTACGGGTTAGGAAACTTGACCAATATTAAATTGAGTTAGGGTAAGGAAACTTGGCCAACACAAGGGCTAGACAAGGGTTAGAGAAGAAACTTGCCTAATGCGCCTGCTACAATATTACAACACGCGCTCCTTAATATCCTACACAATTAAGTACATATTCACATAACAATTAGTCACATACTGGATACCAAATAATGGTTTATAATACTCTATAATGTTTTATTCTTATTAGAAATATAATATTAAACAAGATTATACACACTAGTTACGACGTTACGACGCTTGCACGTCCGTACGCTAACCGTGCCTATCTGAATGCCCAAGCGACACGCATTTGCGTACGCTTAACATGCTCATTCAATTTATATAATACTCATTGGTTAATGCTAAGTATCATTATAATTCATAACATTCATGTTTTAAAACTTAAAACAACATCTCACATTGTTGGGAGCATTACATGTGATTACGCGCATGCCCGACACCCTCCGATTACCTCCAATTACACATCAGTCCTACAAATGACCAATTTGGGAATTGATCCCGACCTCAAATGTTAAAACTTATTAAAATAAAGTTGTAGGTCTACTCTTCCTCGTTCCGAATCATTTTGAATCATCTTAATCCGAGTTTGTATTAGAAAGTTACGCCCATTTTACTAAAGAACATCAAAGTTGTCTAGCCGACTACAGGTCCGGCGCTCCCCGCGCCCAAAAGACCTTGCCAGTGGCGCACCCTATGACCAATCGGCAGCAGCCCAGGTGCTCATTTTTCCAGCATGCTTTGTTTTTGTTATTCTAGACCTATATTGCTTTCAACCACCATAACTCCTTCTCTAGACGTCAAAATTGGTCCATTTCAGACTCTATGGACTCCTAAGACATAGAGCTACAACATATCAAAAATGTAGAGCTACCCATCATCATTAACCAGTCCAAATCTTAAGCCAAAGTACTAAGTCGTACTCTATTTTAGGTGTTCTAAGTGTTCTTCATTAAAATCATCACCTAATCTTCGTTTTAATACATGTTTACTCCATTCCAACTGGGTTAACTTCTTAACCCATGAAAGTACAATATCATAACAACAAACAAATTAAACAAATACAAAATCATAGCTACAAAGTCCTCTAAATCGTCCAACAGTCCATGTTTGCCCAAAAAAGTCCATTGTTCATCCTTTATGCAAAGGTTCGGATCATTCTTCGTTTTTGTTCCACTTTAATGGTATTAATAACTTTAAAGGTGTCTTGGTAACAATATTAAGCAACCACAACCAACAATAACAACCAACAATTCTCAGAAAATCAAAACCCAACAAGAAAGCTTCAAAAACTTAAAAACTCAACAATGGAGGAAAATGGTTAGAAAATGAGATTACCTCTTGCTATGGTTAATATTAAATGATCTGAAGCTTGATAGGGACCTATCTTCTTCCTCTTCTTTCCTTCCCGAGCTCCTCCTCCTTCTTCTTTTCTTTCTTTTCTCTCCCCTGTTTCTTCTTCTGTAACTTCTCCTCTCTTTCTATTATTCTCTCTCTCTTTATCTTCTGAACTGTAGCTTGGTGAAGGAGTGGAGATGATTCGGGAGAATAGAGGGATTGGTTTGGCTCAAATGGCTTCCTTTCTTCATTTCTTCTTCTGTCTGCAGCTCTGTCTTCTCTCTCTTTCTCTCTCCCAATGAGCAGCTTGGAAAATGAGAAGGAAATGAATGAATTGGGAGAAGAAAACAACAAAAATTGAGCTCCTTGGAAAGGAAATTGAGGGGAATGTCTGCTTAATGGCTCGGCAACGGCACAAGCTGCCGACTGTGCTTAATTCTTATTGGTCCATTGCTCTAATGCTTCCCAATAGGTACCGCATAACACAAAAATATATCCGAATACTCCCATTTTTGTACCAATTTGGTAAATAACCCTACATAAAATTTAAAATGGGTACTCCCATAAAATATTGGGACACGTAAAAATAATTATTATGGGGTTTGTCCATTATTTTGGAACACCCATATAATACATTTCGGATACGGATTAAATCACATATCAAATGAAATAAAATTTCTGACACTTGAAAAATTATTCATTCGCATACACGTCTTATAGAAATTAATAGAAATCAAAAAAGACGTAAAACATTTGGGCGTGAATAGTGCCTCAAAAAACGTGCCGAATGAATAATAATTTTGTGATTTTTTGCGAAATCAATTTATTCACTCCCACGAGATACAACACATAAAAATCATACATTCACATCATCCATGTTATTAATTAACCTTAAAACACATCATATAAATGAAAATTTAATCCATTCATTTAAATAAAAATAAATCCCAAATTACAAAGGTATTGCGATTCGCGATCGTTACAAATATTGCACAAATGGGAGATTCAAAATGCTACTATAGACCTTATTAAAAATCTCCAAAAGTACCTCAAAAATTATATTTTTGTGTTTTTGAGTTTTGTTGTAAAAGTAAAGTTTAAAGCTTGTAAATGTCTTATCATGACTAAATGAGATAATAAACATGTTTTATGATCTAAGATCTATATCATGATATGTTGAGACTGAAACTTGTGTGTTTTGGGATATGTGAAGGCTATATGTGCTAACTGTCTATGTGAGCTAGCTATGTATATACTAAGCTATGAAAATATATTGAGATACACTAAGTGACTATGTGTACCTAACTGTATTTGCAAATAAGAGATCGATGCATGATTGTTTGATGTTAGTAACATACATGTTAGTTATTGGATATAGCTACAATAACCATAGTGAAGCCATGTGTACCCATAAATATAGACTTTGTACTATAAGATCACTAAGTAAGCCGACACTGTATATATCTGTAGGCTACTCAGTGGCAAGATACTCTATTAAAAGTTTAAACAACGCGAGAGGCAAGTACATCAACCTTTCTTTCTTAAATAAGTTTATGTTACAAGTTTATGTTGCAAATACTTCACTCGAAAATTTACCTTTTTCAAGTTATTCAAATTATTGAACTGTAATACTTCAAATTCAGTTATTCTTATGATATTGAAAGTATGTCAATGCCATTATTTTGGCTAGACAAATGTTGAAATATATTGATATTTTTTATTCATGAAAATCTCATTTAATGTTCTCCAAACTATTTTGTTGTGGTGCGGACTCTTATATAATGTTGTGAACGAACAACCCTTTTATAGGGACATATGATACCGGATACTATGATTCCGAAGGACATGTAATGTGTCATTAGACTGTTATGTTGTGCACAATATAGGGTACTTAGGTTGATCCCCTAAAGTACAAGTCTAGGATATATTTCAGTTTTAATAGTTGTTTGTATCCATGGATTGCAGTTTCAGTACTGTTAATTTTCGTACAGAGTTCACTGGTCATTTGACCTTACAATATGCTAAAGCCTAATTTTTAAACTCAAAGCTTTTAAAGAACTGTTTTACTTAGTATCTCATGAATTATATTTTCTTTGTTATAAATATTCATGTTCCATTATATTCAACTGTTTATTCCTTGCCGAGCAAGCTTTCGCTCACCCTTGCGTTGAATATAATGTTTTCAGTTAAAACCGAGAACACTGGTACATTAGGGAAGATAAAGAAAAATTCAAGGTTGTAGAATAATTTGTTATTAAGCGTTTGTGCTTAAATGAACTTAAGTAGTTATTGTAATAATTACCTTATTATTACTACGTCTTGTAATATTATTTGGCATCCAGATATGTAAAGGTCCATAGAACCTGAGATTTAAATTAAGATTATTATTGTAATATAAGACAGGTTAAAGTTAGTAATATGTTAGGATTTATAGATATGATAGTATCGTGAACACTAAACCCGAGGTAAAGGTAACCCGGATTTGGGGGCGTCACATTTACAATATGGTAAATTCAGGGTATACTTTTACATTTTAGTCATTTATATATATCGAAGAGGTCTTTTTTTTAAAGAACCTATTCTATTATAATTTGATTATAGGAATACATTTTATCCTAGGGCTAGGGGGAACGTGGGAATGGGGTCAGAGGGAAAGGTTAGAGGGAACCTAAGAAAAACTTATCTTTTTCATGTAGCTTCTTGAGTAATTTTAAAATCTTTTTACTTCTGCTGAGAGGTAGACTCGACTTGTGACCTTACGCAATAAAAGGAGAGACCTCTACGTCACCTTTGGTCTATATATATCTAAGACACCTAAAATTCCAAAACAAATCTGATTGCTAGAGCTCAATAGCAAAAATGGCAATTAGAAGGGCTAATTCTACTATTACACTTGTAGTCTTCTACATGGTTTTGATTGTCTTAGTCCCAACAGGAAAAGCTCTAAGGGGTCCAATTACTCCACCACCCCCGAAAGGTCGGGAGTATAGTGAGGCTGCTCACCCCATGGTCCCCGTGCAATATTATTTTATAGATTAATATTAATTATATATATTAAACTAGGCTAATTGATTGGTCTAATTGAGTGTAACACATGAACTCTAATTAAGTCTAATATGAATTAGCTAGTGTGAGTTATTTAAGTAAATTTTTTGGGCTCTTGATGAGTAGGCACACTAGGTTACTAATAAGGAATAATATAAAAAAAACTAGGTCATCTCCTTTGATCATACATGTAAGATCCTGACTTTATGAAATAAAAATTTATTTTCTTTATGATTATTTTTCTAAATAGTGAAGTGCTTAATTGTTATAAATGATAGTTAAGGTGGTTATTTATAAATTATCTGAAAAACAGTATGTCGGGGAATATTCTTTTTGTCGGGGGAATATTATTTCTGTCGAAGAATATTATATTCGGTACCGTACGACGACGCCAAAATAACAAAATATTAGTGGGCCCCACAATGATAATATTGTCAACGATAGTGGGCCCCATTGTCGGATACTGAAAACGACAGTATTTTGTCAACAATATTATCACCGGTAACTGTTGAAATACTCGGTAATAAAAAGAACAGTAAAACGCGTTATTCCACAGTAGTACGCGGTATTTCATAGGCACACAGTGTTGCACAGTATTTTAAATTATTGATTCAATAATTAATAAAGTAGCAATTGCACAGTATTTTGATTCAATAATTACAATAACATCTGTATGGTACTTTTTATTATTTGTCATAACACTGTAACTCATATTATTTGATATGATATTTTAGCATTATTGACGGATTAAAAGTGGAGTCTAACTTAGGGTACCTAATTGAAATTATGGAAATTCACATGCAATGAACTATTGGTTCACATGATAGAACTATTGGTTCACGTGTGGGAACTATTAGGGGATGTTATGCAAGATTGATAATACTTGAGGGATTATATTAAAAATAGAGGCAAAGATGGAGGTACTAAAGTGTAATAAGTCAAGCCCTTATTGTGCAATTAATGAAACTTGGTTTTCTATAAATATGAAGAATTATCTTAAGAAAACTTCACACCTTCCTTGCTTATACTTCCTCTCTCTCTCTCTCTCTCTAAATTTCTTGAGTTCTCTAAGTGTGCTAGGCTATTGTGAGTATTTGTGAGAATACTAGTATTGTCCAAGTTAGTAAACTTCATAGAAAGCAACATCCAATCACTTATTAACGAATGTAAGAGATATCATTTATTTCATAATCTTATGTAATATCATTTGCTTCCATGTTCGTAAGTGATATTATACTCATAAAGATGGTTATTCATTCTGTATTAATTTGTGGGGATAACCTGTCCGTGCGGATTGACGCATTCCTGGTGAATATCCTTTTGTATTCATCCCTTATTACTCTGTGGGAATAATCTGTATGTACAGAGTGTCGTACCTAGTGAATATCCCTTTGCATTTATTCCTTATTAATTTGTGGGTATAACCTGCCCGTGCGGATTGACGCATGCCTGGTGAATAACCTTTCGTATTCATTATTTATTAATCTTTTAATCTGTCTACGCGGATTACTGCATGACAAGTGAAAATCCATTTGCAGTTTCATATATTCTTTTATACTCGTATAAAGTATCATTTCTTTTGTACTCTTTAAGGGATATTTATTTCTTTCACATTTATCTATTTATGATAAGAAATCTCTGTTTGTTTCCAAAACCTTATTTTTAAATGGTGAAAATCCCTAAAAATTTGTAGAATATCCTCAATAGTTTGTGCTTCATGTAATATCTTTTCATCTGAATCTTTCTATTTCGTTTGATACGATATAGTTGAATCGTGAAATTTATTCTTGAATATCATTCTTGAATTTGACTCCACAATTTAGTCATTATGCTGGTAATTTGGTCAACCTTCGACATTGGATAAAATAAATTATAAATCTTTAACATTCATTCTTATTCTTGATCTCACTGTATTAATTTTATATCATTGTCATCATCCTCATACTTAAATTGTTGTGATAGTTCTCTTTGGCCCGTAGTGCAAAGATGAACTGGCGTGACATGATTTTGACCAAACTGTGTATTGGTATAATCATGACTTTTGGTGTTACAAACAAAGGCGTATGGTGAAAGTTCTCTTTGGCCCGTAGTGCAAAGATGAACTGACGTTTGGCATGATCATGACCGGTGATGTTACAAATAAATATTTTTGGCACATAGTACAAAGAGAGGCTGTTGAATATAAACTGTTGATTTGGATGTTCATAAACAGGAACTGTTAATTGGTGTTACAGGGATAAAATATTGGTGGTGATCTTTTAACTTATAGAAGATGGTAGATATTATAATCTACTTGACTCTTCTAATGAATTGTTCGTTCCGTTGCAGTTGTTGTTATTGAATAATTGTAATATCTTTAAATCTCTGATTTATTTCGGTTGAAGTCTAAAGATAATTTTATTCTTCATTATCTTAGTCATGATATTTTCTATTGAGCTATTTGTGCTCACCCTTTTCCTTTTTGTTCCATTGTTCTCTTCAGGAAAAGAGAGTGTAGTGGGGACTAGCCGGGGAATGAAGTGATGGTCTGAGACAATAGAAGTATCTCAATACATTACTATTAGTGTGACAATAAGTGTATTGAGAATTTAAGATGTATTTGTATTGTGTTGTCGTATTTTGCACAACACTTATTAGTTGTAAATGGGAAAATTCGTATTTGTATTTTGTAGAATGTTATTGACGACTCAAAATGGGTTGTATGGACCTATTTTGGGGGCGTCACAATACACGCTTAAGGATTTCATAATACCAATAAGGCAAGGGATCAAAGTGGTATATTGTTCATCCAAAAATCAATTTCGTTGTGTTCATCATGGATTCCAAATAAGGTACGCACACCGTTATTATTTTTCTATATATGTTTTAGATGTTGTTCTCCTATCTATATCTAGGGATAGAATTAATTATTATAAATTAATTCTTACAATTAGTACAAGAGCTATCATAGATTAGGTTTATATAGAATCCTAATAAAATTACATATAAGAAATAATTTATTGAAAAAAAGATGTATGCTAAAGCAATTAGGATTCTAAACCTAATCTATGATTCTAAAACAGTACATGTACTGTTTCTATGATTATAATTAACATCATGCATATTGAAATTTAAGTTCAAACAGTGCATGTATGCTAAAGCATGTCATTCGGTTTATTCATTGCTGTGACGCGAAAAATTGTTGCAGCAAGTATGCTTCTACTTTTCGGCCGTACTGTATACGCAGTTAATATTATGTAATCTATTTTACGGTTTAAATGAATATGTATCTATAGATTATATGATATTTGGTATGGATATATGTATATTTGTCGTAAGTTGGACTATTTGCTTGAAGTTATAGTCATTGGTATAATGACCCACATGTTTAAGATATATTTATTTTATATGAATAAATATGCAATTAGTATTTTGGGCATTATACGGTTATGTGTATATGATGTATGTGCGGGCTATTTTACTATGTGAGCATAAAAATTATTCTAAAATTATGAATTATGAATTATGATGGCATAATTTTGGTGTAGATTGTAAATATAATATTATGTTTGTAATTAAAGTTTTAAGTACAATTTAATGTATATAATATCATAAGGACTTGATACTGCTTTATATACATTTTAATTGTTGTAAGCATGATTTTAAAACCTGGACCGAACCGTCGGTTCAACCGATTAAAATCGGAACCGGTCGGCACTCCGATCCGGTTTGAACCAATAAACTATTTTTTGTCAAAAATCAATTGACCCGGTTGACCACCGGTCGAACCGGTGGTTCAACCGGTAAAATCGGTTAATTAACCTAGTGAACCGATTTTTATTTTTATTTTTTGTACCAAATTTTTTTTATATTAAAATTAACCACTTTTACTAATATTATAACTCAATTTTATTATATTTTAGTTCATAAAAAACGTTATTTTTTAAAATTTTATTAATTATTAATAATATATATTTTTATATATTAATGACGTCACTGAGTCAATAATGGTTCGACCACTGGTTGGACTAGTGCCCCATCCACCTGGTACTTTTTTCGGTTCGATGATAGGTTCGGGTCTAAAAACCTTGGTTGCAAGTATACGTATTGATTTTACAAATAAAGTTTTGGTATCGTTTTTTCATGCGATCAACATGTGGTATAATTGATATTTTAAATGTATATATCATGAGAAAGTGATTGTTTTAGGTGTTATCACATCATCCTAAGACGTAAGGGAATTACATAAGTTTGATTTTATTCTCATGATATATGAATGTGACAAAATTAGAATTAATGGCAAAAGAATGCCCCACTGTGGTTGTCCGAGTTTAAACATTACCCCACTGAATTTTTTAAAAATTATTAATTGTACCATTCCATCCAAAAAATTGGACAAACGTCAAATTTCATCTCCTATTTTCATACTTGGCTTTTAAAAGAAAAAAAAGAAAAAACAAGTAAACGCTAATATGACTTCTAACGTGAATTTTTTTGTCAATGACTAAACTTTATGTATTTTGTCTTTTTCTTTCTCTTCTCTTGTTCATATTCTTTTCCTCTCTTACCTTCTCATTCCTGGTAGTGGTGGGTACGACCGTCATGGCCACCACGACTAGCGTACTACCAAAACCAATCCAAGTAGATGGTTGAAAAGCCACATGACTCTTCCACTAAAACCGTCGGGGCCAACTGGTGGAGGGTTTCTTGTCGCGTAATGACATTTTTCGTCTGTAAAGTTTGTCGAGCAGAGAGACAGGAGATGAACTGATTTATTTAGGGAGAATAATGATGAAATAATGATTTATTACTGACTTTGACTTTGAGATTTGGCCATTTGTGCTAGCTACTAACAACGTGTTTGTGAGTTTGAGTTTAAAATTTACAAGAGAAATGTAAAAACAGATCTGCTTGTTCAGATCTAGATCTGCTTGATCTTTGACATCCTTTTATAAAATGAATAACATGTTGTAATAGATCTCATTGATACGAAAATTTTGATATATTATTTGTATTATTTAGAATTAAAACAAGAGAGTTATGCCTTTTGACTCTTTTAAGATGTGTTTCCCGGTTGAAGGTTGAAGATGACCACCTCAGCATTTACATGTTTTTTTCTTTATTTTAAAGCCACGTCTGAAAATAAAGGAAGAATTTTGATGTCCGTCCAATAAATCTAATGGAATGGTCCGATTAATAAAATTTAAAAAGTTTAGTGTGCCAATTCCATATTTTTAAAGTTCGGCAGTGTAATACTTAAAAGTCAACAACTACAGTGAGGTAATACCCATTTTGCCTAGAATTAATTTAATCACATAAGGGCTTGATATGAAAGTGATATAAAGTATATCCTGGTATGAGAATTTGGGGTTTGATTGAGATGTAGTCGCCAAAATAACCTTTTGATTTGGATTCTAATTTTGGTCTCATGCGGTAATGGGATTGTCTCTGATTTTAGTGCGTGATCAGCTGACCAAAGGTGATGGTTATGAATTAAAATTGAGAGGGTCACATATATATGCTTAAGGAGTGACCAGTTGGAACACTTTATATACACCTAGAGGTGGTAAATTGTAAGTATTAGAATATATTTTATGATTGTTATTATGTGAGAGGTTTTGCAACTGCATGTTAAACATTCTGCCTAAACGTGATTGCTTGGTGATGTCTGTGAAATCTCATTGTTTGATTACTTTCATCAATTAAGTAGAAATTATTATTATAATTTCTTGAGCTAAATACATTTCTGTTACACCAAGTTTTATCAAATTCATAATTTGGTCCCAAAAGTAATTGAGCTTACAAATCGCTACATAAACTACTGAATTGCATAAAATGTCCTCCAAAATTATTTTCGACAGAAATTGACCAGAATACCCGATGACTGGCAACCCAGTTGGACCGAATTGGTTTTATACGATTTGACCGTATTCATATACGATTTGACTTCATTACAAAATTAAAATACTTCTAAATAAAATTAACCCTAAATTAAAATATTTCTAAATACAATTAACCTCATATTAAAATACTTCTAAATACAATTAATCTTTAATTAACTCCAAATTAAAATATTTCTAAATACAATTCACCTCAAATAATATTGACTTTAAAAATATAAAAATTAAAACTTATACCAAATAATGTTTAACAAAAAATAACAAATTAAAAAAAAAAACTAATTAATTATGTTTTGCTAATATTAATTTAACTCTAAACAATTATAAAATAAAATTTACAAAGATAATTAGAAACAAAAAATTAAACTAGAATGATAATTAAGGAAAATAAATTGATCGATTCTAAATAAGACTTGCATAATATGTAGCAAACAAACTAAAAAATTAAAGTATAAGAAACAAAAAACTAAACTATAAATTTAAAAATGAAAAACTAAAAATCAAAAATTGAAAATTAAAGATTAAAATTAAATGGTGCCCAAAATTTATAATATAGCTTACCTTGATTAGGGTCACTATTAACATTCTGCAACAACAATTAAATGATGGTCTTCATCCTCATCATCAGGTCCTCATCATAAAGTCAATTTACTCTGACGCCATTCAACAACCATACGACCTTCAGATGATTAAATTCACTTCCGCGTTCACAACCATCGACCAATGATTGTTATATTTAGTTCAATATGAAAATCATCCTCACTAGCACAATCCCAATCATCTCCCTCACCAAAATCAACAATTATTTGCAGAATCTGAGACACTGGGAATCGAAAGGCACATCCAAAGTTGTCATATTCTTCCACGTGTTTAGATCTCCAAATTCGTCATCCTTTTCAACAATATTTGCATCATCAAAAGTTCCACACACTTGTTTATCCTTTTTCTTCTTCTTTCAATTCGTTGTTTACCTGTTGATTGTGAGATGGGTGTGGTGATTTGGGGGGTTTTGATCTCAAGAGTTTGCCATTGTATGGAGGCGATGGGGGATTATGGTTGTTATTTTTGATGGTGATAGCAGAAAGTTGGTTTCGTCGCATATTTCCAGCGTGAATCGTGATGGGTTCCGGCGAATGTGGGCAAAAATGGTGATGCATATCGGGAATAGTTTGGTTGTTTTTTGTTTTTATATTATTAAGTCTTTAAATTAGTTATTATAGAAATAATTCCTTAAATTAGTAGTTTTATTATTTAATGAAATCAAATCGTATCTGAATACGGTCAAACCGTATAAAACTAAATGAGTTGCCGGAAAATAGAGTACTTCGGTTAATTTATGCCGAAAAATAATTTTGGAGTCGACATTGTATGCAATTCGTTATTTTATGTATCGATTTGTAAGTCCAATTACTTTAGGGGCCAAATTATGAATTTAATGAAACTTGGTGTAATATGTATTTAGCCCCAATTTGTTTATGGTCACCTTTTTCATCAACAACATAATGGTAATTATAGAGGTTCAAAATTACTCCAATTTAAAAGATATGATTGTACCATTACGAAATAGATGTCTACCGTCATCATCTAAAGGTTCTATTTCTCATTACATATAAAAATAAGGACACTTCTGTATTCTTTAATTATAAAGTTGATCAAGATTGTTAAAGTTATTGACTAGGGAACATTATAAGAATGATAAAATGTTATCAAGTCTTAAGGTTTGGTTCTATAGGTATTGAGCACTAAAGTCACAATAGAGATAATATGTCTAAAAGTCATACTAATCAAGTTGCTCAAATAACAAATAAAAAGTTTAAACAATCTCACGTTTAATTGCTTAAAAACTTATTTTAATTAAGTAAAGTGATATTTCTTTCTCCTTTTACAAGAGGATAACAAGAAAGGACTGTCTTAAGTATAACACTTGGTTAGCCAAACATGTAGCATCAATCATTGATTCTTTGGCTCTTGTTCATGAATCTAATCTAGCACAAATACAATCCAGTTACTTGTGTTTAGATAGTGGTGCAACATGTTATGTTGCTTTTGTCATACAGAGATTCATAAACCAGTAGAAACCAAATAAGGAAATAATCAAAAGCTCACGATTGAAAGTAATAAAGATGCAATACAAGAATTTGTGGGAGATTGCTGTTTAATTCAAGATTGTGTTAGAGGTTATTGGCAAGAATATTTTAAGGTACTTAACTGTGACAAGAGATTATATGCTGATATACATGGAAGTTTAGTTAATACAATTTTTACTTTACTAGCAATGCGGTTGAACTAAAGTCCACATCAAGTTTTATATTTTTACTACGGTTGGAGCAATTTTTTTGAAAAGTCATTAAAAAAAATAATTATGGTATGCTTTGAAGCAAAACTACTCAGGTTATTTGACTTAAGAACCTCACAAAGATTTCTTTTGTTTAATGATTTTGTGTTTTGACTTATTGTATTGTGATAACTGTTTTGCTGTAAGTTTTGTTATATCACAGCAGCCAAACACGTAGAGATAAATAACTTGACCATAAAAAAAAGGTCAACATAAGTGGTTTTATAGTAGAACATATTTGTACAGATGATATGGTTTCAACTCCTAAACAAAAGTTTTTTACCTTATATCTTTAAATAGATATGTTGCTAGCATGGACATAAATGCATCATGGGATGTGTTTGTTGAGTGGGAGTTATATAGTTTGCTCTTTTAAAGTTTTTCATTTGTAATAATTATTTTCATTAATATAAAGAATTATAGTGACTACCTTTTACATGCAATCAAAGAGGATAAACAATAGTTATTTTAACTGTAGTACTTAACACGTGGGCATTATATATATAGACGTGTCATTATATAAAGTATCTAGGTATGTGTCAATCTTGAATAAAATTTGGTCATTCAGTTTAGGCTATCAGGTATGTCTTGTGACACATAAGTATATTTTAATTGTGATAATAAAGTTAAGACATACGAGATTCATTGGAATCATAAAGTGATGACTGACGACAAAATAACTACTGAGAATTCAATTCGGGAGTCATCGGGTCGCCACACTACCATATTAAATTCATGTTAATAGAGTTAAGGATCTTTGTGACCATGGGTGGCTCAGTGTCAGTTAAAAGATGTAGTTACTTTCATGATTCAGGGTTTAAAGCTCTATGGGACCGAATTGACTTTTAGAGTAGTTACTAGATTGATGGTTTTGTCAAAAGCGCATATAAATTTTTAAAATTTTTGATTAGCCTTTAATTTATTTTTATATAAAAGTAATTTTCAATTAATCAATATCCCAATTGGGAGAATGTAATATTATTTAATGGGATAATGGCCAAGTAAGAAGTACTCGGCTAATACGTGGCTCATTTTTCTCATTAACTTTTCTTTGTAATAGTTTCACCCCTCACTCCTCTCCTCTTTCTCTGCTCGCGTTCAATTAATTAGTTAATTTACTTTTATTTTTTAGTTCTTTTTTCAGATGTTCTCAATTAAGGATTTGATTCATTTGTCCTAACTCTTAAACTCTTTTTATTTATTAATCAATTACTCCATTCGTTCCACATAAATAGGTTAATTCCATTCATTCTTATTCTTTTGGCTTCTACTGCCATTATAGAGAAAGCATTTTTTATTATGAAATTTGTTTAAATTAGGCTTTAAATTAAAAAAATGGAGGATGAATTTCTTACGGTTGAATGACACTTTTATCCCTCCAAGTTGCCACCCACTTTTAAAGTCGTCCATAAAGTTTATTTTTTGTCAATTAGGTCATTAAAGTAATTTTTTTTGTCGATTCCATTTTTTTATCCGATTTCACTTAAATCCCCCAAAAATTTGACCCGGCCCATTTTTTGAAGGGAAATTATGTCTTTTACCAATATGATGTCAATTATAGGTTGAATGGTACTTCTGTCCTTCCAAGTTGTCATCCACTTTTAAAATCGTCCTTAAAATTTATTTTTCGTCAATTAGGTTCTTAAAATGATATTTTTGTCGATTCCGTTCCTTTAACCCGATTTCACTTAAATCCCTCGAAAATTTGATCTGACCCATTTTTTGAAGGGCAATTATGTCTTTGCAAGTATTCATAAGTATTATTAATATTAGAAATTAAAATATAAAAACGAAACATAAAATTAAAATACAATCAAACAAACAAGAAAAGTAAAAAAAAAACTATTTCAAATTTCAAAATATTTGGGAAAGATGACTCCTCTACTCTCTATCTTATCTTTTCTCAATTGAACTCCGCGGTATCTTAGCCCATTTATTGATTCAAGAACGCAACAAATCAAAACCCACATCAGACGAGCCAAGATACTGCGGAGTCCGTATGCATCCATACGGCCAATTCGCCGCCGAGATCCTCATTCCCGAGGGTGAAGACTGAATTTAGAAGGCCCATATTTTCCATAAAATTGTTACTGTTCATGCCTTGGATCTTTCTTTGTGCTCTGCAAATAATTTGTTTTCAGAGTTTTTGAGTTCAATTGAGAAAAGATAAGACAAAGAGAGCAGATGAGTCATCTTTCCCAAATATTTTGAAATTTGAAATAGTGTTTTTTTTCTTGTTTGTTTGTTTGATTGTATTTTAATTTTATGTTTAATTTATTTATTTTAATTTCTAATATTAATAATACTTATGAATACTTGTAAAGACATAATTGCCCTTCAAAAAATGGGTCGGATCAAATTTTCGGGGGATTTAAGTGAAATCGGGTAAAAGGAACGGAATCAACAAAAAATATCACTTTAAGGACCTAAATGACGAAAAATAAATTTTACGGGCAACTTTAAAAGTGGGTGACAATATGGAGGGACAGAAGTGTCATTCAGCCTATAATTGACATCATATTGGTAAAAGACATAATTACCCTTCAAAAAATGGGTCGGGTCAAATTTTAGCCGTATTTAAGTGAAATTGGATAAAAGGAACGGAATCGACAAAAATGCATATCACTTTAAGGACCTAATTGGCGAAAAATAAATTTTAGGGACGACTTTAAAAGTAGGTGAGACCTCAGAAGGACAAAAGTGTCATTCAGTGAATTTCTTACATACTCATTGATTTTGTATATTGAGAAGAAAATTGCTTAGACTTTCACTTTGAATTCTATCATAAATACATTTCGTGACACGAAAGATTGCAAAGTGCTGCTTTGATAAAGAGTTTAATTTTTACTTGAATTTCTAATGTGTAATATTTTTTTGCCTATACTTTTATGAATATATATAAAAAAAAATTTCACCCCACCCCCAATATAAATTCCTGGTTCCGCTTTTGCTAACTTACCCAATAAGTTATATTATCCATCAAGTCCACGACTTGCTCAATAAATTATATTGTCCATCAAATCATAAGGTAGGACTCTGATACAACGCTTTGTGTGTGGATAATTTAGGTTCCAAAATAGAAAATAACTCTCTTTTTGTAAACTGAGAAAATAATACTCTTTTTCTTTTTTATAATAGAGCCTATTGAGGTAGTATAATTTGTCATATTTTTTTAAGATTAAGATTCACTTAATTTATATCTTTATTTATTTTATAGATTTTTTTTAACAAGTGAAATATTTGTTCCATAGGGTTAATCTTACATAGTTCTCTTACGTTTGAATTTGTTCCATAAGATTATTATTACATAATTCTCTGAAATTTGAGGATTATCTAGTAGGGTTTTTAGAATCGGTAAATTTGTATTTTTCTTTATTCAATTTGAGATTAGTTGAATGACACTTTTGTCCTTCTAAATTATCACCGATTATCAAAGTCGTTCTTAAAGTTTATTTTTCGTCTGTTGAGTCCTTGAAGTGGCAAATTAGTGTCAATTATGTCTTTTTCCCAATTTTCACCTAAAATCGACCCAAGTTCGACCCGATCCATTTTTAATGACAAATTTGTCTTTTCTTGTATTTAGATATATTACATATCAATACTAATACTAATATATAAAAGCAACAAAGACGATCTTTTAAAGTAGAAAACTCACTGAGTCAACTTTAATTAATAAAGAGCTAACTCAGTTAATCGAAAAACTCACGCGAGTTTGGAATCGACAAAATCCTTCAGTCGACCGACTCCTCCTCTTCTTCTCGATTGACTCCTTCTCTTCTTTCCCTCGATCGCTTCACCCATATAAACAATCACCTCATCACTGACTTCTTTTTCTCTCAATCCTTCTCCTCCACTAACGTCCAGCAGCAACAACAACCGTCCTTGTTCCAACCTCAGCCTCAACAACAACATCAGTCACCATTTCAGCAGAGTCCTCGTTCCTTCAACCCCAACAACAACAACAACAATTACAGTAATTATAGTAACAACACTTTCAGTATCAACAACAACAAAATCAACTTTATCTCTTTACCAACGAAAAGGCTCCCGCTAGCTATGGAACTAAATGGGCCGACCTCCATGATGATTCTCAGAAATTCCTCTTCAAGATTGAGTACGTTTTAAATTAGGGCTCATTTGGTAGTTTAAGTGTTAAGTGAGTAGCTAAATGTTAAATTTACTAAAAATTATGATTTTTTTTGGGAGTATATTAATTTGCTAAGAGTTAAATTTACTAAAAAAATACTAATTTTTGATGAAGTTTATTAATTTGTTAAGATGGTGATATGTGTGGATAGGGAGAGAATCTTGGAGTATAGAGACGAGAGCCAACGGTTAGATCAGTGTAGCCGGCATTTTGATTCTTCGGTCTCTAATGATGGATTCGAGCTCGATGCCAATCTCATTGTTCATGTATTCACTCTTTGATTAATTAGTTCCATATATATTTGGTTGTATATAGCCCTAAGGCTCCAATAGCCACACTTTACTGTTAACTTGATTGGATTGACATTACAAGGTGAAATGAAGAAGAACTGCAGGTTCCTTTAACTAAATTATTAGTGGTTTATTTGTGTGGGAGTAATAGAACATAAGGAAGGGATTTGATGTGCTAATTGCCAATTATGTGGATAGCATTACGCAATGCAAAAATTCTAGAGCTAGAAAAATATATTCCTAGTTCTTTCTCCAAGTATTATTATAGATGTTAAAAATTTAGTAACTTGATAATCATTGAAACACAATGATCATGATATAGACGTATGTTGTTCAAATGAAGTATTCCTGTAAAAGCACTGGGGAAGGTAACAACAGGTAGAGAAAAAAAGAATTCATTGCAAAGCAACACATTTTCATTGGCAAGGTCATATAACTACGGAACCTGACCAGAATTTTATTTATAATTGGTTGAAACTTGGAAGTATAAGGTAGAAAAAATTAAAATATTATACTAGAGAGTTTTATTCCAGCTTTTTTAGAGCTGCTTCAAGCATCCCTTTATTTGAGCGAACATCATCAGATTTATTTTTATGTGTTCTTGATATATTAGTATTGATATGAAGTTAGGCATATTGTCGTCCCTAGCTATGACTTGAAGCCCATTTTCGTTCTCGATTCGAATGGAAAACCCTTGCTAAAACCTTTTGTTGATGAGGCTTATGATTACCCAATTTATAAACCAATACCAGCACCAACACAATATCAACACCAATCGCTATTAAATGTGAAGCTAATTAAATCCACATACTAATTACTCATGAACTGAATTGAATTTCTCTGTGGAAGCTTCATTGTCACACACCATATCCGCTGCCACCTCAGCGGATAGCCTCATTGGTGGCCAGTCTGTTTCATATATCTCACAACCTCCACAGGAAGACAAAAAATGGGCCGACCATCACATTCTGGTCTCTATCGCCATAGTCGGTCCTGGAATACAAAAGGTGCAGCTGTTTGATGTAAAGGTGTTAACGTTCCTCTTCGTCCAGCTAGCTTCGGACCTACACATGGGAATAAATCGGCGACCCGACATTGCCATTAGGGGAGTGCTCTACGGTGTGAGAGTAAGTACCAGGTATAGGCGAGAGAGGGAGTATCAACAATGGAGGTCCTTAGAGTTTGAGGGAAGAGAAAATGACTTAATTCCCCCATACCTTGTACAAGGGGAGCTTTTTTAGGGAGGCTTTGGCGCCAAAGGTTGGTGCCTAAGGTTTTTTGGAACCCAGAGGCACCTGACATTATCACATTCGCTCTGCCACGTGATGGTTTGCAAGTAATGGTTGGTGTGATAGTTGTCACCAAACTTTGACATGACAGGCATAATCCTCTATGCGTATGCCATGCATTTAATGCATAGTAGACGTTGGTAGGTCAATCCTTGTATGATCTTTGGATGTGACCGATGGCCGAGTACCGAAGAGTTTGGGCCTTCGCTAGTCGCCAAAGTCCGAAGATATTATATCCTAAAATTGTCCTCACTCCCTTATTCCACTTTAATGGGATGGGGGGGGAGTATATGAGGTTTGTGTGATATTGTATGAAGTTGGATTTTGGCGTCGAAATTTTCCCTTGCTCACCAAAGAAACGTGTTCGTTTTGTCTTCAGCGAGGACGGGAGTGCTTTCGCTCTATCCGAAGAGATTGGTCTTTGGGAGGAAATTTATCCTTGCCCACTGAAGAATGCGTTTGTTTTGCCTTCGATGAGGACGCGAGTGCTTTCTCTCCATCAAAAGAGATTGGTTTTTGGGAGAAAATTTGTCCTTGCCCACCGAAGAAACGCGTTCGTTTTGCCTTTGGCGAGGACACAAGTGCTTTTGCTATGTGTGAATAGATTGGTCTTCGAGAAAATTTATCCTTACTCACCAAAGCAACGCATTCATTTTGCCTTACGGTGAGGAGGTGAGGACGTGAGTGCTTTCACTCTTCATTAGGTTGAACCGAAAGGACATGGGTGTTGGGACGTGTGCGTGAACGGATATTTCTCTGAGGAGTGGTTGGGTCATAATGGCACTGTTCTCGGGACACACGCTGAGTTGTCCCATCAAATGTCGTGTGGCGTGTTTATTGGAGAACGTGAGGTTTTTCAACTTATCTTTGGCGGTTATTGAAATTTTGAATGTGTTAATCTCTACCGCTGATTAAGGGAAGATTTGGGCTGTTGGTGATTGTTATAAAAGGGGGCTTAAGGGCTTCAATTTGGCACTTTGTTTTCTTCAATTGTGGTTTTCTTTTTCTTTATCGGCGTTCTTTTTCCTTTGTTATAGTGAATCCATAGTTGCTAGCGCGCGGTAGTTTGTTCGGGAGGAGAGTGAATCCAAGTAAGTGATCCTTCTCTTTTCTTTCTACTTCTGTATTCTGTTCTTCTCCATTTATTGAGTCTTTTTGTTTTGCTTGAGAAGATGGAGGCGTCTATTTTGGTGGTAGAGGATACTCCTCAGTCATTTCCGACGATGGAGGGTGAGTCTAAGGTGCATGGTTAAGATGACGGCTGGAGGGGACGAGGTAGTAGGCTAAGTAGCGTTAGTGGCGATGTCATTGTTGGTAAGAGTTTAGGGCTCCGAAGACTTCATATATTATGTGTTGTTCTGCTAACTTGTAGATGTCGCTGAGTTTGGTGGGTTCTTTGGCGATGATATCTTTGATGAGATTTTTGGAGGTCCGAAGGTTGAGACCTTGTACCAAGTAGGCTATGGCTTGCACCACGTTGAGCTTCTTCACAAGAAAGAATGAGTCGCAGAAACGGTTTACATAGTCTCGTAGGGATTCGTCGGGACTTTGTCAGATTTGCATGAGTAAGGTTGTGGTTTTATTGGCTTCACAGTTGCATTGGAACCGACAAGTGAAACCTTCTTTAAATTCGGCCCATAACTTGATGGATCGGGGTGGTAGGGATGAGTATCATGTCCTGGGCTATCCTAGAAATATTGAATTTTTTAAAACTATAAACTTTTGATATTTTTACTTTAGGCCCTTCAAGATTTATGAAAAAAGGGTATATATAATACTTTTTTTTAAAAAAAATATAAGAAAGTACTTCCTCCATTTCAAATATAAAGATTCCATATATACTATAATACAAAAAACTATTATTTCAACCAGAAATTGTAAACTTGCCCACAAAGATTCCAAAAACTGATAATTTGGTGCCCCACTCAAGTATTTATGACTTCACAATATTTTGTCCCGAACTTATTGAGATAGATCCTTAGAACAGTACTGAATAAAAATCCTATAATAAAGGGCCAAATTATATATTTATCCATCCAAGTTGTCATCGAATTTTAAAGTGACTCTTTAATTGATAAAAGTTATACTTTCGTCCTCTAATTTGGCATTTTAGTTCACTTATGTTTCTTGGGCTGATTTTTTTTTTCACATTCGAGTCATTGTACACTTTTTAATGAGGTTATATGGTCTTTTGGTATTTAAATGTTTTGCATAGAATTCAATAATCAAATTATAAAATATATACCAAGGGCACAAGAAATTTACGTGACTTCAAACCCCACCCGAAAAGGACAAATTAATATAACCTCGTTAAAAAGTATCGCACATGACAATTTGAGAAAATCAATCCAGAGAAAAATCAATCCAAAAAATAGAATTGAACCAAAATATCAACCTTGGAGGATGAAAGTATTACTTTTGTCAACTAAGTGGTCAGTTTAAAATCCAATGACAACTTAAAGAGAGAAATATGTAATTCAGCTATAATTAAGAAAACACACAAATTATGTTGTAGTCATTTTAATAAGTAGTTTACTATAGCAGGAAAATGGACATTCATAAAGTAGTCTTCCCAACAAATGTCCCTTGGGTCAAAATAAAACACAGCTTCCTCTATGCCGCTTTCTCTTGCTACCATTCGCAACTTTTCAGTATTCTGGTCATCAAAGCTAGAAACAATAAAGTAAATATTTATCAATAACAAAGAAAAAAAATAAAATAAAATGTCCTTTCGTCCACTTAATTTAGAATAATTCTAGGCGGACCAGCCAATTGGACCGGAAAATTACACCGGTCCCAGTGGCGAAGTCAGAACTTTTGTCCAGCGGGGTCAAAATATTGCGATCCTATAAATAATTTGGTGGGGGTTCGGGGGCGCAACCCCCGAACCAATTTTTTTAGATAATTTTGTGCTTTCCGGCCGATTGCATATGTAAAACATGTATTTGGTTATAATATTGTTAATATAACAAGTAATAACATTATATATATATATATATATATATATATATATAAACACACACACACACACACACACACACACACATATACACACACCCCCCCTTATCGACCCCTAATACTCATTCTAATCACAAATTTGTTAATAAATATTTAAATTCCTTATGTTATGAAAATAATCTAAATTAGATTATTATTTATTTTAAAAATATTAGAGAAAGATACATACATAAAGGAGTAGAAGTAATATGGAATTGAGAAAGTTATAAAAATTTCAATTTGACCCCGTATATTAAAAAATTTATAAAATTTCAGTGGTCAATTTGTTCATTAAACTTAAATTTCTTCTAAATTTATCATATATCATAAAATAATTTTTTTTTCCAGTGGGGTCAATCGACCCCACACCCTCCTATGTGGCTTCGCCACTGACCGGTCCCCATTTTTTCCCATTTCCCTTGGGGTTTTTTTTAGTATATATCCAAATATATTTATACTTGGATTTAAATTTTTTTTTTTTGCAAAAATCCAAAAAATTAGATATTCTGTTCTCATATTTTAAAATAATGTTTTGATTTTTTAAGACGTGGCATGGCAGATTTAGATATTTTATGTTTTGTAATTCATTGTTTTATAGGTTAATAGCATATTCAACTCGAATTATACACTCACTTATAGTTGGATCATAAAGTTAAATCCTCATGATACCCACCCTCATGTACCAATAAGTTGTCAATACATACCCTAAAAGAAAATTAGGAAAAAAGAAATAATCGGAATGGTCGCAAACTCCGACCTTGTGAGTATGTAAGTATAGTTTAATTCTATAATATTCGATTTAACGATACAAAACTATTTAAATACTACTCAAATATTATTTTTTTGCCAACATTCTGGTAACTAAATTGGTTGCATCACTAATTTACGATCTATCGCACTTACCTAAACTTATTTTGAGGAGCGAGTTGAGAGGATTTAAACTTCATGGTGTCAATTGTAACTCAGTGTATACTTCAAAAGTTCAAAGTAAAATATGCTATTAACCCTTATTCATGCTAAAAATGACGCAGTAAGATTATTTTACAAGTATTAATTCTAAATGTGCTTTTGAATGCCTTAAAACTCGTGTAACAAACATGATTGGTCCATAAAATATAAAATGCATGAACGAATTAATTAAAGAAGAATGGAAAATTTGGAAAACTTACATTCCCTTGAAAAATAAGTATGGCTTGTACAGTTCTCCCAATCGGATCATTAGGTTGACCCTTCGCTTCAGATTTGCAACCTTGCTCTCTAGGCTTTGACAAAGAATCATATTTATTAACTGTAACATCTACATAAAAGTTTGAATAAAATTAGTATCTCAATGTAAGCTTAATTAGAGTTATATGACAAACTGATTACAACAATAATTCATTTAAAGGTAACATCTGAGTGGCTTGAGTCCATATCGATAAAAGAGTTAGAATTTGGACTTTTTTGGCAAAAGACTAAAAAATTTATATATCTGAAAGAACAAATTGAAAAGACTTGAATTTTGAGTACATGCACTGATCCTCAAGAGAAGATGGTGGAAAAAGTTCAAACAAAAAAAAGAAGCAAAAAAAATTCTGATAGAATGTTATTGTTAGAGAAATCACAGACTGATTACTTGGGATTTCTCTTTACTTGATTAATTTTGTTTACAGTAAATACTGTACAACTCTCCTTGAATTTAGTCCCTGATTCCTTGTAATTGCCACTCTGTTATATGGCTGTCATTATTTCTGTTGTAATCATAGTCAACTTATTTCTATATAAATATGATACAAAGTAATAGAAACATTTGAGCTTTTCCAAAAACCTTTTCATTGTGTAAATCTTTATATGGTATCAGAGATTCCAAATACTCAAACGAGTTTCTCAATGGCTAATTCTAGCTCCTCTACTACCATCCCATCTGAGAGCAACTATGTTATCAGTTCCCTTCCACCACCTTCCGACTCTAATACCATTTTGATCTCCATTAATACAGTAGCACAAGCACCTTTGAAGCTTACCCCTAATAACTTCTTGTCTTGGCATGCTCAATGGAATGGACTCCTGATAGGTTACAACCTCAAAGGTTATCTCGATGGTTCTTTCCCTTGTCCCTCGGCAATAGTTATCGAAAACGGCACAGAGAGGTTGAACCCTAACTATGTCACATGGGTTCGCCAAGATTAGCTGCTTCTCCGCGCTATTCGTGCCTCTCTTTCGATGACAACCAAATCAGGAGATGACTGATTTTGGGGAACAAAATAAGAAGTATTGTTGGGGACCACAATTTTCAGTCAAGGATTCGGCACCCTGAATTACTTCCTCGGTGTTGAGGTAATTCCCACTTCCACTGGATTATTTTTATATTTACAGAAATATATTCGGGATATCTTAGATCGGACTAGAATGTTAGCCGCTAAGGATGTCCACTCTCCCCTTTCTACTAGTGCCTCTCTCTCACTACACGATGCTTCCAATCTTTCTGATGTTATTGGATATCGCCGAGCTATTGGGAGCTTGCAATATCTCTCCCTCACCCGTCCCGATATTGCCTTTGTCGTTAACCAACTCTCCCAATTCATGCATAAACCAATGGAGACACATTGGGCGGCTACAAAGCGGCTTCTTCGCTACCTGAATGTTAAATATAAGTAAAAGTGTTTCAAGCAACAACATTGAAGTTTATTGAATGAAAGTAGCTACATATATATAGCCTTACAACTGGGAAGGAAAAACTGCTCACGTTCAGTACTAACTGATGTGAGTAATACATGCAAAGAAAGAGTCAAATTCCTAAAACTACTCCCAAATAACAGGGACTTATTAACAGAACCAAATGACCAAGTCAAAGCCATAACAAAGTTCAACATTTCCTCCCTTAAACTGATTACACATACAAATCAGTTTAGAGTAGGATTTTTACATACTCCTATCATGCTGCGCAACTTCTCAAAAGAATCCAGCTTAAGAGGTTTTGTTAAAATATCAGCAATTTGCTCCTGTGATCCACAATGTATTAACTTCACTACTCCATACTTGCTTAGATCTCGAAGAAAGTGGAACCTCACGTCTATATGCTTACTTCGACCATGTAAAACTAGATTTTTTGAAAGTTTAATAGCTGAACTATTGTCACAATAGATTACCGTGGACTCTTCTTGAACATGATTCAGCTCTTCCAGCAGCCTTCTAAGCCACACAGCTTGGCAAGCACATGAAGATGCTGCAACAAATTCAGGTTCAGTGGTGGATAATGTGACTATCGGTTGTTTCCTTGAAGACCACGACACAGCTCCTGAACTTAACAAGAACAAATATCCCGATGTACTTTTTCGATCTTCTAAATCGCCGGCATAATCACTATCAGTGAATGCCATAAGTTTTGTGTTTCCTCCCTTGCTATAGAAGATACCATAGTCCATTGTTCCCTTCAAATATCTGAGCACTCGCTTAGTTGCTTGTAGGTGCAAATTTGTTGGGCGTTCCATGTACCTACTAAGCAAGCTGACAACAAACATGAGATCAGGTCTGGTGGCTGTTAGATACATGAGACTCCCAATCATCTGTTTGAAAAAAGTGTTGTCTATGGATTCTCCATTGCTGTCTTTCCCAAGCTTAGCCCCAGGAACTATGGGATTGAGCACTGAGTTGGACTCTGTCATTCCAAACCTGTCCAAAATTTCTTGGAGATATTTTTTTGATGAATGAAGATTCCATCATCTTGCTGCAATACTTCTATACCCAAAAAATATCTCATCTCTCCCAAATCAGTCATATCAAACTCCCTTTTCGATCATAGACTGTTTGAAAGCCATGAACATGTCTTCATTGTTGCCAGTAAAAATTAAATCATCAACATAGAGGCATACAATTGCAAATTTACCTCCTGGTAAGGTCTTGGTGAATAGGGTATGCTCATAGGTACATTTAGAAAACCCGTCCTTCTCAAAATAGGACTCTATTTTGCTATACCATGCTCGTGGAGCCTGTCGTAATCCATACAATGCCTTTTTCAGTCTGTACACTTTTTGCTCATTGCCTTTCTTTTCATATCCAGGTGGTTGTGCAACATATACCTCTTCATCAATTTCACCATGTAAAAACGCTGACTTCACATATAGCTGGAAGATTTTCCAGTGCTTTTGTGCCGCAAGAGAAATCACAAGTCTGATAGTATTAAGCCTGGTTACAGGTGGAAACACTTCTGAAAAATCAACCCCATGTTGTTGGACATAACCCTTTGCGACTAGTCTCGCCTTATGCTTATCGATTTCACCATGCTCATTCAACTTCGTTTTGAAGACCCACTTAACGCCAATTTTCTTTCTTCCAACCGGAAGATCAGTTAATTCCAATGTAGAATTCCTTTCAATGGCAGCAATCTCAGTATCCATGGCCACTCTCCACTTCTTACTCCTCACGGCTTCTTCAAAAGATAGCGGGTCACTATCAACAAACAAAGCCAAGAGAAAGTTCTCACCTTCACCTTCCGAGTCTTCTAATTCAGTGACATAATCTCTCATCCAGGTTGGTTGTTTCCGTGTTCTTCTTTTATTTGGACTAGAAGACTCTCCAATGGATAAATCTTCAACAACATCTAGATCTTGCACTGTTACCTCTGGCGTTATAGCCTCCTCATCCTCGTGTTGCTCAACGACTGCATCCTCAACAGTACTATCATCTTCCCATGGCTTACTATCATTTTCCATATCATTCCAGTGCAGTTCAGTTACAAGACCGTCTTGATTCTCAGCCCAATTCCATCCATCGCCCTCCCTAAAAATTACATCTCTGCTAACAATGATTTTTTTTGAAACAGGGTCATAAAGACGATAGGCCTTTGATTCTTCGCTAACTCCTAGCATTACGCACCGCAAACTTTTTTCTTCCAACTTGGTGCGTCGATGATCAGCTACATGGGCATAACAAATACAACCAAAGATGCGAAAATGGGCAACTGATGGTATCGACCCACTCCAAGCCTCCTCAGGAGTTATGTTGTGCACAACAATAGTTGGACTTCGATTGAGTATATGAGCAGTCCACCGAACAGCTTCTGGCCAGAAAGTCCTAGGAACTTGTCTTCCCCGAAGCATACAGCGTACCATGTTCATGATTGTACGGTTCTTCCGTTCTGCAATGCCGTTTTGCTGGGGAGTGTAAGCACTGGTGAGTTGTCTTTTTATGCCATTAGAGGAACAGAAGGTGACAAACTCATTTGATAAAAACTCTCCTCCGCGATCTGTTCTTAAACCTCTAATGCAAGCATTCTTCTCTTTCTCAACTAGACTTTTGAATAGCTTGAATGTAACAATGGCCTCGAAATTCTCCGCCAGAAAATACACCCAAACTTTACGACTAAAGTCATCAATGAAAGTCAGGATGTACCTTTTGTTGCCATTGGAGATAGGAGAAATCGGTCCACAAATGTCAGCATGAATAAGTTGAAAGATCTCCGTAGCTCGCCATTTGCTTTGCCTTGGAAAAGAATTTCTTGAATGTTTTCCCATAACGCAATCTTCGCAAACCAATTCAGGATCTTTAAGTTGAGGTAGACCTGTCACCATTTGCTTCCCATAGAGTGTGTTGAGTCCTCCAAAACTGAGATGACCATACCGACAATGCCAAAGATAATCCAAGTTGTCGGTGATAGAGTGAAAACATTGTGAAGATTGAATTTTTGAGAGAAAGATGAACATACGATGCTGAGACATATTGGTTTGCATAATGAGGCCTCTTTCTGGATGATAGATCTTGCACATGTTGTTTTGAATAAGAATGGCTAGGCCTTTTTCTTGCAATTGCCCAATGCTCAATAGGTTGTTCTTTAGCTGGGGAACATAATATGCCTCAATAATAATATGTGTAACGTCTCCGATTTGCATTCGAATACTTCCTCTGCCCATGACATTGAGATAAGTATTGTTCCCAAGCTTTACCGAATCTCGAAAGTCTTCATTCAGAGTATTGAAAAATTCGTTCTTACCACACATGTGGTTACTACATCCTGAATCCAGAAACCAAGCTTCTTCATTGGGATCTTTCTGTACGTCAATATATGCCATACGAAGCATGTCTTCACTTGTTTCTGCTAAGTGTGCCCTTGACTCCTTATCTTTCTTTGGACACTCATACTGAAAATGTCCTAGATCATGGCGATGATAGCATTCAACAATGGATTTATTAAAAGCGGATCTGCCACGACCTCTGCCCCTGCCTCTGCCTCGATATGCACCACGTCCATGACCTCTTCTTCCTGTGTCATCAGCGTACTCCACCTGCAAAGCGTGCTCCTCCACAACATGACTGTTCATCCTTTGTTCATGAACCAAAAGACTACTTTGGAGCTCATCAGTTGTCATGTTGACTAAGTCATTAGACTCCTCAATGGAGCAAACAACATAGTCAAATTTGGAAGTCATAGATCGTAGTATCTTTTCAATCACAACAACATCTTCCATTTTTTCTCCATGAATCCGCATTTTATTGACTACGGTGAGAGTTCGAGCAAAATATTCATTCACACCTTCTCCTTCCTTCATGTGGAGAATCTCGAACTCCTTTCTCAGTGCTTGGAGTTGTGCTCGTTTGATGCGATCTGTCCCTTGATATTTCTTCTTTAAAGACTCCCAAATATCTTTTGAGGTGTCTTTCTTCAAGATGGTCTCCAAAGTAGAACGATTAATGGCTTGAAAGAGGTAATTCTTAGCCTTTAGGTCTTTCAGTTTTTGATCTTCGAGTGCCTTGGTCTGTACAGCGGTGAGGACTGCCCCTGTTGTTAGTTATGCTTCAAATTCTAGTGTTTACCAAAGTCCCACATTGCTCACTTTGGAAACTATTCTTGAGTATATTAGTAAATCCTAGTGTTGGACTTGATAACAACATGGTTGAGGAAAAAGGGATGGGCTCGCGCACATGAGGTTGGCTAAGGAATTGGGTTGGGCCAAGCTTGGATCTTGGACTTTCGGCCAGAAAACCTTAATGCGTGTGGGCGCGCGTTACGCCCGCGCAGGGGGGGTGCAAATTCGGACGATTTGGCCTCGCGGGTGCACCCAGATAGCCCAATGTTTTGCTAAAATTCGTAACTGAATTTTTCAGAGTCATTCTCAAGTTCCATGTTTTTCTGCTCATTAAGTCTCAAACACATTTTTTGTTACTTAAGTTCCATACACATTTTTGTTTCTTAAACCTTCTTCTGTTCTTTCCCACGTTTTCTGTATTTCAGATCTGAGATCTGAAATCTCATTTCTCCTATAACTATGGATCATTTCTTGATGCTTAACACATCCGAAAAACTTAATATTCAGACGATGTTCCTCCTCTCAATCCTCTGTTCGTCAGTCGGGCAATCCACAAAGACAAGTCCAAAATCTCTTTCTGTGAGTACACACAATTGGAGGTTTCGCCGTTGAATCCTGGAGAGTGAACGCCGGCAGCCCATTTGTACCGGAGGTTATTACCTGTGGGGGCGGAATCACTTTTTAGGACAGTAGCTCTGCTACGCCTCGGTTTCATTCCTTCTTTACAGATAAGTCGTTCCAATTTTATTCTCCTGTTCATCTTGTTAATACTGCTAGAATTCCAACAATCTAAAAAGTGATTCGATTTATTAACAAGATGAAATCTGCTTTAGACTTTGCTAAAATTGAACGCTTTGATGGTACGAATTTTAAGAGATGGTCTGAAGACATGCTGTTTTATTTGGAAACTATGAATCTGGAATATGTGTTATATATGGATCCTATTGTGGAACTTCCTGATACTCCTGCTAATGATGTGCTTGAAACCTTTGAAAAAACTTATGCTGATACTTCTGCAACAAGGGATTATGCTAAGGATAATCGTACATGTCGTAGATATATGCTGCATTACTTGTCTAATACGTTGTTTGAGATTTATTACCCGTATGATAGTGCTAAGAAGATTTGGGAAGCCTTAAAGTCTAAGTATGCTGTAGAAAACTCTGGACTTAAGAAATATGTTGCTGGAAAATTTTTAGACTTTAAGATGCAAGATGGAAAATCCGTAATAGAGCAAGTTCATATATATCAGACTATTGTGGGGGAGGTTATTGGGGAAGGAATGAAAATATGCGAGATCTTTCAAACTGCTGCACTTATTGAAAAATTACCACCCTCATGGAAAGATTATAAAATGAACCTTAAGCATAACACTAAAGATTTTACTATGCAGGAACTAGTTGCACACATACATATTGAAGAACAAAACAGGGCAAAAGATAGAGGAGACATAGTTGTTCATCATTCTGCCAAGGCCAATCTCGTTGAAGAAAGGCCACAATGGAAGACCCATAATTATCCAAATCAAAAACCGTCCAAAAACCACAAAGGCAAAAATCAGAACTCAACTCGGGGTAAAGACAATAGGTTCAAAACTCCCAATCAAATTCAGAAACCTTTCACCAAAGGTCCTTGTTTCGTGTGTGGCAAGCCTGGCCATATTGCTATGAAGTGTCACTTTCGCAAGGGGCAAGATAATAATAATAGTAATAGTTTTCAGCCTAAGCCCCAAGCGAACCTAGCTGAAACCGATGATATCATTGTTGCTGTTGTCTCGGAAGTAAACTTAGTTGACAACCTCACAGAATGGGTAGTTGATACCGGTGCCACTAGACACATTTGTGCAAACAGAGATGTAATCCTTAATTACGAAACTGTGACTAATGGGGAAAATGTCTTTATGGGGGATTCTCGAACCACTAAAGTTGCAGGAAAAGGGAAGGTTTTACTTAAGTTAACTTCGGGAAAAACTATTGCTTTGCAAAATGTGCTTCATGTGCCTGATATTCGTAGAAACCTTGTGTCTGGTTCATTGTTGAACAAAGCTGGGATTAAACTTGTGTTTGAATCTGATAAACTTGTACTTACCCGTAATGGGGATTTTGTGGGAAAAGGTTTTTGTAATGGGGGTTTATTTGTTCTTGATGCCTCTGCTGAATTGAATAATAAGAATGCTTCTTTTGCTTATATTGTTGAATCTTTGGATATGTGGCATGCTAGATTAGGACATTTGAATGTGACATCTATTAAAAAGTTGAAACAACTTGAGCTTATTCCTAATTTTGCAAATACAGAGTTTAATAAATGTGAAATTTGTGTGGAAGCAAAACATGCTAAAAAACCTTTTAAAAGTGTTGAAAGACAAACTGAACTTCTTGAGTTAATTCACAGTGATTTAGCTGATTTTAAAAATACTACCAGTAGAGGTGGTAAGAAATACTATATATCTTTTGTGGATGATTATTCTAGATACACTCAAATTTATCTCCTTGCTTCTAAAGATGAAGCAGAAGAAATGTTTTTTAAATACAAGGCAGAGGTTGAAAATCAGTTAGAAAGAAAGATTAAAAGAGTTAGATCCGATCGTGGAGGTGAATATGAATCAGGAAGTCTTAAACAATTTTGTGAACTAAATGGTATTATTCATGAAACTTCTCCACCTTATTCTCCACAGTCTAATGGAGTCGCTGAAAGGAAAAATAGAACTCTTAAAGATATGATGAATGCCATGTTAATTAGTTCTGGTTTACCTTATAATATGTGGGGTGAAGCTTGTCTTTCTGCAAATCATATTCTAAATAGAGTTCCACATAAAAAGATAGACTCTACACCATATCATTTATGGAAGAATCATGCTCCTAACTTGGGGTATCTTAAAGTGTGGGGGTGTCTAGCTAAAGTAGCTATACCAGAATTTAAAAGAAATAAAATTGGGCCTAAAACAATGGATTGTATTTTTATTGGATATGCTTCTAATAGTGCTGCATACAGATTTTTGGTAATTAAAGATGAGACTAATAATTATCAGAATAATTCTATTTTGGAAACTAAGGATGTAGAATTCTTTGAAAATATTCTTCCAATGAAAATAAGAGACGTGGGCAGTCCATCTTCAAATGAATTTCATAAAAGGACAGACAAAGAACCTGTACCTGCTTCTACTAGAAGTAAAAGGCAACGTTTTGAGAAAACTTTTGGCCCAGATTTTATAACTGCTTTTATAACTGAAGATGACCCTAAAACGTATGGAGAAGCAATGAAATCTATTGATGCAACATTTTGGAAAGATGCTATTAATAGTGAACTGGAATCTATTATGTCTAACCATACATGGGAACTAGTTAATTTGCCTAGAGGGTGTAAACCTATTGGTAGTAAATAGGTGTTTAAAAAGAAGTTAAAAGCTGATGGGTCTATTGATAAATTCAAGACTAGACTTGTGGCTAAAGGGTATACTCAAAAAGAAGGGTTTGACTATTTTGACACTTACTCACCAGTGACTAAAATTGCAACCATAAGAATTTTAATTGCTTTGGCATCTATTCATAATTTGATAATCCACCAAATGGATGTTAAAACTGCTTTCTTGAATGGTGAGTTAAATGAAGAAATATATATGTGTCAACCAGAAGGTTTTGTTGTTCCAGGAGAAGAACAAAAAGTGTGTAGACTTGTGAAATCTTTGTATGGTTTGAAACAAGCACCAAAACAATGGAACGGCAAATTCAATAAAACTCTCTTGTCTAATGACTTTGTGACAAATGAATCTGATACTTGTGTGTATAGTAGATTCAATGAAAATTGTGGTGTGATTATTTGCTTATATGTGGATGACTTGCTAATATTTGGTACTGATGAGAAAGTTGTGAAAACCACAAAAACCTTTTTATCTTCTAAATTTGACATGAAAGATTTGGGAGAAGCGGATTTGATTCTTGGCATGAAAATTAATAGACATGCAGATGGTTTGGTCTTATCTCAATCTCATTATGTGGAAAATATTCTTAAGAAGTTTAATTTCTTTAATGAAGAGCCATTAGGAACACCTTATGACTCTAGTATACATTTAAAGAAAAATAAAGGGATTGGCATTGCACAAACTGAATATGCTAGAATCATTGGTAGTGTAATGTACCTAATGAATTGTACTCGACCTGATATTGCATATGCCATCAGTAGACTTAGCAGATATACTCATAATCCTTCACAAGATCATTGGAATGCATTGTCACGTCTAATGAGGTATTTAAAAGGAACAGTTAATGTAGGTATACATTTTACTGGTCATCCTAATGTTTTAGAAGGATATTGTGATGCTAATTGGGTATCTGATAATGATGAAACAAACTCCACCAGTGGATATGTGTTTACTTTAGGTGGAGGAGCTGTCTCTTGGAGATCTTCTAAACAAACTTGTACTGCTAGATCTACTATGGAATCTGAATTTATTGCATTAGAATTGGCAGGTACAGAAGCAGAGTGGCTGAGGAATTTATTGGCAGACATACCATTGTGGTCTAAACCAATTCCTTCTATATCTCTGCATTGTGATTCTCAAGCTGCCATCGGCCGAGCAATGAACCAAGTGTATAATGGGAAACAAAGGCATATTCGCTTGAGACATAATATTGTACGAGGACTGATCAGTAACGGTGTTATTTCCATGGAATTTGTGAGGTCTGAAAAGAACCTAGCGGATCCGCTTACAAAGGGATTGATTAAAAGGATTGTCCAAGAAGCATCCAGAGGGATGGGACTACTGCCAACATCTTGAGTAAGTAGTGCGTGATGGAAACCCAACCCATGTGATTGGAGATCCCATGAATTGGGTTCAATGGGTAACAACAAGTCATGGAATTACTTAATTATAGCACTACAATTATTTATCCCTGTGTGCATGTGGTGCTTACTGACAAATTGTGATAGGATGAATCATTTAGATTCTTAATGAAACTCATAGCCCTAAAGGGTGGTGTATGTCAGTTTACACTTGATGGGTTCACCTATATAAAGGTGGAAGTGTAGGCCGCTTCCTATGAGAGCCTATGGCAAACTCTCTAGAGCCTTTATGAAAATCTGGGATATGGCGCATGGCCTAGAACGCGCCCAACCGCGGACTTGTGTGGATTCAGGATTTTTGGTATGTGTGCTAGTTCAACTGTTTGTATCACAGATAATGGGTTCAAGATTTTAATTCACCTATAATCTACAATCATGAACTTGTTTCACTAAGTGTCGATTCAAACCCACAAGGTATCGACGTGATGTATCTAAAATCCATTGCCCTTCTTACTTCGTTGTAATCTTTCTTTAATAAATTTGAATCATGTGGGGGATTGTTAGTTATGCTTCAAATTCTAGTGTTTACCAAAGTCCCACATTGCTCACTTTGGAAACTATTCTTGAGTATATTAGTAAATCCTAGTGTTGGACTTGATAACAACATGGTTGAGGAAAAAGGGATGGGCTCGCGCACATGAGGTTGGCTAAGGAATTGGGTTGGGCCAAGCTTGGATCTTGGACTTTCGGCCAGAAAATCTTAATGCGTGTGGGCGCGCGTTACGCCCGCGCAGGGGGGGGGGTGCAAATTCGGACGATTTGGCCTCGCGGGTGCACCCAGATAGCCCAATGTTTTGCTAAAATTCGTAACTGAATTTTTCAGAGTCTTTCTCAAGTTCCATGTTTTTCTGCTCATTAAGTCTCAAACACATTTTTTGTTACTTAAGTTCCATACACATTTTTGTTTCTTAAACCTTCTTCTGTTCTTTCCCACGTTTTGTGTATTTCAGATCTGAGATCTGAAATCTCATTTCTCCTATAACTATGGATCATTTCTTGATGCTTAACACATCCAAAAAAACTTAATATTCAGACTATGTTCCTCCTCTCAATACTCTGTTCGTCAGTCGGGCAATCCACAAAGACAAGTCCAAAATCTCTTTCTGTGAGTACACACAATTGGAGGTTTCGCCGTTGAATCCTGGAGGGTGAACGCCGACAGCCCATTTGTACCGGAGGTTATTACCTGTGGGGGCGGAATCACTTTTTAGGACAGTAGCTCTGCTACGCCTCGGTTTCATTCCTTCTTTACAGATAAGTCGTTCCAATTTTATTCTTCTGTTCATCTTGTTAATACTGCTAGAACTCCAACACCTGTGACTTCTTCGGGAAGACCATTCTCCACCATGCTCCAATATTCTTTGGAACGCAAAACGTTTTCCATAAGCATGGACCAGTGATCATAATGGCCGTCAAGACGAGGAATTGCTGGCTGCACATAATTTCCATCTGATGCCATTGTTGTTGTTGCTGCAAGGCAGGAAGTTGTTGTTGTGGCTCTAATACCAAATGTTAAATATAAGTAAAAGTGTTTGAAGCAACAACCTTGAAGTTTATTGAATGAAAGTAGCTACATATATATAGCCTTACAACTGGGAAGGAAAAACTGCTCACGTTCAGTACTAACTGATGTGAGTAATATATGCAAAGAAAGAGTCAAATTCCTAAAACTACTCCCAAATAACAGGGACTTATTAACAGAACCAAATGACCAAGTCAAAGCCATAACAAACTTCAACACTAAAATCCACCATTGATTACGGGCTGCATCTCCATAACAAGTCTCCTCTACATCTTCATGCTTTCTCCGATACAAACTGGACTGAAAATAAAGACGACTGCACCTTTACTAGTGCCTATGTTGTATATCTCGGCTGCAATCCCATCTCCTGGAGCTCCAAGAAGCAACGGTCCGTTGCTCGCTCGTCTATTGAATCCGAATACAGGTCTGTTGCCTCTACTGCTGCAGAACTCTCCTGGATTCGTTCTCTCCTCTTCGAGTTGCACATTCCTGCTACTCAAACTATGGTAATCTATTGTGATAATATTGGTGCAACCTATCTATGTGCAAACCCAGTGTTTCACTCTCGAATGAAACACATTGCCATAGATTTTCATTTTGTTCGTGACAAGGTTGCCAATGGCGAACTATGTATATCTCATGTTTCCACCAAAGACCAACTAGCAGATGCTCTAACGAAACCACTCTCTCGACAGCGACTTGAGTTTCTTTGTCCCAAACTTGGTGTTGCTTAACGGTCCACCAATTTGCGGGGGCATGTTAGAGAAATCACAGGCTGATTACTTGGGATTTCTCTTTACTTGATTAATTCTGTTTTATAGTAAATACTGTACAACTCTCCTTAAATTTAGTCCCTGATTCCTTGTAATTGTCACTTTGTTATATGGATGTCATTATTTCTGTTGTAATCATAGTCAACTTATTTATGTATAAATATGATACAAAGTAATAAAAACATTTGAGCTTTTCCAAAAACCTTTTCATTGTGTCAGTCTTTATAGATATCCGTCATCTTTTCTCCTGATATCCCCAACTATTACCATCTTAATTACTTAGCCAATGACCTGCCATTCCAATACTTCCTAAAAATTCCATTTAAATTCCTGCCAAACTGATATCAAAGATTTGTAGAAAATAAATTTCTTTATTCCATACTAGGTTGTAGTATGAGCTTTGCTTCCTTAACTAAGTCGGTCCCAAAAACAAAAAGAAAAGTTTTCATTGCGATACCTTTGTTGCTACTAGGCCCAAATTTCTGAAGGAGAAAAAAAACAATAATGATAGTCAGGTACATAAATTACATATTTGTCCCCTCATGTTAATACTGAATTGAAATACATACGTTAATATTGTACTAGTACTTATATCCCTTCAAAGTGGGGGGGGTGTATAAAAAATATGTTTCAATTTTTTTTATAAAATTTGACCAATTTAGGTCAAAATTAGTCAATCATGTGCATATTATGTGTGTTTAAGGGGCAATATAGTCATTTTGTATACTAAAATATATTCTCTGCAAATACATGAGTAAAATGGGTGGCACAAACTATAAGGACCGGGAATTTTATATATATTTTTATGAATAAATGTTTTTAAAAATCATCTTGAGCATACGTGTGAATATGTGTAATGTGATATGAATTAAGTAAGTTAGTTAATTTATTTATTTTAAATTGACTAAGAAATGAAAATGAGGCCAAGACGAATAATTAATCAAGTTAATTAAGGAAAAGTAAGATAAGCTTATGTCACTAACTAACTAAGCTTGAGTTGAAAAGCCTTGTAGCTTAATTATATATATTAGGTATGTGAATTAAATTTATTTAAGAGTCCAAATATTTAATTATATACTAAGTGGACTAGCCTAAGGGATTTATTTTATTTATCTCAACCTATTATTATTTTAAATCTAATTAAAGCAAGTCTAATTGAGTTATATAATTAAACCAATATGAGTAATTATTTAAAAAGTCCAAAGTAACTAGACTAGTAATCCTAATTAAATAGATAGGGTAAGATAAAATTAATGTGTTGGACCTATGCTAATTTATATGGCCCAAATAATTTAATAGAAAACCCAAATAAATAATTCAATTGGCCTAAGCTTTGGCCCAATTTGTATGGACCTTCTAGAAGATTAAATAAGCTAATAAAGCATTTAACAAAAATTAAAAATTGGACATAATGAGGGGGAGTGGGCGGATGGCTACGGAGGGGGTAATCAATCTTTTTATTCCATTATCCAAGTTTGGTTACCAACTACATAGCCTTTGTCCCTAAAAAGCTAGCTAAATAGTTATAAATCCCCTAAAATGTGAAAAGACAAAGAAAATGAAGGGTCATGTAATGATAGTATGTATACATATATATGATATATCTATATATTTTTATACCTATAATTAATAGAGCTCCTCATTTTCCATTTCCTTAGTTCTAGAGAGAGAGAGAGCAAAATATTTAAGAGAGAGAGGGGCTGTCAAAAGTTTTAAAGGGAGAAGGGAGAGCTTATTCATGCCTTCAAACTTCATTCAATACTTTGGAAAGAGAAAAAGGTTTGCATCAAGAACATGGTATAAAACCTTTAAATTCAAACCCTAGTTAGTGTAATATGTGTTTCTAAGATTGTTTTGAAATAAATAATGAGTTCATGATCTTAAACCATATGATAATAGATCTATATAATATATGATATTTTATGCTTAGATGATGCCATTTATGTGTTGTTAAACATGAAGATGAGAAAAAAAATATAAAATTTACATCCAAAAATCCTAAATTTCAGTCCACTTTGGACCTTTACCATTTTAAATCTATAAATTATTTTAGCAATCCGTCAAAGAGATGAGTTAGATACATGAGCTATCTAATGAACCCAAGTGGAATCACTTAAAGATATTAAACGAGCCGACCATGGCATGATTTTTCGTAAAATAGTTCCCTCGTTAAAAATCTAGAAAAACACAAAAGTTACCTAGCCAATTTCTTTCGTGGGCTGTTTCGATCACTTTTTTTGGTCTAAAAATTCTGGTCTTTTGTGGTATGTTAGTATGTCAAGTTAACTAAGTCCTGTCCAAAGATGGTAATTTTTCGATGTTCTAAGAGGGAGTTATGACTTTTATAAGAAAGTGTGTTTTTAAAAATAAACTGTTATAACTCAGCTTATATATAAAGCCCAAAAAAATGTGAAATTTTTACAGAAGCTAGGTTTTGATAACAGGAGACTACCGTGTAAATTTCATAATTTTTTTAAAAAATTATAATTTATAAAAAATGATAATTTATGATAATTGTAACAATTTCGGACTGTTTTGGACACTTTAAAAAAAATAGGAAACGAATTTAGAAAATTACAAGAAAATTATTTTGTTACTAAAATATTATATATTAAGTTTCCCCAAAAGGTAAAAAAATAATAATTTGATTTGGTATTTTTAAGGCCTATGATTAAGTTAATAATAAATGAGTAAATTAAGTTAAATCAAGTTGTAAAACTTGTAAATGTGATTTTATTTATTAATGATCATTATATGATGTATTAAAACTTTATAAGGGTATTTTGGTCATTTTTAGTAAAATATTATATGAATGACATGATATATATGTTAAATGAATTAAATAGTTAGAGATAAACAATTATATTAAATTGTTTATAAATGATTAAAATATTTTTAAATGATTAATAAATAAATAATAATATTATTAAATAAATAATAATATTAATAAATGATTAAGATATTATTAAATGATTAATAATATTAGTAAGTGATTAATAATATTAGGAAGTGAAATAAAATATTATTAAATAATTAATAATATTAGATAAGAGTTTAAGATAATGATTATGTGATAACAATATTATCAAAGGATGATAATAATATTTAGGATTTATTGTGATATCTAATATTTATTTATGTGACTAAATGTTAGATAATTTATTATAAGAGTGGTAGTGTTATGAGTTTAAATATGTTATCCTAATTGAGAGATCAATCTTATTAATGATAGGTCTTTCATAAGAGATTATACTTAGATTGCGTAGCAGTAATCAACGAACAAGACAAGTTTCCCTAACTCAAACTCGAATTATTATTTTTCAAGCATGTTAGTGAATAATTATTGTTGATTATTCCACATCTTTAATGATTATTGATATGCGTACTTTGTGCAATTGATTTCCTGTTCTATTATTTGAACTGTGAAATAATTAGAGTTCTTTATTCATAAACTGTTTTTGAGCTATGTTCGAGCTAGTTGTATCAGTTGGACCAAATAACTGTTTATAAGTCATGTCTCAGCTAGTTGTTTCGGCTAGACTAATATTAAATTGATATAACATGAAACGTTCTATTATTAGAACTAATTTGTTCTTAAAGATATATGCCATTTGATTTGGCTAGATCAATATTGATATAATATGTTAAAATCATAGTATTTCTTTGAAAGCAATCCAAACCATATTGTTGTGGTACGGACTTTGGATATAAGATTGAGATGAAACCATTTTAAAACGGGGAACTGTATTGTCGGAAATCCGACTCACGCGCTATGTTTGAGTATTATGCATAATCACGGGTACAATGAAGCTGATCCCTTCACGTACTTGCAGAAGAGAATAATTAATTAGTTTTTATAATTAACTCATACTCTTGAGATAATTCAGTTTTATTAACTGATAATTTCTCTAGCAGTTCAAGATCTATTGTGATCGCTCAACATGAAATCTGGGAATATATCCCCTATTAGTGAATATTATTGCAGTAATGCTAATTCATCATACTCGACTTGATATTGTTGAAAGTTTGAAAGAATTTAACTCTTTCATTCTTGATGTATTATCCAGCATGAAATTCAGTTTTGATGGGTAGAATGAGCAAAGATGAATGCGTTAAAATTTCAAGGGCGAAATTCTTTAAAGAAGGGGTGAATGTAATATCCCGAATGTTTATGAGTTAGTAAATCATGATATTAAATTATTATGATGATTGTGGCATATAATGATCCTTAGAAAAGAAAATTGATATGTTAAACATAGGATAATACTCAAAGTATAATTGAGTTGATAAAGGTTATAGAATAAAACCTACAAGAATCTATTAAGGAAGTGGATTAAATAGGCGATGTAAAACCCTATGATATTGTAATGCGTTGAAATAATTCAACAACAAAATTTTGGAAGAAGGTTTACGCAAACTGAGTAAGAGAGGTTTGATATTTGTGATTTTGAGGACGGAATTCTTATAAGGAGGGAAAGATGTGACAACCCGAATTTTCGAGAATAATTATAAAAAAAATTTAATATAGAATAATTCTTATTATGATTCGAGTTTGATTATATATGTGTTATATATATTTATGTAATTTATTTGGTGAGCTTATATGTATATATATAAATGTGAAATATATACATAGATTCAAAATGAATGAGTTAATAGTAAGATTATAACGATCGTGAATCGAAAACACCATTGTAACTTGGGTTTATTAGTAGTATAAGATGTATTGAATTTTTATTTTTATGTGATGTATTTAAAGATTATATTACGACCTAGATTATGTTAACACATGGATTTTATGTGTCGTAAGTTTCGCATAAGCGAATAAATTGATTTCGCGTAATATCGTCAAATCATTATTCACGAGGCACTATTCATGCCATGAACGCTATTTATTGAATAAAATAAATAGTTTGATGAATATTATTATTTGAATAATTTATTTAGGGTATATATGTTAACCAAATATATGTGGGTTACATGTACATTTAGGTACATGATTTTGGTAAGCTAATAGGTATTTTTGGTGTTCTGTTGGGTCCACTTATTTTGTACATCACATCCTCACGGTAAACAATATGGTTGTTTTATCGTGAAACGCCTCCAATATAGGTGCTAGTAGCGGATTTTGAAAGAAAGATAGAATATCAACAATATATATAAAATAGTGTACATGTGAGTAATATGAATGTCTAACCTCTGCAATGTTGTTAGGGTAAACCTTTTATAGTTGCCTGAATAGTGGGATATGTCCCATAAATTGATGATAGTGGGGGACCGACCCATGTGGGCAGGGCAGCCCCCAGTCCCATCACGAGACGTAGACTGCCCGAGGCCGGTAGGTTCCACACTGTCACTCCAATAGCTTATTCCCTAGGTACGCTCTTGGCCCTAGGAACGCTCTCTCAAATGTGGGCCTTGAGGCCCCACACATTGGGCCTGAATTTGGGCCTCCAGTCTACGCCTTAACAATTAGTTATTTATATTAACGGACAAGAGGTATAATTTTGTGGTTTTTCTCCAACAAAGTTGTATATATTAGAAAAATTTTCAACAAATGTTGTGTCATAATAAAAATTCTTGTTATTTGAAATGATTTATTGTTCAGCTACTTCACGATCTTTGAAACATTGTTGAAGTTCCAGAAAGTTAAACTCTTCTATTCATGATATATCTTTTATCATACGCTTTAACTTGTAGAGAAAATTAGTTGCTCACCCTTGCTTAAAATAAAACTTTTCAGCTAAAGACGAGGAAGTCGAAGGTTCTAAGAAGGACAAAGGTAAAACAAAGGCGACCGAATAATGTCACTTGTGTAATAAATATTATATTATATTTTGACTTATTGTATTATTAGGTATGTAATGTTAAGGTTAGTAAGACCTGGGATGATTATATATTTTATATTAAGTTAATGTAATGAATGATATAATTCATAAGGAATGGGTAGATAAATGTGATGTGTATGATGTATCGTGAGCACCGCATCTGAGGTTCAAGAAACCCGGATTTGGGGGCGTCACACAAACTGAATATTTTACCCCCTAAAACACCAACATATTATGTACATGATTTACTTATTTTAACCAAAATTGATCAGAGAGGACCGTTTCGCTAAAAACTAAAATATTTTCTATGACATTGTAAAAATTAAAACATTAACGTCTATGTTGCAGTTTAGTGTCAATGTGAAGGATTAAGGATTGTTTTGTAGTTTGCCCTGATAGTAAAGATACCTGATTGTCCTTCTTTCTTTGTAGTAACCAACTTTTCTAAAACAAAACTTTGCACTTCCTAGTCCTTGTTAATTTTTACATAACTGTTGTGCTTGATTCCATTCACAATCAGTGGCACCTTGTGATAACATATCCACTTTAATGACATCCAAGACCAATCTTTACACTCCCTGACTTGAATCGAAACTACTTGATCTTACCCATAAATTACACAGCCTTGATGCTTAGGAGGCATAAAATCCTTTATATAAACTCCTATACAACCAAATCCTAAATATTACCTACCACTTATAATCTGACTTAAATATAAATTACTATCTTGAAATATTGATATTTTTGCATTTTGGGGATCGATCTTTCAATTTTTACAATTAAGTAATCAAACTTTTAACTTTTTTCACTTATGTTTAATTGGACATGCCACATCATAAATTGATGTTGTGACTAGCTTATCAATGCAATCAATGCTTATGTGTAAACTAAAAAAATATTATTTCAAATAATTTTTTGACATTTATTAAACATCAAAGGGTAAAAAAATTATGAATTTTATAATTTTTTACCATTTAATGTTTAAAAAATGTGGTGTTGAGCTCTTTTTCTTGGTAAGAACGAGTTATGATAGAATACGTCTTGTTTATCTGGAAGAAATGGGCAGAATAGCTATCCCAATGCCAAAAATATTCACGATGTTTAATAGTTTTTTGATAACTTCCCTTGCATTACCAGGTATGAGTGGTTTTGTTGCAGAATTGATAGTCTTTTTTAGAATAATTACCAACCAAAAATATCTTTTAATGCCAAAAATATTAATTACCTTTTGTAATGGCAATTGGGATGATATTAACTCCTAACAAATGAGCTATTTCGAGGTTAAGGACGTGATGATGGCTTCCACCAGAACGGAGCTTTCAGTTTGTTGCTAAGCGGTGAGTAGATGATGTTAGTCGATAGTATGGTTCAATGGTTGTTTCCACATCCTTGGCAAAGCCTGTTGTTTCAGGACTTAGGAAACAACCACATACGCTCGAGCCTTAACCATTAGCTCCTTAAGAAAGGGATTAAAAAGGTACCTTAAGCATACCCTCAACCTTATGTTAGCTAGTAAGAAAAAGTTCAGCTATAGGGGTATGTTACAAAGGTTCTCTTGTCGGGTGTAAAGGGAGACTCCCACTATGACTATTAAGACACAGATGATACTTTTTCACCATCTATCTTTTCTATTCCATCAATTTAATTCCCTCTGTTGCCTACTCCTTCCGTTCATCTTGTAGAAGTTACAAGGAAGCTGAAATCTCGTGTTATAAGTGATGAGTGTAAGTTTTTATCATCAGAAAGGACATTGATAAATTTATTTCCCTAAGCTTCAAGGATGCCAAAAGATGGTTAATTTTGTTTTTCACCTTTTATTATGGTTTTAGGGTAGGTTCATCTTTTTTGAACCTAGCTCAAGATTTCTCCTCTCTCATCCAAACTATATTTGTTTTGCCCATGCTAGATGCATTTAACGTGTCTCCAAAAATGGAAGAGAATATTGTCTGTCTATATAAAACTTTTAACTATGGGAATGAAGATAGAATAATGCATATTCCCAGTGGCTTTCTTACATGTTGTATTCTTTTCACTCTTCAAGGCAACCATCTTGAGATGGAGTCTTTATATATATATATATATATATATATATATATATATATATATACACACACACACACACACACACACACACTGTATGGACTAAGCGAGGGTGCCCGTAGTCTTCAGTTATCTTTTCCGAAAGTAGGAAGCCTTTTATTTCATTCTTTCAATAGGAGCCTACCTGAAACGAAGCTATCTAATCTCAAGTAGGGAGTCTAAGCCAACCTCACCACCCGTGCCTATGGTTGAGTAACCTTCATTAATTTTTTAAAATAGAAAGAAGGTAGACATTCTTCATTCCAATCATAGACTTTTTTGAGATAGGTCGGACTCCCCCTCCAAGAACCATATATGAGACTTTCATCTCGTATAGCTCAAGCAAAACACCTAAATACTTGTTTCAACGGGTATTTAATGAAAAGTTTGAAACTTCTTTTCCTAATATCTAATTTATTATTTAAAATAACTTTTTAAAATTACATATTAGCACCGACAGTCTTAGTGAGCGGTCCACGTTATTAATTTATAACGTGACATGTCTAATTTAATGTAAGTGGAAAAAAAATTAAAAGTTCAATCACCTAAGTATAAAAATTAAAAGGATGATCAGCGAATTGAAAAAATATCAATAGTTTAGGGTTATAATTTATATTTAAGCCTAATATTTATAATACTAGTATATGGATGATAACTTATTGACTTTGTCCCGAGATTCAGGGAATGATGCCCCCTCTCCTTTAAGTATAAATAGAGCACCTAGCTTATTAGAATCACACACCAAGCAACGAGTTAGAGAAATTCAGTGAGAGCAAATAGAGAGTGAGATGCAGAGATACAAATAAACAGTTCAGATAGCAAAGTTTATATTCACCATATTGCTTTTATAGTGATTTCTAAGATCTCTCCTTGTAGTTTTTTTTAGTTGGGTTTTTCACGTAAAATTCTTGTGTTATTATTTTTATACCTTATCCAGTAGTGCGTGTGTTTATTTTAATGTGTTTGTGGGAGTTTGATTTCACAACAAAGACCTCCCTTAATTTCCTCATTTGTATTTTCAAATGTCTTAGAACTCAAGCTCTACTCCATTTGTGCATTTAATAGATCATTTGAAAATTTTGGCAATCCACTATTTTGGTAAACATTTCTTAAAAAGGCCGCATCCGACTACCTATTATCTTTATCCACATGAAGAAGCCAGTTAGACACAAAAAGATCATACATAAAATGATCATTATTATTTGTTTGCATGTTTGGATTCTTTTTCCGTCGACCCTTGATTTAGCTCCTCCCTATGCCACATACCAACGCTACTCAGCCCATGTTCACCCTTTCGCTATTCCTTAAGGCAATATTCTTGATCCCAAAATTAAGCATAATTTGTTCATCAATATACTTCACGCTATATGTTTAAATCAATAACCAACTTTCATCAATCCGTTTAGCATACTCGGTTTCTTCTTCCATAACCAACATTATACCCTATAATAATGTTGAAATTCTCACCATTGTCTCATTTGACCATAAAAAGATCGGAATTCCCCTAATTATAGTCCATACATATATATATTCTATACCATTTCATCTTAAAGTCTAGTTGCTCCATTTTAACAAAAAAAAAATCTCAATCTCAAGCCTGCAGTGCTCCAATATCTTGAGTGTTGAGAAATCAGGGTTACATAAATACACTAAGATAAATACAAGCACACTATTGTATGAGATACAAAATAACGGCACGAGAATTTTTACGTGGAAGCCCAACTGATAAAAATCATGGGGAGAGATCTCAGAAATCTACTATGAAAATAATATGGAGAATACAAACTCTCAACTGAGAAAATAAACTAACCGATACCCTCACACTCTCTATTTGCTCTTATTGAGCACTCTCTCGGATGCTTTGCTCTCTACTTTCTAGCTTCTCCAATGCCTGGAATGCTTTGCATGTTTGCCTATTTAAATCACCATAACCTTCCACCTCAGCATTATTATTATATTTTGTAGGACCCGCGATAGGAGCAAAATAAAGCATAAAACAAGTAAGGTTTTTTGGCTCCATGTTTAGTGGCAAAAAAAGATATTTCAATTTGGACCCATGTGAGCCAGTTATTCAACAATCTCCACATTGGCTCATATTCTCCAAATACTACGTATTGTGAACTTCTTTGTGTATGTGAATGTATCCCTCTCGTTAGATACTCTACCACGAACTCAGCATTCGACGAAATGAATTAAGTCCAATCAATGCTTGAACTTTTCTATTGTCACTGACTTTGTGAGTATATCTGCGGCATTCTCCTTTGTGTGAACTTTTCGAACTACAATGTCACCACTGTTCAGCCACTCAAGAATCTTGTGATACCGAACATCTATATGTTTGGTCTTGGCATGAAACACTTAGGTGGTGTTTGATAAAATTTATTGTTAAGATCTGAATAGTTTAGATATCTGAATAATATAGAGCATCTGAATAAAATTGTATCTGAATGAAAAAATGTTGTTGATAATTAATTTTTCAAAATGTCTGAATAGCATATTTTTACTATTTTAGCCCTATAAATAAAAAAAGGACAAAAACTATTTCTTCTTCCCAGCCTTCCCCTCCCCCCCGCCCCTCCCTCCCCTCCCACCCCCCTGCCTCCCCCTTCCCCCCGCCTGCCTCCGCCCTCCCCTCTCCTGTCGCCTCCTCCCCCCTCCCCTCTCCCATCTACCCCCACCCCTCCCCCATCCCCTGCCTCCTCCCCCCACCCCTCCCCTCCCCTATCCCCGCCGCGTCCTCCCCCCACCCTCCTCCCCCTCCCCAGATCTGGTGTTTGGTGGATAGAAAAGGAAAATGATAGAAAAGGAAAATGATAATATTAACGAGGTATTTTTGTCCAAAAAATAGCAATGTTCATTCAGACTTGCCTCTTAATTATTTAGACTTGATTTTATATCTTAACCGGTTAGAGGCATTAAGAGGTTAAAAAAACAAACAAACATCACCTTGCCTCTTAGCGAATAAGAGGCAGTCCATTCAAACCTCTTAAGAGGTAAACAAACAGCACCTTAGTTTTTTTCTAAATGAATAGCACTTTGACTATCACACTGTATCTGGATACTGCCCTGCTTGAAACCTAGTTCTTCAACTAGTCCTTTTAGCCACAAAGCCTCTTTTCCTGCATGAACCTTTAAGTAAGAACCATCGCAGGCTAAGTCCCCTACTACTAGAAAACGTCATTCAAGGGTGTGAGTGTAGCCCCTTTAGTGACTAATGCTAAAGGTATAGCTAGCGATGAATCACCCTATGAATACGATTGGAAGACCCGATTGATGGAATCGGAGTTGTTGATCTCGCTGGGGGCAGAAAATGAAAAGAACCTGAGTAGTAGTAGTAGTAGTAGTAGTAGTAGTAGTAGTAGTAGTAGTAGTAGTAGTAGTAGTAGTAGTAGTAGTAGTAGTAGTAG